>CM063498.1:143519116-143609116 GCA_032207245.1 Pardosa pseudoannulata | reverse complement strand
TGACTTAAGCATTTAAAAATGTCCCAATTTCTAAAGTAATTAAAATGTTCTGCAACATAAAGTAACTAACATAAAAATTTCGTATGTCTTTTGTAGATTCAGCCTACGTGATAAAGATTGTATTCGTTATAAAACGTTATCCAACAAATTCATTTTGATTATTTCTCGGTGTTCCAATACATCGTAAAAGGAACCTCTATATTACGAACTGAAAAGTGGAGTTGTGAAATCAGGTATTTAATAAAAAACATTATTTGCATCTTTAGCACATGAAGAAAGTATATAAAAAACACGAAATTCAAGGGATAAAAGTTATTTGAAATACACTTTTACAGCAAAAGCATTGCGTGCATGCATATATATAACATGTTGAAAATTGCATTATGTCGTCATCAGAAAATCGTGGAATTTAGCATCATTACTTTGTGGAAAGCTGTGGTAATACTATTTTCGTACAAATTTATAATTAGGATTTTCTGTTACTTAAATTATCATATTCGTCAACAATCTGGAGAACACGAGATTCATTCAAAATTTCTAATAATACTTTTAACTTTTATAGTGGTTCTAAACCTTTAATAGAAAAATTTTAAAACCCAGACAGGTGGCTGGGTGTGAAGAAGCTATTAATTGAAACAAAATTACTCATGATAGTATATATAATTTAGAGTATATAAAAGTAAAAAAATGTGTTACTTAAAAGGTGACACTGGTAAATAAAAATCATGCCTTTCAGATAGATGTAGAATTAATTTGTTAAATTTTATTTTCATCAGTCGTTCTTTGACCTATCTAGAAAAATAAACGTATAGATCAGAAAGGTCGTTTCAAATTCTTATGTGTCTTTACATAAAGAATTCGAATATATTGTGACGTCACCACACCCCTTTAGCTTCACAAAGAGGTTTTGTTAAAACCCAGGCCAAGACGACATTCTGTCTGGAAATTTGATATTAAACTACAAAGGATTTTCGGTTCGACATGCCTTGAGATGTCCTAGGTGATTAGAAGGTCGGACGAGATATTGAAATGGCAAACTGTCAGATGCCAACAAAAGGACCAATCGGAGGATAGCAGGATGTCAAAGTGGGAAGGAAAAGTCAATAGGAAGAGGCGAAAGGTGACGTCAGGTCGAGCGAGTTTTCGCCGGAAGAAGATTGACTAAAGAAGAAAAAAAGGAGGTTGCGTTTGTGTTTTTCAGAGAGCCAATCTCCAGTTTTTTGTGGGACTCAAGGAGTCCAAGTTGTACCCCTGTACAACCATACATCTGTCGGGCACCTGACCGCAGATTGCTGTTGAGGTACACCACGAACCTGGTACTTTAGGTCCGTACCAGCTCATCCTGAGCTCCTGCGATTTCCATTCGGAAACTTTGTAAGTAGGTTTACATTTGGTCAAGAATAAAAGTTGTTATTATTTTAAGCTGTACGTCTTGTTACTACAACTTCGACACCCACACGCTACCAGAGGATCAAGTGACGTTACTCTAAGTGAGAAATCTACTTAAATGGCCACCCATCGTTAGGTAGGTAAGTACGATGATTTATATAAGTATGTGAAAGTAAAAATTATTCAAAAATATAATTTGTATTATTTTGTTAGTATTCTTACATTCGGAACATGCTTCTTTCTGTAATCTGCCAAAATAAATTTAGCATAGTGTTCAAAGCTTTTCAAAAATACATTCCTACTATTTTTGGCCACTTAGACAGGCGATACAAAAATTTATTTTTATTACCTAAAATGGCAAAAGAGAAAAAAGAAAGAAAAATTCCTTCTAATGCATAAAGTGCATTGCCGAGTAATGCATTAAAGGACTATTTCGGAGATTTTTCCATCAACAAGACTAACACGCGTCAAATTGATTTTCAAATTAGATTTCTATAAATCCATTTTTATCCGACATTTTACATTTATGTGTGGGAAGAAATAATGGTATAATTACTATTTTTAGAAGGAAAGATTTATATAATCTCAACCTGCATAAAAGTGTTAAATATTCCAGCATTTATTTAGAAACTCAAATTCATTCTTAAAAACTAAACGTTTTTCTACAGAAATCATAATACAAGGCATGGTATTTTTTTTTTCAATTGTAACATTATTTAGTAGTGCTGTTTAAGTTGTATATTTTTAGTTTGTTGTTGTTGTTGTTTCTTATGCCACTTGGACAAACCAAACACGATTGAGCCTGCAGGCTCTGGTATTAAGGCCAAGAGGTGCCCCTTTCGTTTTAATGAGCACCATTAAAGTGAAAGAACGACTTCGCTCAAGTAAATCCTCTGAATTTTGAAGCAGGGACAAAGCAGAAGATCCATAGACTTGACCTGCCACTAGAGTTTGAGCAGTGGAAAAAAACCCGGTTTAAATCCGGGAAAAAACCGGGTTTTTTGGGAAGGGAACTTTGAAAATTTCCGAAACATGGGAATTTTGAAGTATTTTGTTTACTTTTATCCTAATCACAAAAGACAATTTTTTTATTTCATAAATGATTTGATATTTTAACAGCCATTGTCTCATCAGTATTTAAAATTTTACTTATAAATTTTAGTGTAACGGTTAATAAAAAATTTATTGCGTAAATTGTGTCCTTCATTAGCATTGTTTTTTCCTTTTCTAATATGTGTGAGAAGTTTTTTCCCAATTCCTATGACACAATGAGAACCAACATTTTTTTTTCTCGTTTTGCTGTAGACCTCAAAAGTTTATATTTTCACAAAATTTAACTATTATAGTCTATAAAAAATAAATTGAATAATTGATTTAACTAACTATATTTGGCAAGGTATCATGTTTAGCATGAAATTATGAGTATAGTTTTCCTTTCAGAAATATCCAACATTTTTATTATTACACAAATATTAGGCAATAATCTGTAGTGTCACAAAACCAATAAATCATTATTTTTCTTGGATAACATCTCTCTCTCTCTCTCTCTATATATATATATATATATATATATATATATATATGCATATATATATATATATATATATATATAGATAGATAGATAGATAGATAGATAGATAGATAGATAGAAAGATAGATAGATAGATAGATAGATAGATAGATAGATAGATAGATAGATATATAGATAGATAGATATATGTATAAACATATATATACTGTATATGTTTATATATACATATATATATATATATATATATATATATATATATATATATATATATATATATATATATATATATATATATATATATATATATATATATATATATATATATAGATAGATATATATATATATATATATATATATATATATATATATATATATATATATATATATATATATATATATATATATATATATATATATATATATATATATATATATATATATATATATATGTATATATATATATATATATATATATGTATATATATATATATATATATATATATATATATATATGTATATATATATATATATATATATATATATATATATATATATATATATATATATATATATATATATATATATATATATATATATATATATATATATGTATATATATATATATATATATGTATGTATGTATATATATATGTATATATATATATATATGTATGTATATATATATATATATATATATATATATATATATATGTATATATATATATATATATATATATTTATATATATATAAATATATATATATATTTTATATACTATAAAAGGAGTGTAGAAAGAGTTTAACATGTCATTTGATGACACCTTTAAATGATATATACATTACAAAAAATAATAAATTGTTATTTTAAATTTAAATATATTTATTTTTATACTATAAAAGGAGGGAAAGAGTTTAACATGAAGCAATTTACGTAATAAATAATGTATATAATTATTATATTAGCAATTAAAATTGAAGCAACCAGTTATGGGTTTGATAAGACTAACAAGGTAATTTATTACATAAGTACTACTATAGAATCATTTAAATGCTCGTTGCTATTATTTCTTGAATATATATATATATATATATATATATATATATATATATATATATATATATATATATATATATATATATATATATATATATATATTGCCAAAAGTAAAAAAAAAAAAAAATCTCTTAGAAATAATATGCTAGTTCTTAAATAGCCACTGTTAAAAAAATAAATGTAAGCATTGTTAAAATGAATTCTTCCCAAAGTTCCAAAATTCCGAGTTTATTCCCCAAAATTCCCGGGTTTATTCCCACCTCTTCAAAATTCCGGGTTTTTTACATCTCTACCTGCCACCCTCAGAGGTACTGATTGAGAACTTGGATGATATTGTGATCATGAACATATTTTACGTGTCCCAGTCACCTTTAACGAACAAGGCATATTTTTAGTTTGGAAGATACGAGATCTATTCTAAAATTTATTTATCTGCACAGAAGTTGGCCTAAGATCCGCTGTGTTCTTTAACGATGACTGGCGAACGTTTATTACGTTCGTGGTAACAATGTCATCTAAGTTATCCAGCGATACCTCTGGGTGGGGCAAGCCTAGCTTAGGGGTTTTCTGCTTGGTCCCTGCTTCAACTAAGACGTTCTTTCACCCTAGATGTGCACCAAATGAAAGACAGATCCCTTTGCCTTAATTCGTGTCGCCTGTGGCCCACGTGCTTCATTCATCCAAGTAACATTGACAACAATAACAATATCATTTCTGTGCATATACCGTGAAATATCTATCTATCGTTTCTTCTTTATTTCGTTTTGTCCACATTGACCGTTTGATTCATTTAGCCAACCGTTTTTCCATCAATTGTCCTGGATTTTTCATTTTCTTTCATCTTTAGTCGAAATATTTCAGTCCCGTCGCTTTGTCTATCCGAAAGTATTTGGAAAATTTAGAAAAACTGAGAAATGTGTGTGTGTGTCTGTGTGTTGATAAGATATTAATTATGACCTAATCATCATCATCATTATCATCGTAATCATCATAATTGACACCTAAGACTTTCTGTTAGAGACTTTTCCAGGATAGCCTACTCTTTATCGTAATCATCATAATTGACACTGAAGACTTTCTGTTAGAGACTTTTCCAGGATAGCCTACTCTTTATCTGCCAGTTCTTTATTCCCATTGTTTTAAAATCTGAATCAATTGAACCAATTGAACGAGACGTAAAGGGATCGACAATGAAAACTTCCTTCACTTGATTTCCCTCTTACATCTTTGTGACATGATAAGCTCAGTTCATTCAATGAACATTGATATTTTTTAAATTCTCAGGTTCTCTAAAGGTTCTATAAATTTCCGATTCCATGCATCGCCACTAAATGTCATTTTTTCCACCATCAAGGATACTCCTCGGGACCTTTCTTTTGGAAACTGCGATTTCGTATTCTTCATTCTTAATTAAGGATCAATATAGAACACATCTCGATACTCAGGGCTCTTTTCAAAAACTCTGTCCTTCTTCCTTTGCATTTTTTTCCATCTCCCTGAGTGTTTTTTCAACAATGCAATAATGCACAGACCCTCCGACAATGGCCACTGGCTAGTCCCATTTTTAGGAGAAAGAACCTGTCCATCTACCTTTGAGAAATAGGACACCCCAAGGACTTTACAGTACTATGTTCCTTTAACAACTAGTCGGGTCTAAACAGTTGTAGAAGAAGATCTGTGAGCAGTCCTGAAACAAGATCACCAGAAAGGTGAGGTTGGTTGGATGTCTTGGAGTGCTACCGTCTACTGTTTTGCTACACAAAGGTTAAATGAGACCAGGACTTACTGCTAAAAGCCAATTCTGAAAGCTAAGAACATCCATGACAACACTGGGGTTCGAATTCAAGAGTTTCGGTACGAAAGAGCTGAGCCTTACTCATTTGACCATTGAGAAAGGGAAGACCAAAATATCGGAAAATAGGAAGACGAAATCGAATTTGAATCAGCAAAGTTTTTCTGTAGCACATGAAATTTAAAAATCATTTATATACGCTTACAATGACAATCATGGTGTATTTTCAGACGTAAAAGACACTTTTTCCTGTAGGGCTATCAACTTGTACAAAGCACGAATCGAATACAAAATAATTTTAAGACATTAAAAGCCAAAATAATAAATTTAAAGATTTTAATTAAAAGACATTAAAATCGTGCACGTAAATAACATAAAGACATTTGACTCATGTGGTAGAGAAAGTCTTGGAATTTAGCATCTTTAAGGCGTGGTTCCCCGGTAAAAGAGTGAACATAACGTTTATAACAGGGTTTGTGTGTTGTTAATAAACTATCATATTCATCAACAATCTGCAGCACCCGAGATTTATTTGACATTTTTTATGAATGTGTTTATCTACAGTAGTGGTTCTAAAACTTTACATGGGAACATTTACTACCCAGATTGACGGCTGGGTGACGTTAAGTAGTACCAATAATAAGATGTTAAATAGTAAAAAATTAATGCTGTGAATAATTTATTCAATCTCAAATATTTTATCAAATTTCTACATTCGTTTCCCTCATTCATAACTTTCCAACATTCTTCGTTTTCCATTTCCATACTCATTGTAAACGATGGACCAGGTTTGAAAGTAAGTATATGAATTTCCTTTCGGACCAAAATAAAAGTCCGTAAATCAATGTTTTGTGGAATTTCTTTTAATTGAAGTTTAATAGTTAAAAAATATATATTATTTGTACTCTATTGTCCTCTATGAACTATCAACTTAAATAAATATCGAATGATATAACTTTTTAAAGTTTGATTCAATTAAACCAAAGATAGATGTGACATTTTACAAATTGATTTTTAAAAACATCACTTTAAATTAAAGGTATAAATTAAACAGAATTAATTCTGCATTGTAAAAATCTATAAAATAATAAAGCTCTGTAAAAAATTTCAGTATTCGAATGGTTTTTCAAACCCAGAAATACAGAGCAATGATTACAGTAATTGGATTCGAATCAATCATGAATAGAGATCAGTAGTGTTAATCTCTCTTTTTTTTTTTTTTTTTTTTTTTTTTAGAATTATTTAGAAAAAATAGAATATAGTTGTAAATTATAAAAAAATTATTCAATTATTTACTTATTAAACTAATCTTAATATTTTTTTTAATATTTCCAAATAAAATATTTAGAAATTCATTCGCTTCATGTCTGCCAATGTCTATTGACTTACTGCTAAAAGCCAATTCTGAAAGCTAAAAACATCCATGACAGCACTGGGGTTCGAATTCAAGAGTTTCGGTACGAAAGAGCTGAGCCTTACTCATTTGACCATTGAGAAAGGGGAGACCAAAATATCGGAAAATAGGAAGACGAAATCGAATTTGAATCAGCAAAGTTTTTCTATAGCACATGAAATTTAAAAATCATTTATATACGCTTACAATGACAATCATGGTGTATTTTCAGACGTAAAAGACACTTTTTCCTGTAGGGCTATCAACTTGTACAAAGCACGAATCGAATACAAAATAATTTTAAGACATTAAAAGCCAAAAGAATAAATTTAAAGATTTTAATTAAAAGACATTAAAATCGTGCACGTAAATAACATAAAGACATTTGACTCATGTGGTAGAGAAAGTCTTGGAATTTAGCATCTTTAAGCAGTGGTTCCCCGGTGAAAGAGTGAACATAACGTTTATAACAGGGTTTGTGTGTTGTTAATAAACTATCATATTCATCAACAATCTGCAGCACCCGAGATTTATTTGACATTTTTCATGAATGTGTTTATCTACAGTAGTGGTTCTAAAACTTTACATGGGAACATTTACTACCCAGATTGACGGCTGGGTGACGTTAAGTAGTACCAATAATAAGATGTTAAATAGTAAAAAATTAATGCTGTGAATAATTTGTTCAATCTCAAATATTTTATCAAATTTCTACATTCGTTTCCCTCATTCATAACTTTCCAACATTCTTCGTTTTCCATTTCCATACTCATTGTAAACGATGGACCAGGTTTTAACTGTGAAAGTAAGTATATGAATTTCCTTTCGGACCAAAATAAAAGTCCGTAAATCAATGTTTTGTGGAATTTCTTTTAATTGAAGTTTAATAGTTAAAAAATATATATTATTTGTACTCTATTGTCCTCTATGAACTATCAACTTAAATAAATATCGAATGATATAACTTTTTAAAGTTTTATTCAATTAAACCAAAGATAGATGTGACATTTTACAAATTGATTTTTAAAAACATCACTTTAAATTAAAGGTATAAATTAAACAGAATTAATTCTGCATTGTAAAAATCTATAAAATAATAAAGCTCTGTAAAAAATTTCATTATTCGAATGGTTTTTCAAACCCAGAAATACAGAGCAATGATTACAGTAATTGGATTCGAATCAATCATGAATAGAGATCAGTAGTGTTAATCTCTCTTTTTTTTTTTTTCAGAATTATTTAGAAAAAATAGAATATAGTTGTAAATTATAAAAAAATTATTCAATTATTTACGTATTAAACTAATCTTAATATATTTTTTTAATATTTCCAAATAAAATATTTAGAATTTCATTCGCTTCATGTCTGGCCAATGTCTATTTCCTTCGATTTATTATTCCTTTCCGTTATTTTTCATTTAGTATCGCCATCTATGAACATGTAACTTAAATAAAATTCTACTATTATAGCTTTTTGAAAGAGTGATTCTTTTAACCTCAAAATGTTAATGCAACAGGATTGTCTGGGCTCTGGGACAAACCTCCTAGTCGTAAGATTTATAACAGTAAAATAGAAAAATTGAAAGCGGTTAAGAACAAATGAATGAAATATAAGGGGCAAGAATAGAAACTCATGGACTCGTGAGTTTGTAACATGGCAAATAGCTATGATTCGTTTAAACAGTTATAAAAAAGGTGATTTATATTCCTTTGAAAAAAAAAAGATGTAAACATTCTAACTTAGATAATTATATTAATTCTAATGTTAAAAGTTTTTCATAATAATAGATAACTTAACAATGAATGCCCTACTTAAAAATTTTAGTGTATCACTCTAAATTAGGTCTTACAAACCCAGAAAAAGTAGCAGTAAAAGAATTGTGTTTAAAGCCATATTTGAAAAAAAATTGGTATTAAATTTTCATGTGGGATCAAGGAGCATTGTCTTTTGCTTATGGAAAATAGTTAAATAAAGCTTCAAAATACTGAAGTAATACGCTATCTACAGATTTTATTTCACTATTAACACTGTAGATGGCGCCATCAAACAAATATATTTTCCTTACTAATTTCAAGTTCTGTCATTTGTTTTTTCGTTCCAAATATAAAATCTCATATAGTATTAACTGTATAATGAAATCTATTGAATTTTATCTTGCAGTAACCCCTAATGCAAAGGGAATTAAAGTCGGTTGAGGAACCTGGCACATAAAAATTATTCAACTTCTTAAAAGAAAGCGAGAGAAACAAGGAAAATAAAAAGGCATGATTATAATACCTTTAAATAAATTTTTAAAAATATTATTTAATACTATTGTTTATTACCCAATAAAATTTGAAAATAATTATACTTTTGTTTTTTAAATTTTAATGCTCCTGAATTTAACTAATTGAACTAAAATTTTAATGAATTAATATTTTTGAATCATTTAATGGAAGTATTTAATTTTTATACTATGAATTCCTTGTATTTATTTTTATATCTTAAATAATATTTTAAGGGTGTCATCTGAGAAATAAATAACTAAAAGTTGTCTTTCACACACCGCATTATTGCCAAACATGCCTTACAAATCCAGACAGATGTTGAATCAATTTTAAAATAATTTTCTAAGTAATTTCTCTAATCAAAACAATAAAAATTAAATGATGCATTTTTTTAATGCAAGTTATTTATATCTATAAAATCCTTTAATTCTTCTAAATTAAAGCTCATTATTTTTATTTTGTGAACCTCTTGTTAATACAAGAACTATATTTTATTTTATAGTGCGTAAAAACTAATATTAGTCCGAAAAGAAGGTGAAGGGTTTCCAGAATATTCTGTGTTCCAGAATTTGGTGATTATCGCCAGAACTTGGAGAGCTCACTAAACTGGGATACGGTTTCAGCCTTAAGCAGCACTGGTCTAAATCGCCATTGTGTGGCAAAAAAAAAAAAAAATGGCATGGTACTGCTCCAGAACCCTTATCTTGTTAAAAAGTGTTTCTTTAACAAAAATTTAAACAATAAAATCGGAAAATTACCTAACATTGTTAGGGGAGCATTGTTCTGTTAAATCATTTACGTAATTATTGTTATACATCACTTTCTGCTCATTGTTGCAAAAGAGTCTCTGTAACAAAGAGTATTTATTCTATATATGCGATTATAAACCAGACGGTTGCTCTTGAAGGTTTAAGCACTTATTGAATTTGCTATTTATTTATACGATTACGAACTAATTCTTGTTTTTAAACTTTTTATTTTGTATAACTATAAACGTTTGAATAATATCGATCGATTTGGATTTTAGTCTAACTTAATTAGTCTTAATTGTTCCAACATCGGTCTTGTATAAACATTCTTCAAGAAAATTTTAACATATTGATTGCTACAGAAGGAATTTTCTTTTCTGGACATAAAATATTGATAACAGTAAAAGAAATTAATTGTTCTGTCCATAATAAAGTCTGATAGTAAAACTTTCTATAAAATTGTTTCTGAAAATTTGGATTATTTGTATGTACTTACCCGTGATCATCCGCGAAAAACAAAGAAACCACGTCTACTTGTAACTGTAAAATCCACTAATGTTTTCATGGACCGTTTTTTAAACGATTGTGAACAATTCCAAGTAAGAGCTGCAGCTTTTAAAGGTAAACGGGAAAAAACCGTGAAAGCTCTATTGGTCAAAGCTGCAGCCGCTGCTGTGGCAAATAGCTGCAATTCAATACTTCCTCTAGCTACTTAAATGTGCAAATAAAATATAAACTTGGGGATTTTACCTCCAGTAGAAAAGAATACTGATTCATTGTACCTTAACTTTTCAACATTTAATGAAGTCATCTGCATTTAAAAACATGTTTAAGTCTTTGTGGCCACCAATCATGCATAACATATGTCAATGTTTCAAGCTAAAAACCGATTTTAGTAACTACAATGATTTCAAATCCAGCAAATCAAACATCATAAAGCTTATTTATTATTTCTGTCTTACACCTGCTGAAGCCACTGCTATCCTATTCATTTCTATCTCTCATCCCCTGTTATGTCTAGCCACATCCGAACTATGTTCATTATCTTCCTGCTAAGAGAACCACCAACATATGGAGCACATGCAAGTCTTCCTTCTATGAAAATCATCATCATCCAGTCTACCTGCACTAATCTTCCTTCTGTGAAATATAGCAACATGCGGCCAACATGCATCAGTCTTGCTACAATAAAAGCCATCAACATCTGGCTAACTTTTTTTTCCTTCTGTGAGATTCATTGACACTCGACCTACATGAATCAGTCTTTCTACAGGTAAAGCCATCACCATCTGGCTAACTTCTTTCTTCCTTCTGTGAGATACACCAGCAAACAATCTACATGCATCAATCTTGCTACAATAAAAGCCATCAACATCTGGATAACCTCTTTGTTTCTTCTGTGAGAGCCACAAGACATTCGATTCACCCCTGAGTTAATTTTGTGAGAGCCACCAATATGTGGTTAATTTGTTTCCAGTGAGAGACAATTTAAGTCAGAGTCATCAAGCACAGTCTTTCCTGCTGTATCAATCTCAATTACTATGTACATTCTAATTTCAACAAAAATTAAATTTTAGATTTTTTTCAATGACCCTGTCTTCTATTCACAAATTTTTTGGAATGTTCATTACACCTCGCTCTATGTTTTATTCAGAACGCAAAATTACGTAACTTCAGTTAGTGTTCTAAAGGTGCAATTTTGTTGAAATGAAAATTTTATCACCGGTATTAACAACAAATTCATTTCATAAAAGTCTAGGAATCTATTTCACGGACTAAAAAATATCTAGCGTTTAAGTTATATATATTTGAAAATTAAGAAATTTGTTCGTTTGTTTTTTACATAACCACTCAGTTTGACTAAATGAATTCAATGTGATTCTAAACTACATTCACAGTATCCGAAGATTTATTAAGAGGATTATGAAGATAAACAAATTGTTGAGCGTATACCAGATAATTCTCAGCCAAAATACAAACCATTTTTTTTTACCTGTCTCATAGGTTACTTTACAATTCTGGAAAATTAAAAATTTTATTGATCCCATCATATGACGGGCTATATGCTAGTATAATATAATGTGTGACTACAAAAATTAACTATTTAAATATCGGATGAATAATTTAAAAAATGTTTTTGCCATTCATTTTATCTTTTGATAAAATGTATGGAAAGAAATTTCAAGCTTTGTTCCGTAAATTAAATTGGATGATTCTTTAGAAATTAAAAAAAAATTATAGCTGTGTTTAGTATTTTAATATAATCTATATTATATATACCGATTTCAACTATAATGTCTTTTAAGATTGGCATTGATATAGGACCCAATTGGTGGCATTTTAAATTAGCAACTCTTTTGTCACCAAGCTAAACATCGGTAATATCGTATAACTTGAATTTAAGTTTAATTTTATAAAACATAAATTAAAAAATCCTAGCTAAAATCGTTAGTATCGTATGTATTACATAGAAATTTTTAAGTATAAATTTAAAAATAATACAATGAGGAAGATAGCGTGATCTTCGTAGATCCAAAAATTATACATAATTTTGAATTCTCCCCCAATTTACTTATAATTTCTAGAAATAAATGCAAAAAAGTCCTTTAGTGTAAAAAGTGGCCAATAGGATCTTATATTAAAGCTGTACTCATTTTTTCTTGATGGGTTTAAAGGTTATTCTAACTTTTAATTACATGAAATCAACACTCAATGATTTAACTTCAGTAAGCCAAGATCTTGATAACGGTCCACAAATTTTGGCAAAAGAAAAAATTTACCCAAAACTTTATTTATTTTAACAACACAACCAAGATGATGAGTATTACGTAGACTTTCTTTCCTTTAGATGATCAGACATCACAAGAAGACGTTTTAACAAACACAAAACAAAACATTTATTTTTCATACTTTTAAGCTTCGGTTTACCACGAACGTTGGGTAGCCTCCATTCTGGCCATCACCGTACAACCTTCTCCATCTAGATCACATATCTCCGTTACGATGTCAATACTGCTCGAATTGACGAAAGGTGAAGGACGTTCCTCTGTCTCTTATAATTCTATCAGGTAGTCCAAATTCATCAACAAAATTTTTTAGCTTTAAAGACATTTGGGGATGGAGTACTCTTCACCGGAAACAATCCCATAAATCTGGTAAAGTTATCAATTATAATCAGCAGGTTTTGATTTCCCCGAGAATATCTCACAAATAGACCCAAGTGATCAATGTGAATAAGGGTGTTACCATATTAGAATCGACATATGTCACTGGTGATATCTGTATCATAATGATGTCAGGGAGGAAAATTCATGGTACCAAATTTCTATCTCTGGCTATTTCTGGCGTTATTATGGCGTAGAAGTCACCATATGTGACATATGTCGACTGTAATATGGTATCAGCCTAAGAGAGAGTAGTTGCTTTTTTGGCTTAATAGGATGCAGATAGCCTTATTGTTTTCCTCTTGGAACTTTGTTCATCAAGCATCAAGCATTCAGAGCACATGACTATGAATTTCCATAAATAACGTTTCATATAACCAATAAAACTTTGGTTAGTTCTATCGACCATAAAATGTCCCCTAAGAGCATGAAACTTTACTGCAGTCCTTTTCTTCATGCTTTTATGGATTACATAAAGAAGTCTTTCTTTTCCCTTTACCGAAAAGTACCGCCCTAACTTTCGTCCATCATTCAGCCAATCTTGAAAAAGAAATTATAATTTACAAACAACAGCTGATATTTTTAAAGTATGCTAAATAATAACCTTAAAGCTCAGTCTCACTCCGAACCATTAGAGCAATAAATATTGTAAAGTTCTACAAAAAATGTAACAAAATTCTGTATAATATCATAGTTAACACACAGTCAGATTTAGGAAAGTTCATTCTAATATTAAGATTTTAAATGCAATAGGAAGACCAGGAATGTTGACCATAATGCTCCAAACATGGACAAACTTCAAGGTTTCGCAAAAGAAGTATTGCAAAATGACCCAATAGCGTTACAAGGTCTGATGTGGAGCTTAAATCTGTTGTTTTCTCACATCCCCTAAAATATAAAATTAAATTGAGAGAACAATTTTTTTAAATCCAATTCAGTAATAAAATGGTCAAAATATTAATCATTTTGCAAAGAATGTTTGAATTTAAAATAGTAGAATACATTTTATTAATCGATCAGTTTAATGTACAATGTAAGTCTTATACCCAATAATAGCATTTCTTGTATTGGTTCTGAACGGGGGAGATGGGACGATGCTTATGGACAGTGAACTTGTTTGGCGATTTAGGGGGGGGGGGCGAAGTGAGCATGTTTTGGCTTTCAAACTTAATTCCAAAAATATGAAATAAATTTATTACATTAAGGGCCGGTCTCTCCGAAGTCGTTTAACGGCTAACTGCGATTAAGCCATGGGGCCAACCAATGTTGGGAAGCAATTCTCCGTTTAAACAGAGATTAATCGCTATTAGCTGTTAAACGACTTTGGTGAGACTGACCCTAATTACCTAATTTACACCATTTTTAAATGTAATAAAACAAAATTACTCGATGGTACAAAGACCAGTAATTTCCATGCCCTATGGGGCTTACTCTGCACGTTGCGAGTCGGGTCGAACGTTCGTTGTGACGTCACTTTGACGTCAGCTTGATCATTTGCTAGCATGATGTCAAAACCTCTTAAAGAGAGAAGGCCTGAGCACACTCACTGTGACGTCACGAGATTAGGCTGACTATCAAAGCCATTCAGTTGAAGCTGTTGTTTTAACGGCAACAAAAAAATTTGATTTATTATTTACTGGCGATTATTTATAGCAAATTTCAGTTTTTTTTATTAACATTAACCGTTCTCAGACACAGAATGTATTGCTTTTTGTTTACTCTATCAATTACGCCTAAAATAACACACATTTGTAAAACATATACACTCTAAAATTTGAATTCTCTAATAAAAAAGAATTAACTCAAGCACAAATTATAATCCTTCCAAATTTTCACAATAACACCTATCATCCCCATAATCAAGATATTAACATACTTTATCTAAAATATTGATAGTGCATTAAATGTCAAATGGAGAGTTATAAATTATTTAAAAAACAACAACACTGATTTAAATATGTTTATAGTTTTAAAAGAAAAATAAAACATTCTAGAATTTTATTATTTATGCTTCTTCTACTACTTAGAAATACATTCATAAAATTTTAAGAAATTTCTACATTTAATCCAGGAAATATATTTAAAACTATTTCATCTAACTTCAAGTAGAAAAATTTCCCCCAAGTTTTGAAGAGCAAAACCCCAAGTAAACACTGTACTAAATAAGGTAAAAAAAAAAAAACATACATTTAAATGAAATTTTATTTCTCGAAAACAAAACAAAATCTGAATTTTTTTTTACATTTGATGTTAAACACGAGAATGAAAATTTCATTATTGATTAACAGATTGATAATTCTATTAATAGAAAATTAGACTTTAACTTTATTTCTTTACACTTGATAACTTGATATATACACAATGAAAATACACATAACATACTTAAGAAAATTTGTTCAAGATATATTAAAATCATTTACAATATACAACCTATGAGTATTAACCCTAAGTAATTAATACATCAAATATAGATTTTAAGTCAGTAAAAACACAGGGAAAGTTATACTGACCTCTTTTGTTGAACTTTCTATTGTTAAAAAACACTGATACAGATAAATTTTTATCAATACAAACGGAAGAAATTATTTATGGATTTGGTAACTATATGTTCAAAGAATATATTAATCTTCGTATCCAAAAATGTCCAATAATTATCCAGTTCGTTTTGGGATACACAAATTGAAAGTTCTGCCATAGAATTGAAAATACATTTGGATTTTTCCACAAATTCTAAGCTGTGTTCAATGGCTTTTGATAATACTTTTTCCTCTTTCCTAACAAGAGACGTACAGTACTTAAGTATGTTACAAATAAAACAGTTTTTTAATATATTATAAAATAATTATCTAAACAGAAATTCACTATACTTTTTAAAGTATTAAAAGGGTTACATCCAAATGTCAACTTCAATGATATATAATATATAATTACTATATTCTTTTAGTTGCTTTACAAATGAAAATACAAAAATTTCAACCATCTATACAGATAGGAATATTTTTCAAATTTCAAACATTAATCAATTTATTATCAAAATATCTAATTCTAAATGACATTTTAATGATATAAAAGTTTATACTACATTATATTTTGAACTGTTTCTTTTTACTCAATTTAGAAAAAAATACGATATTTAACATGTTTTTTAGCATAATTTTAATTAAGTAGTTAATTCTAAAAAATTGTAATATTACATTGTAAAATTTGCTAGTATTATTTATTTATGACAAACTACATTTTTAATATATATGTGAAAAAAACAAAGAATATTCTTATTTATTCGTCAAATTTCTTCATATAAGTTAGTCAAAATAAAAGTACTGTCTATAATCTAGAGTAACTGTAAAAAAACTTTAACTACTGTAAAACTACTTTTAAGTAGGGGTTTAATCTTATATCTTATGTTTAAAAATTGTAAATAACAATAGAGTTTACTTACATGATAATTCTTGTTCACAGTCAGGCTTTTCTAGGAATCGAGTTAATCCCCTTTTGTCACAAAATTTCTTTTCTTGGAAATGAGAAAACTGATTTTTTGTTACCTTCGGAGTCATAATTACTTTTACAAATAGGAACAATACATTTAAACGGCATTATTACAAAAAAAAATTAACTGAAATATACAGGAATTGAATTCGCATACTCAGAGCAAGCACAAAGGAACTTTCATATCCCCGCTCAGGAAACGAATTCCGCCAACGTTGCCAGTACGCACATTCCTTACATATATGTTGATTTTGCATTTGGCGGCGGAAATAATTGGAAAAGTGATAACTTGGAAGTTTCTGGTCAGAGTAACAGAATGTTGTCAGCCTAATGTCACTACGTCATCACATTTTCTGGTAAACTGTGATCAAGCCTTCTCTCTCTAGGAGGTGTTGATAATGTCCGCAAGCTGACATCAAAATGACGTCGTTGAGGCTCCAAACGAACCGCAACATCCAGAGTAATGGCCTATGTTCTCTCTTGGGAAATTCGGCTGACAAGCAGAAAAATATATTTAATCAACAGAATTCATTTAAATATTGTGTGAGTCTTTTTCAGCAACAAAAATGTGATATGTAACTCTATGGAAGAAAAATTACATAATAATTTTGCGTACCATAATTGAGTAAGTCTTCTTCCAAATTCTTAAAATTACGAAGAGGGTTTTACAAAGGGGATTTTTGCTCCCTAGGGGAGGGGGCCATTTCAAAAAGGGTTAAGAATCACTGATTTAATGCGTGACTTTATTGTTATAATAATACATTTTAACAAAACTCAATTGTTTACAAGTTTTATTCTCGAATGTCTAATCCAATAAGCTATACTTTATAGTGTACGAAAAAAAAATGGCAAACTATTAATTATTTTGGAAATAATGTTTGAATTTAAAAAGGTAAAATATCTTTTGTTAATAAGTCAGCTAAGTGTACTAGCATCTAGTGCATGACTTTATTATATAATAATACATTTTATTAACAACTAATTTGATTAGAAGTGTCATTCTCGAATGTCTAATACAACAAACTATACTTTACATTGTACGTAGAATCTCTCCTTTATAACATTTTCTCTGCAAATTGTGACATTACGACATCAAAACCGATATTGTTATATATTTTCTCAGTATATGCAAGTCTTCGAAAGTTCCAGACCCTTAAATGTTTTGACTTTGTTGGTTTTGCTTCCCTCTTGTAGTGCTGCCTAGTACGGCTACTTCTCATCTCATCACGTCTCTGTATATCACTGTTCTATAGCTACACTACTTTCATTTGATAAATTGAAAGTCTTATTATTTCCTCCAAGCTGGTACATAGAGCTGGCCGCTCTTCCCGAAACTGTCTTCCTACGTTACAGAAATAACCGTAGGAAAAAAAACTAGGTAACAATCCATTATACAGTTAATCATTTCTAAAATTTAAAGAATTATCTTATCATATTTGTTATCAAAATCCATTTACATTTTGTATTTTGTTAGACATGTAGTCCGTAATAAACATCAGTATCAAGTAACGATTCAGGATTTAGTTATTATTTAAATTAGGAGACACTCACCCATAGTTATTCATGGAAAACTATGGAAACAAACCTCTGGGGAAAAGTACAATTCAGAAATGAGATCAAAGCTTCTAGAAATAGCTTTTTGATATTAACTGAGCGAGATACGGTAGATTATTCTTTGTCGTCACAGAGGATAATTTGGTTTTTGCGAAGGAATAAATAAGGAATAATAGAATAATAACAACCTATCAATTGATCGAGTCTTTGAAAGAATTGTTCTTATATTCCTTTCAAATCTTTGATGTCTAAAATTATGCTTCAGATACTGCAACCAAAGCTTCTAACACAACAAATGAAACAAATTAGAAAGAATTTTTTTTAGATCGTAAGAAATCCATCCCAAGAGCGAATTTTGAGTCATTTAAAGGTATCATAACATGTGATGAGACTTTAGTATTGAATTATGATACTTATTTTCAAAGTCAGTCAAATCTGTAGACCGACAACTCATCAGTTTAGAAAAAACACCATTGCTTTCTCTTTAAAAAATTACAATTTTGGTCTTTTGGAACCAATTTTCTGGAACGAATTCTTCTATTAAAAAGGAAAGATACAGAAAATCTTTAGAAAAAGTCCAATTAGAAGCAATTAGAACAGAAACTCCAGGTCTTAAAGGCATTTATATCATATTTTGTTAAGACATTGACTAACCGTATACTGCACAATGGTATCTGGCGCAGTTTGCGAGATATGGGTAGCCTTTGATGTCCCAACCAGCCTATAGTCCTATAGTCCTACCCAGTGGATTTTTGGATAAGGGACAACGTTTGGAACCAAACGTTGAATTTTAAGGAGATTTTGACATGGTGGGGGAAAGCCAAATTCAAGATGAAGCTGAATTGTTTATTCTCTCATAAGCCAGATGCACAACATCTCGCGGCGAGTGCCATGTCTTGGGTGGTGAGCGAAGCTTAGTTATAACTATTGTTTGGTGTTTTAATTTTTTTTATATAAAAAAAAGCTTATATTTATCTTAGTATGTGTGCTTCCTCACCGGTTTCTTTAATATTTTTTTTGTCACTATTGTATTTGCTTAGTGTGTTTTAATTTTCTAAAAGTGTTTCGATATTGGTTTTTTATTTTTTTCTTATGTGCATGTATGTATTGAAATTTAATTTTGATTAGGTTTAAGTTTTTTTGTTTTGTGTAATACTTCTTGGCATATATAAGTTTTTACCTTTGCACCTTATCATGAGAAGGGCGGGGAAAACAGAGTTTCGGTTCTGCTGCCACCGTTTTGGTCGTGGGTGGTGTTGAAATTAGGCCCCTTTTTGAGCGCTAATTTCAAGCCAGGGGGGCATGTAAGGAATGTGCACCCACGACTTTGTGTGCTCTGAATGACATTGGGAGAATCGCCCCATTTTGACCCCTTCCACGCGGCTTTTCTTAGGAGAAATAAGAAGCCGGCCGGCAAAGGGGGCTGATAACGTTTTTCGGAGGCACTGGTGGATGTTTTTGCAGGTTCTCGGAGGAGGAGTGTATGCCCTTTTCGGCAGGGCTCAAGTTTCCAGGCAACCCCCCCCCAAGAAGGAAGGGGGCTGGAGTTCAGCAGAGAGGAGAGGTCGAGATTGGGCCAGCAGCCGAGAAACATCTCTCTGCGCTTATGTGAAAGGAAAGTGAATGCTCGGTCACTTTAAAATATTTAGCTAGGACTGGCTCTGAGACTCACTTTTGAGATGTCATTTTCTTTAATTGTTTTTTTTTTCTTTATGTTGTGTAAATAAATCTTTATTTCGTCTGTAAGAGTTTTCCGATGAATTATTTTGAAGATATGCATCCCAGCGACAGTTTAAGAACGTACCTGCCCCAGTAAAGTAGGCGGGCAGGTCTCACGCTAAAACGTAGCGCACCGGTAGTAAAGAGGGTGCGTTACAACATATATTTAAAACTATTTCATCTACCTTCAAGTAGAAAAATTTCCCCCAAGTTTTGAAGAGCAAAACCCCAAGTAAACACTGTACTAAATATGGTAAAAAAAAAACATACATTTAAATGAAATTTTATTTCTCGAAAAAAAAAAAAAAATCAGAATTTTTTTTTACATTTGATGTTAAACACGAGAATGAAAATTTCATTATTGATTAACAGATTGATAATTCTATTAATAGAAAATTAGACTTTAACTTTATTTCTTTACACTTGATAACTTGATATATACACAATGAAAATACACATAACATACTTAAGAAAATTTGTTCAAGATATATTAAAATCATTTACAATATACAACCTATAAGTATTAACCCTAAGTAATTAATACATCAAATATAGATTTTAAGTCAGTAAAAACACAGGGAAAGTTATACTGACCTCTTTTGTTGAACTATCTATTGTTAAAAAACACTGATACAGATAAATTTTTATCAATGCAAACGGAAGAAGTTATTTATGGATTTGGTAACTATATGTTCAAAGAATATATTAATCTTCGTATCCAAAAATGTCCAATAATTATCCAGTTCGTTTTGGGATACACAAATTG
Source organism: Pardosa pseudoannulata (assembly GCA_032207245.1). Classification (NCBI taxonomy): domain Eukaryota; kingdom Metazoa; phylum Arthropoda; class Arachnida; order Araneae; family Lycosidae; genus Pardosa; species Pardosa pseudoannulata. The sequence continues at coordinate 143,588,254 of CM063498.1, read as the reverse complement.
AAAGTTCTGCCATAGAATTGAAAATACATTTGGATTTTTCCACAAATTCTAAGCTGTGTTCAATGGCTTTTGATAATACTTTTTCCTCTTTCCTAACAAGAGACGTACAGTACTTACGTATGTTACAAATAAAACAGTTTTTTAATATGTTATAAAATAATTATCTAAACAGAAATTCACTATACTTTTTAAAGTATTAAAAGGGTTACATCCAAATGTCAACTTCAATGATATATAATATATAATTACTATATTCTTTTAGTTGCTTTACAAATGAAAATACAAAAATTTCAACCATCTATACAGATAGGAATATTTTTCAAATTTCAAACATTAATCAATTTATTATCAAAATATCTAATTCTAAATGACATTTTAATGATATAAAAGTTTATACTACATTATATTTTGAACTGTTTCTTTTTACTCAATTTAAAAAAAAAATACGATATTTAACGTGTGTTTTAGCATAATTTTAATTAAGTAGTTAATTCTAAAAAAAATTGTAATATTACATTGTAAAATTTGCTAGTATTATTTATTTATGACAAACTACATTTTTAATATATATGTGAAAAAACAAAGAATATTCTTATTTATTCGTCAAATTTCTTTATATAGGTTAGTCAAAACAAAAGTACTGTCTATAATCTAGAGTAACTATAAAAAAACTTTAACTACTGTAAAACTACTTTTAAGTAAGGGTTTAATCTTATATCTTATGCTTAAAAATTGTAAATAACAATAGAGTTTACTTACATGACAATTCTTGTTCACACTCAGGCTTTTCTAGGAATCGAGTTAATACCTTTTTGTCACAAAATTTCTTTTCTTGGAAATGAGAAAACTGATTTTTTGTTACCTTCGGAGTCATAATTACTTTTACAAATAGGAACAATACATTTAAACGGCATTATTACAAAAAAATTAACTGAAATATACAGGAATTGAATTCGCATACTCAGAGCAAGCACAAAGGAACTCTCATATCCCCGCTCAGGAAACGAATTCCGCCAACGTTGCCAGTACGCACATTCCTTACATATATGTTGATTTTGCATTTGGCGGCGGAAATAATTGGAAAAGTGATAACTTGGAAGTTTTTGGTCAGAGTAACAGAATGTTGTCAGCCTAATGTCACTACGTCATCACATTTTCTGGTAAACTGTGATCAAGCCTTCTCTCTCTAGGAGGTGTTGATAATGTCCGCAAGCTGACATCAAAATGACGTCGTTGAGGCTCCAAACGAACCGCAACGTCCAGAGTAATGGCCTATGTTCTCTCTTGTGAAATTCGGCTGACAAGCAGAAAAATATATTTAATCAACAGAATTCATTTAAATATTGTGTGAGTCTTTTTCAGCAACAAAAATGTGATATGTAACTCTATGGAAGAAAAATTACATAATAATTTTGCGTACCATAATTGAGTAAGACTTCTTCCAAATTCTTAAAATTACGAAGAGGGTTTTACAAAGGGGATTTTTGCTCCCTAGGGGAGGGGGCCATTTCAAAAAAGGTTAAGAATCACTGATTTAATGCGTGGCTTTATTGTTATAATAATACATTTTAACAAAACTCAATTGTTTACAAGTTTTATTATCGAATGTCTAATTCAATAAGCTATACTTTATAGTGTACGAAATAAAAATGGCAAACTATTAATTATTTTGGAAATAATGTTTGAATTTAAAAAGGTAAAATATCTTTTGTTAATAAGTCGGCTTAGTGTACTAACATCTAGTGCATGACTTTATTATATAATAATACATTTTATTAACAACTAATTTGATTAGAAGTTTCATTCTCGAATGTCTAATACAACAAACTATACTTTACATTGTACGTAGAATCTCTCCTTTATAACATTTTCTCTGCAAATTGTGACATTACGACATCAAAACCGATATTGTTATATATTTTCTCAGTATATGCAAGTCTTCGAAAATTCCAGACCCTTAAATGTTTTGACTTTGTTGGTTTTGCTTCCCTCTTGTAGTGCTGCCTAGTACGGCTGCTTCTCATCTCATCACGTCTCTGTATATTACTGTTCTATAGCTACACTATTTTCATTTGATAAATTGAAAGTCTTATTATTTCCTCCAAGCTGGTACATAGAGCTGGCCGCTCTTCCCGAAACTGTCTTCCTACGTTACAGAAATAACCGTAGGAAAAAAATCTAGGTAACAAACCATTATACAGTTAATCATTTCTAAAATTTAAAGAATTATCTTTTCATATTTGTTATCAAAATCCATTTACATTTTGTATTTTGTTAGATATGTAGTCCGTAATAAACATCAGTATCAAGTAACGATTCAGGATTTAGTTATTATTTAAATTAGGAGACACTCACCCATAGTTATTCATGGAAAACTATGGAAACAAACCTCTGGGGAAAAGTACAATTCAGAAATGAGATCAAAGCTTCTAGAAATAGTTTTTTGATATTAACTGAGCGAGATGCGGTAGATTATTCTTTGTCGTCACAGAGGATAATTTGGTTTTTGCGAAGGAATAAATAAGGAATAATAGAATAATAACAACCGATCAATTGATCGAGTCTTTGAAAGAATTGTTCTTATATTCCTTTCAAATCTTTGATGTCTAAAATTATGCTTCAGATACTGCAACCAAAGCTTTTAACACAATAAATAAAACAAATTAGAAAGAATTTTTTTTAGATCGTAAGAAATCCATCCCAAGAGCGAATTTTGAGTCATTTAAAGGTATCATAACATGTGATGAGACTTTAGTATTGAATTATGATACTTATTTTCAACGTCAATCAAACTTGTGGACCGACAACTCATCAGTTTAGAAAAAAAAAAAAAAAACCATTGCTTTCTCTTCAAAAAATTACAATTTTGGTCTTTTGGAACCAATTTTCTGGAACGAATTCTTCTATTAAAAAGGAAAGATACAGAAAATCTTTAGAAAAGTCCAATTAGAAGCAATTAGAACAGAAACTCCAGGTCTTAAAGGCATTTATATCATATTTTGTTAAGTCATTGACTAACCGTATACTGCACAATGGTATCTGCCGCAGTTTGCGAGATATGGGTAGCCTTTGATGTCCCAACCAGCCTATAGTCCGTACCTGGCACCCTCAGATTTCTGCTTGTTTAGAAGACTGAATAATTATCTGCGAAGTAAAACATTTGAAACACCAAATTTTGCTCAAGAAAGTCAGAAAGTGGTTCAGAAACCCAAATGGTGCATTTTTATCAAATTATATTTGTGAGATAGAAACAACGCTTGACAAGATGTGTCCAGAAATATGACGGATATGCTTAAAGATCAAGATACATGGCCATTATATAGAAGATCATAAGTACAATTTTTTATTTATGGTGTATCAGTAAAATATATTATAAACGATTAAGCATTATTTTTCAACCAAACTTTATACTTCTTACAAAATTAAGTAATGAACTGATGTGGGAAATTGTAAAGTATAGTTTTTTGCCATATGTCTAGAAAATAAGGATAGGCGGGGTTTTCTATTGAAACAATTTTCACTAGTGTAGCCAATATTTAGATTCATCAAAATGTACAAAATATATATTATTAGAAACAGACAAGCTAAAAACTGCTTTCTCGAAACCTCAGTTTTTATTTTCTAAACATGCACAGAAAAATATTTTCAAAGTATGAAGTTGCCTGGAATTGGTGCCTAACAAATAGATTGATGCTTTGTTCTTTTAGTTTGTTTCCTGAAATATTTAGTAATAACATTGTCATTAAATTAGGAAATCCCGGAAGAAAATGACTATGTCCTTCGGGAATATAAAAATTCTGCAGATCTTTATCTCTCGTCTGAAAGCGTTTTATCATTATTGATAATTTATATTCCCAGTTATAAGTCTATTTTTTTATTATTTTTTTGGTTTTGTTCAACCACTTCTCTGTAGATTTTACAAGTTTAAATTAAAAATTGAATTTTTATTTTAGAGGATTAGTCTCATTTTAAATGACTAAATGGGAACAAATTAATAGTTCATATTATCCCTGTTTACTATTAACTTATTTTATGAACTGTTTAGAATTACACATTTTGTGAACTGATTTGAAATCTTGTATATTTCACATTTTGGTTAATGTGTGACATCATATGTATTTCCAAATAGTCTGTTCTTCTTTTAGTGATAGTTTTAGATAAAACAGTTGCGAACGTTGCTTTGTCATTGTCGTAACTCAACTTAACTCCTTTTAAAAACTCCTGTTTTGGTCTTGTTGCGGTAGAAGGATACACAATCGTATATTAAAATCATGACAATGGTATGATAATCTCTCTTAATCTATTAAATCAATTTTTAAAATCTTTATTTTTTTCTACTACTATATACAATATTCTTTAATTTAAATTGTATGTATGATATTTCTCGAATTATTTCGTCTTGTTATTTCATGTGCACCGGCAAAATAAATGTTTGTCATCTGAGACATTAAATTTAATTATTTGACATATTTTTAAAAATTTCATTGGTTTTTTCTCGTAGAATTACAAAATAATATGTAAATATCACTAATTTGATATTCAAACGATATGGGATAAAGTGAAATACATTAAATAAAAGAATTTTTTATTCTTATATATATCCTTTGTCAAAAATCCAGATAATTTAATCAAAGAAAAAAAAAATTACTGAAGTTGTTTGTACTTTTTTGTTATACGTTTGTTACCTTTTTATACACCCTGGTAATATTTTTTCAGTTAACAAATTATGTGAAATATTTCGTTGATTGTAACTTGTCGAAGGTTTGAACGCCCATAACATTGCTTTGAACAATGTTGTGTAGCTGTATTACCGTATAATTTTATCTGATATTTTGTGATTAAATCTCTTAATTGACATTTATTGTAGAGTATTGCAGATAATTTGAAAATTCTATAGACTATTATTTAGACTAGATCAGTAATAATCGTTAAATTAATAACTAATTTTATGTTGCGAATTAATTAGCAAGTTTATATGTTAATTATTGCAAAATATACTTTTCTTAGTGTCAGATTTATAACTGAAATCGTACTATTATTTAAACCATCAAAAAAAAAAAAAAATGTAAACATACTTATATCTGACCAATAGGGATGAGACTTTTCTAAAGTAAATTACCAAGCAAGAGGTATAAATGTAGAAATTTAACCTATACCTATCACAATATCAGCATTCAAAAAAAAATATAACCAACATAATTTTTAAGAATTTGTGGAAAATTTGTCATATAATGAGTTAAATTCTTTTACAAGATATAAATCTGGTAAGAATGTTCTTTATGTAGTATACAGATTGCCAACTCTCCGGGCTTTATTTCGTAAAACCTGATTTTTGCCCATTTACCTGGTTTCCAGGGCTAATATAGAAATTGCTGATTATTTGGGGGGGGGGAACATTAAGATTTCAGTTTGCACTTCATTTTTAATTACTTTGGAAACTTTCTGCATTTTTTTCTTTTGCGCTATTTTGTTTATTAGTTTTCCACACAAAATTATGCCAATCAAAAACTGTGCTCATAAAGTAAGTTGCTTCAAGCAAACTTTGATTTTGTTCCTTTAATAAGCTTGTAAGTTAAAAGTAAAAATTCTTCCTCATTTAATAATTTCTTACTTTTAAACCACAAACTATCCTTAAAAGAATGTGTATTTAGACCCTTTACTATTATTTGTGTTCCTTTAGATTTAATCAAGCCCACCAGTCATTCTTTTTTCCAGCTTAATTTTTATTATAGAATTAATTATATTTAGGTCAGTTAATTTCCTTTTAAACTAAACCATTTTCACAAAGAAAACTACCAAAAACCTGCGTTGAATTCCATCATTCCCAAGCATGTTTCTTGCATTGTAAAGTTAAACATTGTTAGACCAGGGATGGACAAAATTTTTCAGCCATAAGCCAAAAATCGAAAGGAAAATAAGTTTGGCGGGCCAAGATAATTCTTCTAAAATTTTAAAAACAATATACAAGTACCTGACGGTTAAAATATGTTAATGAGACGAATGAAATTGCAACTTCATTTTTAAAAGTTCCTTATACTGAGGTTCGAAGTGAGATGTACTGATTTTAAGGCACAATGCTAAATGCTCTTCTGTCAGTTTCTAAGGTTCAAAGTTGAAAACACTAGTTCACATATAAAAAGTAAATATACTGCTGATCTTCTGGGCTTGAGGTAATAAGTTTGGGATATAATATTTAAGCAAAGTAGAAAAGGAGATGGATATATAATGTATAAATTTGCCTCGGACCAGCAACTTAAAATTCTATCTGCAGGTTGGATAAAATCTTCCGGGAGACCGGAGTTGGCCCGTGGGCCATAGTTAGCCCATCCTTGTGTTAGACAATGTTTAGTATTTCCTAATTATGTTAAATATTAAAGGCATTTAAAAAATAAAATTAAAAACTATAGAATCTGAAATATGGCAGAATATATGGTAATCTAATATATGCTGAACAACAATATCAAAAAAATTTCATTTGAACTAGTAGAATGAAATAGAGCTGAAATTCCTGTTGCTCCCTTGCCTGTGACATCTGAACTCATTTCGGTTTAACGCAAATGCACCAATTTTATACTGCCCAACCTGATTTTGGGCGAGAGAAAAAATTATTTCAATTTTGTGAAGCCAGAAATCTGTTACATGCATAATATTTAATTTGCCATTTTCCCAACAGATAGAGATACTTTCTCACAAACGGTTTGACAGTTTTTTGCCATTTGTCGTTACTATAGTGTTTGTAGATACTATAAAGGATTTGTGAAAATTCAAAGAAGTCTGAGGGACATGGAATTCTTGATAGTTGATATAGATTTTTTAGTATTAGTTTATTATATTTATCTAGAAAATTATGCCCTTTGATTTATTTTGCTGTAAAAAATGTTAATGGATTACAATAACTTTTGTTGTGAAAGTTACTGTAATGTATTAACATTTTCCATACATGTGAAAATATTGAAAATGGTAGTTATTTCATTAATTTTTTTTTCCAAAAATAATCTATTTCTAACATTTTGATGATAATTAATAAAATTGAAGAGAAAGAAAGTTTTTCTATTTTTTGCATGTTCTCAAATACATCACCTTGCTTATTGCTAACTTGGTGAGGCTGCAAAATTGTCAAGTGTGTTGTAAATTATTGTGAGGTGTAAAGTGTGTATGTACATATTCAAGAGCACTACATTTGTAGTTCTCGTTGAAATTCATGTAAAACTTTTTTTTAAAATCAAGATAATATCAATTATGTATAATTATATACGTTTGCTTTTATATATATATAATAGACTTCACATTTTTTTTTAGAATGGGCCAATTATTCTTCTTAAAGAAGGTACTGAAAATACCCAAGGTAAACAGCAAATAATCAGTAACATAAATGCCTGCCAAGCAGTTGCTGAAGCTGTCAGGACAACATTGGGTCCACGTGGTATGGACAAATTAATTGTTGATGGCCGAGGTAAGGATATAATTTAATATTGCTTGTAAAAACTATATCTTATTAAATATTTCTTTTATTATAGTATGTAATCTATTTTTTATACTTTCATACTTCATAAGTGCTTTTGCAGTCCATGCTTAGTCATTTTATGATTTTTTACTATTAAGTTTTTATTGTTGTAAAGGTTAAAAACAGGTAAAATGCACATAAAAAAAGAAATGATGCAAGAAAATTTTGCATTTAATGTGAAACTAACTGGAAGAATGTGCATAAATAAAATAGCTCGGAAAATCATTTGGATCTGGGTTGTAATCTTGTCATACTCAAAGTAATATAAAGTCTTCACCTTGACAAAATAATTTCTAAAGGCACACTTTTGTTTGATTAAATAAAACATAAATCTAATATGCAAATTCAATTATGAAATTGTTATTATTGAAATAAATTTAGACTTACTGAAAATTATTAAAAATTCAGGGGTAATTATGTCTGCATATTTAATCTGGAATTCTGGATATTTTTTCTTTTTAAAATCTGGATTTTTAGATTTGTGAGGCCAATTTTTTTTTTTTTAAATTTCATGTTAACTGTTTTGTTATGCTTATATATTGTGCATTATAATGTAATATTGTTTATCTTGTATGATATATGCAAACATTTAAGGCTCTTGTTCTGCCATATAAATTTTCTTATTGTTTTATAGCTTAAAAAATTATTATTTGGAAAGGAATTTTATCTTTTTTTTCAGTGTCATATATACTAGTTTTAATAAAAATTTTGAGTGTGTGTGTGTAAATATATGTATATATATGTATGTGTATATATATGTATATATATGTATTTATATGTATTTATATGTATATATATGTGTATATATATATGTATATATATTTATAAGTAACAATAGGAGACTGACCCCAAATTTAAACTTCAAAATCCCTTTTAAATTGCCCCTATTATTTTTCTCAGTCCGGGCATACTGGGCAGACATGCCAACAACTTCAAATTCCCCGGAGCAGCCCTGGAGAAATGAAAAAATTTGATAACTCTGGAAATTTCTCAGATTTCTCCAGAAAATAACAAAACTTGAACAGCTAAAAGATTACAATTCAGCAATTAAATACAAAGTTTTGCAAAAAATAATATTGAATGTTACTCTTTTCACACAGTAATGCTGCATGTTAAAAGTTTTCAGTACTGTGAGGGAAACCTAACTGAATTTAGGTCAAATTTGAGTAGATAAACTGTAGAATTCCTAATGATAGAAAAATGGAAATATTTTAATTAGGGTCGATGTTGCCATAAGAAACACTATTTTGAAAAAAAAAAAAATTGTTAAAGCTAAAAAAACTGCTCATAAAATTTTTAAATGTATAAATTTTAATTTACCTTTTACAATTTACCACTGTGTAAATATTTTAAATTTAATTTTAATTTAGAAACCAATAAGATATGTACTTATGTATAATCTGTAATTAGCATCTTAAAATTTCAAACCACGGACACAAGTGCTTGAATGTTGGCTTGTCTGTACTGGGCTGCCAAGAGCGCCGCTTAACTTCTGTCCTGAAAAAACACATCAGTTGTCGTGGCAGAATGTAACTTTTATTTAATCTTCTCCAAATAGGACAAAATCTAAAGGCATCTGAACCAGACGGAGTCAGAACGCTCTCTAACGTCAACCTTTAGCGAGAGAAGACCAAATACCATGTACAGTTAAAATGTCGTGGGAAAATGCTGAGCCAACAGTTAATTGCTTAAAGAGAGTAACTTCTGATTAGAGACATCTGCCAAAGTTTGGTGATCTAGATGACTATTATTGCTGATCGTTACAGATTTTTACTGGGAGAGTTATTCCTAATTAAAATGCCAGCTGTATCACTTTTTGTTTTGAGAATCTAAAAAAATTTCAAGGTTCGGCTGAAGGAATAAAAATTTCCTCCTTTAAATTTGATGGCTAGGAAAATATGATTAATATAAAGAGGAGAAATTAAGATTTAGAATAATGAATGGGAAAAAAGGATAATTTTGGACAGACTTTAGGGGCTTAGATATTGATATTATTACATATATATTTATATCTGTATATGACATTTATGTGTGAGATATAGAACATCATTTGTAGTAATTTTTTTTCCTTTAATTAGGGTCAGAAGTTGGAATTCTATAAAATTATTGTATGTTATTCTGTTTTTAAGTTAACATCTAAAAATAGTATGTAACATCTTCGACTGATATTGTGATAAGTAGCTGAAATAAAATTTACTCTTTAATAAAAACTAAAAACCTTTGTATGATTGTATCATCTATCACATGTTATTATATGTATAATTATGAAAAATTTTAAATTTAAACATTTCCTTTAGGTAAAACAATAATTTCTAATGATGGGGCAACAATATTGAAAGAACTAGAAGTAGTTCATCCAGCAGCCAAAACATTAGTTGATATTGCTAAGTCCCAAGATGCTGAGGTTTGAACTTGAATTTATTTTATCTTTGCATGCTTCAGATTGACTAAATATATTTCTTATATATTATGTTATTTCTTATATAATTCATAATTCATCTGTAAGTAGTCATGTGTTGGTCTTTTCCTCACCATTTTACTATTGCTTCCTTGCAATCTTCCTGCTCTTAAACTTGTATTGATAATATTCCTGGTTACTGACCTTATACATGGTTCAGCCGGGTGCTTAAAATCCTTAAAAAGTGCTTATTTTGTAGATCCATTTTTAAGGTCCCTAATAAGTCCTTAAAAAGTGCTTAATTTTCATTTCGTAGCCTTAAAATTTATAAATTTTTCCGAGTGCTTAAAAAGTGCTTATTTTTCCCCAAATATTGGTTGCTGAATTTTTTTTTCCCTTGGTAATTAATCGTCAATCCATTCAACAAAGCTAAAGATTAGAAAGAAGAGTTAGACCAATTAAAAAATGTATAGAAGAAAAGAAAAATGAACTTCAAAATTAGACATATTCTCTTATTTTCCCCCCCTTCCTATATTTTTTGGTTCTCATATTCTATTATGAATGGAAACAGTTCTTCAGTTACATTTTTAAAATAGCATTGATAATTTCTTGAATCTTGTTTTGAGTATGTCACATTTAAACATTTTTTAGTGTAGATACTGCATCTTCTTTTCTCCCTGTGTGTGTGTGAATATTATATTTACCTGTTTATGATACAGAAGTACTTTTTACTATATTTTACATCTATGTTGCTGTAAAAATACTGTTGCTATGATGTGGAACTTGTTGATCTTCCACCACAGTTACTTTCTTAATTTTACAAATATTTCAGATTTTTGGGAGGGGGGGGGTCATTTGATCAATAAGGACTACTCCTGTTCTAAAATTTATGTTTGCAAAGAAAGATGTCTTAACCTAAAGTATGAGATATCAACAATTGTGTTTAATAAAATTATTAAATTGATCTATATATATTATTTAATGTCATTTTACAAGTCATAAAGCTCATGAAAAGCTTCAGTTTTTAAGCTTTAGCTGTAGGTCGATCATAATACAATGTAAATTAAGGTGCTTAAAAAGTGCTTAAAAGGTGCTTAAAAAGTGCTTAATTTTTTTTCTGTGGAAAGAGTCTGAACCTTGTTATATATTATACTGTGGCAGGTACGTTCGTAAACTGTCGCTATGCATTTTACTTCTAAAATAATATTCGGAAACCTCTTTACAGACGAAACACATTTTATTTACACAAAATTAAGAAAAAAAACAATTAAAGAAAATGACATCTCAAAATTTTTTCAGAGCCAGTCCTAGATAGATTTTTAATGCGAGCATTCTTTCCTCACATCAGTGTACTGAGATGTTCCCTGGTGGCGCTCTCTCGACTCTCTCAAACTCTCTCCTCTGCTGAACTCAAACAGTTCCTTCTACAAGTTGTCTGGAAACTTGAGCCCTGCCGAAAAACAAGGGCATAACTTTGAGAAAAAAACATCCACCAGTGCCTCCGAAAAACGTTATCAGATTTGCCGGAGGCTTCTTATTTTTGAAAAAGCCGCGTGGAAGGGGTCAAAATGGGCGATTCTCCAATGTCATTCAGAGCATCACAAAGTCGTTGAAGAACAACCTGACAACCTACAATTAGATGTCTGCGATCTCCAGGCTGACCCATTCTTTTAAACAAGAACTGAAAGGCGGCCCGAGTTTTTCTAGTTGCATCCAACTGAACAATTTCCAAATCTGCATGATTTAAGCACTGAAAATAACTTCCATGTTTGGGAGCACATATTTATGTGAAAGTGCTTTTTCGGTGAGGAAGTTTATCAAGAATCGTCGCAGTAGCTCTCTCTCCGACAATTCATTGTTAGACCTTTTTCGGCTGGCAACAACAAAAATCGATGTCTTGTCCTTGTAAAGAAAGGCTGATTGGCCTCAGTGTTTCCATTAAAATGTAAGCAAATTGTTTTATAATCCTACTATTCCATTGTTTTACAATTAATAATTCAACTATTGTTATTGTATAAGAGGTAAGAGGTTATTGTTCAACTTTTTTAAACTGCGGCCCGCCAGGTGATCAATGACCTTAATTCTGGCCCGTGGGCTCTTTACAGTTGGACAGGCCTGATTTAGATGATGAAAGCTTGAGTTATGAAGCTAGTTCATCTGAAGAAAATAATTTAATAGTGTAAGATGAATATATGATTGAATTTGAATCAAATAACAGATTCCAAAGCAGTTCATTAGATATTTATTTGGGATGAGGTAACTGTCCTAAATGAAATAGTAATTTTCCCAGAACTAATGCCAGATGCAGGAAACAATTTAGTTGTGAATGTGCATGCTACAATGAACAATTGATTTACAACTATATCTTTAGCTAAGACACTTCTATAAGAGCATAATTTGATAATGGTTGAAACAGATTTCAGAGAGATGTGACTATTGTTTCTTATGTTATAAAAAACAAACGTTGCTATTTTATTGATATCTATGAGGCATAATGATAATTCTACTGACAATACAGAACAAAGAAAACAGAAATAATTTCTATATGGAGACTAAAGGAGATTTGGATGTTGTAGATGAAATGAAAGCATAATGATAATTCTACTGACAATACAGAACAAAGAAAACAGAAATAATTTCTATATGGAGACTAAAGGAGATTTGGATGTTGTAGATGAAATGAAAGCATATTTCGTATCAAAGAAAAGCAATAGATGTCCATATATTTATCTTATAAATATGACTGACATAAACTGTCAAGTTATATTTTAACAAATAGAGGGGATATAATAGTATGCCGTCATTTTTAAAAAATGCCTACACTTGAATTATTGGAGGAGCATATAAACGAAAGAAAGAAAATAGCAACCTTACCAAATCCTTTAAAAACAAAAATAGACCAGTTTTGTAGAGATCTCCCAAAGAAATACAATGCATCAGTTTCACAACAAAGCAAAATAGGAACATGTAGGAAATATTTCTGAAAAATCATTCCTATATATTTAACATATGTATGAAATGTGCAGTATTAAAAAATTTATTCTTATTAGGTTTAGAAAAGCAAAAATAAAGGGAATTTTGAAAAAAAATTATGTGTTTAATGGAAGCAAAAACTATTTTTGTTTTTCGTGTACTACTAATGGCAGAAAAATGATCAACACACGACTATTAACATTTTGAGAATCAACACAACTTTTTTAAAGTTAATTATGAAACTGTTAATATTTTCTTAAATATATGTAGGTATTTGTTTAAAGTTATTTTTCTCGTTTGGTATATTTTTGTTATTCAAATAACTGAAAATAAACAGTTAAATATGTTTTTTGCAGACAGCTCCCACTATTATTGAATAGAATTTAATAACTTTAATTTATATAAATAATTTTGTTATAGAATTAATTTAAATTCTTTTACTACACTTTATTTTGTAAATAACTGTTTTATAAAATTTGAAAAATTAAGTTATACTTTATATTCTTGGTTTAATAATACTAGGTTGGAGATGGTACTACAACAGTTACCCTGTTGGCTGCTGAAATTTTAAAGCAGTGCAAACCTCTGATTGAAGATGGTATTCATCCACAAATTATAATGAGAAGCCTTCGCACTGCCCTTCATATGGTAATTTTAAAGAAATTTTATGATTTATTGTTTTAACTTTTAACACATTCATTGTCAAACCCACTGTCATAAAAGCATTTTCGAGTATATTGATCATGTGCTGGTGTGTGATGGGCAGTGAATGTGTTAATATGTACTTGATAAACACTTAGATGCATGTTACACATGCCAACTGCTCCGGAGAAATGAGAAAATTTGATAATGCCTGAAAATTCTCAGATTTCTCTGGAAAACGACAAAACTTTTGAACAGCTAAAAGATTACAATTCAGCAATTAAATACAAAGTTTTGCAAAAAAAAAAAAAATAATAATAATGCTGAATATTACTCTTTTCCCACAGTAATGCTGCATGTTAAAAGTTTTCAGTACTGTGCGGAAAAACAAAACTGAATTTAGGTCAAATTTGAGTAGGCAAACTCTAGAATCCCTGATGATGGAAATATTTTAATCAGGGTCAATGTTGCCATGAGAAACACTGTTCTGAAAAACAAGTTGTTAAAGTTAATAAAGTTATTTATAAATTTTTAAATGCATAAATTTTAATTCACCTGTTAAAATTTACTACAGTAAATATTTTAAATTTAATTTTAATTTAGAAACCAATAAGATATGAACTTATGTATAATCTCTAATTAGCATGCTAAAATTTCAAGCTACACTGTTGCTCCGAACACAAGTGCTTGAATGTTGGCATGTTATTTATAAAATGAATGCTTATTTTAGTTTGGCATTTACATTTAAGGTATGCTATTAAGTTAGTAAGCTATGACAGTACTTCCAATGAAAATTTTATAATTTGTAAGAAAATTACTGATACCTATCATGTTTCTGTGGGGAAATATACAAATTACTCATTAAAAAATTAAAAAAAAAACACAATATTAATCGTAATGTGTTTAAATAGAGCAAACTAAGAATTAATGTCGATATTGGATGAAGATATGACATTCCAATTAAGGTACAACATTTCTAGTAAATCATATTTTCGAAGCTTTGTTAACCTATTTTACTTAATTGTCAATCATATTGGTACAGCATTTTTAAATAAAGAATTAAGTTTTCTCTGTCTTTAAAAATTAAACTGCATTACTTTTATTCAGATCAAAATTAATTATTTTGGGGAATTCAGGTATGTAAAAATAATAAAAGTAATACTATATGCAGTTAACAGAAATGCTAGCAACAATAATTGTAGTAATTGATAATATTTTATCTTGAAATATCAAACACTTTTAGACAGGGTGTAACTTAAGAATAGGGATCCCTTGCAAAAAGTGTTTGTTATAGGAGGGTACAGAATTTACAATTTTACTGTTTTCACATTCATGAAATTGAATAATTTTGCTTGAGTAATAATTTGCTTTTGACACATCAGTGGTAAAAGCCCTTAATCATGAATTTAACTGAGTAGGATTTGTAGAAACACAAATTTTTATTACATTTTCAAAGAGTAAGTTAAATTTCGGTTTTTAGGCTTTAATATTTCCTGGTGTTGTTTTTAAATGTTGTAACTCATATTTTTGAATTTCTATAATGAGTTAGTTAAAGATATATTTATTTTTCAATTCTAGGCAAAAGCAAAGATTAATGAAATTGCTGTTAAAGTAGAAAAAAGTGATGCTCAGTAAGTTTATTTTTTAACATTTAAAGAAGTATAATTAAATATATTTGACTTTAGTACTTTGCTTTATGTGTACATTAGTAATTTGCTTTATATATAATAATACCCATGGAAAATTAAATCAGGTAACATGCATGAAGAAATGTTTCAATTACATCCATAATATAGGCTATATGAACGCATCCCTTTTGTCTTCAAAAAGGAAAATCTGTTTGCTAAAATTGTTATTTTATACTCTATAAGGTATTTCAAAATTACTTCAGGCTATGTATGGTATATATTACTACCTCTGATTATATAAATTAAGTTATTAATATTGCATGCAGATTCAATTTTAAATATGCTTGTCTCTAAATGATATTCACTATTGCTATGTCTGTATTGATCTAAGGGAAATCAAATTACATAGCTTAGATTTTTATTGCATGCTTCATCACATAATTTGATATAGAATATATTTTATTGGGTGGCATAAAATATATTAGGTAGTAGGATTTAAAATGACAAATTATAAAATATTAATTTTAAAATAATGACTTGGGTGCATTTTTATTTATCCTGTACAAATATATAATGCAAAAACTTTAAATTAATTATTCATAAATCTTCAGATTAACTTCTAAATTTGCATGAGTTTGTGTGATGATAATGATTGCTCCTTTCTGAAATGATTTGAGTGAAATTAAGTCTGACTATCTAGATTAAGGTATTGATTAAGTATAGCATACAGGAATACATTTAAATTTGCATGGGTTTGTATGATGCTAACTTATTGCTCTGTCTCTGACAGTAATGATCTGAGTGAAATTTAATCTGATAACCCAGATTCCTCTTGTTTCACTGCAGTGTTTTGTAGGTTTTGTTAGATTTAAAGTTAGATAGTTCAATGAAATCTAAATTGCAATTAAGACTAATATTTTATGTGCTTAATTTAAAATTTGCATGGGTTTGCATGATGTTAAGATTATTGCTCTGTTCTGAAAATAATGATATGAGAAAAGCAAATCTGATAACCCATGTATCCTTATTGCATGTATCACTGCATCATTTGATATAGAGAATTTTTATTAAATAAATTAAAATAGTTTCTTAAACTGATTTACCAGAGTTCTTAGTGCTCTGCAAAACAAGTCTCAGTGCTGTGCAAAAA
Organism: Pardosa pseudoannulata; assembly: GCA_032207245.1. Lineage (NCBI taxonomy): Eukaryota > Metazoa > Arthropoda > Arachnida > Araneae > Lycosidae > Pardosa > Pardosa pseudoannulata. The sequence goes on along the minus strand of CM063498.1, from coordinate 143,571,959 downwards.
TCTACAAAATGCTTGCAATATTTTTATCAAACATATTTTGATGTTAGAAAGTAAGAATATTTTTCACAAACAAAAAGGAACAAAAATTTTGATGTAATGTGAAAATATGATTGTAAATTTTTTTTAACAAAATGAAGCTGGATTAATAATATGATAAACTGTGGATCTGAAATATTTGTTCTAATTTTTTTTTTCTGTTTTTGTTCAACTATTTTTTTCCATTTGTGTGTCTGCAATTGTTGAAATTAAATGTATTGCAAGCTTAAAACAACAAAATTACTCTATATCTTAATGTTATTTGGTCATTATTTACCAGATTGTATAGGTTCAAGATAATTTTAGTGTTCTGCATTTAAATTCCAATTTCCAAAGCTGCTCTGTTGACTGAAAAGGCTAAAAGAACCTTAATTTAAACTCAAAACATGTAGTATGAGGGTATAAAATTAGAGGGATAGATAAAATTTTTTGCTTATTTCTTAAATTATTTATAACATACATATAATAGACAACTTTGCCCATCACAAAGTGATGAGATTCCACATTGGCTTGGGTACAGTCTTAAGTATAAAACATAGTTAAATGAGAAATAATTTTGGAAAGAGAAATGAAATTTATTGTAGTATCATTGCCTGAAGGCTTCTGGTGTGAAAGACATGTACATGGAAATTTATAGGTGTATGAGCCAACCAATCAGGGTGATTAATGTTTAATCATATATTGTTTAATGATGTGGGGGAAGCAAAACTAATTATATAAAGCATTATGTAAGAATTGCTGATAGAAGCAAGAATTAAATTTAATGTTTTCAAGCTCAGTAAATTTTGCCAGAATTGCCTGATAGACATAATTATGTTAATTTTTAAAGATCATTCTCTCTCTCTCTCTCTCTCTCTCTCTCTCTATATATATATATATATATATATATATATATATATATATATATATATGTAAATATATATATATATATATATATGTGTGTGTGTGTGTGTGTGTGTGTGTGTGTGTGTGTGTGTGTTCTTTGGTAATTAAATATATTGAGTAACTTCAAATTAATCACAATAATAGTACTTGGTTATACATTTTTTATTTGCATGGGTGTGTATGATGATAATAATTGCTCCTCTCTGAATGTAATGACATGAGTGAAATTAAATCTGATACCCCAGATTCTTGACCAGTGGTGTTTTCTTTGTTTCATTTTTATATGTTGCATGGCATGGCTTATAATTACAATTTATGTTTTGATAAAGGGAAATCTAAACTGTTGCTGTTTTATGCTTACACATTTAAAATTATCTGTCTGTGGCACAGTATATATTGCTTGATGAGATTACAATACTGTTTAAAATATTGCATACACAATCACTTTTAAGCTTGCATGGGTATATATGATGCTAACTTATTGCTCTGTCTCTGAAAGTAATGATCAAAGTGAAATTTAATCTGATAACCCAAATTCTTCCTACTTGTTTTACTTCAGTTAATATAGTTCAGTGAAATCAGAATTGGAATTAAGACTAAAATTTTGAATATGTAATGAATTGAAAAAAAATCTTGGGTCTGCATGATGTTAGATTATTGCTCTGTTCTGAAAGTAAGGATATGAGAAAAGCAAATCTGATAATTCATTTTGTTATTAAATTTAATACTGTATTATCTGATATATGAAAAGTTTGCATGATGTTAGATTATTGCTCTGTTCTGAAAGTATGGATATGAGAAAAGCAAATCTGATAATCCATTTTGTTATTAAATTTAATACTGTATTATCTGATATATGAAAAGTTTGCATGATGTTAGATTATTGCTCTGTTCTGAAAGGAATGATATGAAAAATATCTAATCTGATAACCCATATTGGAGTCTAATACAACACTGATGAAGAAATCATTTTTTTAGGCAGTTTAAAATAAAATTCTTCATTAAAATCAGAAGGGTAGTTTAAAATTGTTTTGTTTATCCACTTTCGGATTAGGATTCTCATACAGATTTGTTCTTTGCTATTTGAATAAGTTGAGCAGTTTCAAATTAATCCTGAGTAATAAATATACCTTCAGTTTGCCTGGGTGATTATGTCTCTGAATTTTAACAACATGAGAGAAATGAAATCAGTCATCCCAGATTCTTGTGCAATGGTGTTGACTTTATTTCATTAATATATGCAACATATTGTAATGCATCACTATGAAACATTGTAATGTTATATTGCATGGTTTATAATTGCAAATTGTGCGTTAATAAAGTAAAATCTAACATTGCTTTTTACACTAATAAGTTTTGTTTGGTCTAATTACTAATTAAAATAGTGTTATCTCAATGGATTCAATATATCAGCAGAAAAAACCACTTCTGTTCACTTCTGCCATAAACGCGGGCTCCATCTGGACCCTGAGCTCTTTTTAGGATCGACTCAAATTGATGTTCACGATTGTGTCAAATTTTTAGGTGTCTATTTCGACAAAAAACTTACGTTTGCAAACCACATTTCTTATCTTCGGCCTTAATGTGAAAGGGGCTTGAATCTTCTAAGGGTTCTTTCTAACACTTCTTGGGGTGCTGATTGGGAATAGCTTTTATTTGATGCTTATTAAAAAATCTTACTTCAATAAAATAAAAATTTAAATTAACACTAATAATTTAGGAAGTTGTATAAAAATTTCAAATTTGCATGGGTTATGCATGATGTTATGTTATTGCTCTGTTCTGAAAGTAATGATATGAGAAAATCAAATCGGATAACCCAATCTGATATTGAATCAAATATACTGCATTATTTCATGTAGAGAAGGTTATATTGGTTGATTTAAAATAAAAAATATGTACTTTAATAAAATAAGAAGGTATAAGTTAAATTGCTATGGTTATTCGTTTTCAAATTATGATCTTCTAACAAATTAGTATTATGGCATTTGAATATAATATTGAATAACTTCAAATGAATGAGTATTGAAGTTTGCATGGGTGTGTAGGATAACAACTCTCCTATTTGAACGCAACATAAATAAAATTAAATCTGACATCAGATTTTTTTTTCAGTGCTGTTTGTTTTATCAATATATCTTACAATGCTTATAAAATTACAAATTATCGGTTAATAAATAAATTCTAACTGCTTGCTGTTTTGCACTTAATGCATTTAAAATTTTCTGTGGCACAGTGTGTTTTACTGCATCTTATTACAGTTTTGATTAATATTGAATTAATCATAAATATTGCATAAAAAAAATCACTTTTAAGCTTGCATGGGTTTGTATGATGTTAACTTATTGCTCTGTCTCTGAAAGTAATGATCTGAGGGAAATTTAATCTGATAACCCAGATTTCTTTTGCTTGTTTCATTTTAGTTTTTGATAGTTTTTATTAACTGCTTATAGTAAAGTGTAGTGAATCAATGTTAACACTAATATTTTATAACAATTTAAAATTTGCATGGGTCTGTATGATGTTATAGTATTGCTCTGTTCTGAAAGTACTGACATGAGAAATCAAATCTGATAACCCATATTGTTATTTAATCTAATTCTGCATAGTTTGATATAGAAATGGTTTTATTGGTTGTTTTAAAATAAAAATATAATATGTACTTCATTAAAATTGAAAAGGGTACTTAAAATTGCTATGGTCATTCGTTTTCAAATTATAATCCTCATACAAATTAGTACTATGGCACTTGAATATATTATTGAATAACTTCAAATTAATGAGTGTTAAATATATCATACGTTTTCATGGGTGTGTAGGATAACTACTCTCCTATTTGAACGTAAGATAAGTAAAATTAAATCTGACATCAGATTTTTTTTCAGTGCAGCTGTTTTACACTTAATGCATTTAAAATTTTCTGTGGCACAGTGTGTTTCACTGTTGTTTATTACAATTTTGATTGATATCGAATTCGTAAATATTGCATAAAAAATCACATAAGCTTGCATGGGTGTGTATGATAACTTGTTGCTCTGTCTCTGAAAGTAATGATCTGAATGAAATTTAATCTGATAACCCATATTTCTATTGTTTCACTGCAGTGTTTTGTAGGTTTTTTTAGAGATTCAAAGTTAGATAGTTCAATGAAATCTAAATTGGAATCAAGACTAATATTTTATGTACTTAATTTAAAATTTGCATGGGTTTGCATGATGTTAAGATTATTGCTCTGTTCTGAAAATAATGATAGAGAAAAGCAAATCTGATAACCCATATATCCTTATTGCATGTATCACTGCATCATATGATATAGAGAATTTTTATTAAATAAATTAAAATAGTTTCTTAAACTGATTTAGCTGATTAACACTAATATTTTATAACAATTTAAAATTTGCATGGGTTTGTATGATGTTATAGTATTGCTCTGTTCTGAAAGTACTGACATGAGAAATCAAATCTGATAACCCATATAGTTATTTAATTTAATTCTGCATTTTTTGATTTAGAAATGGTTTTATTGATTCATTTAAAATAAAAATATGTGCTTCATTAAAAATCAAAAGGGTACTTAAAATTGTTTGGCTCATTCATTTCCAAATCTTGATTCACATGTAAATTTGTACTAAGTCTCTTGAATATTATAATGTTGAATAATTATAAATTGAGTATTCAGATATATCTCCAGTTTGCGTGGGTGTGTGCGATGATAATGTCTCCCTTGAATGTAACAACATGAATAGAATTAAATATGACTTACCTGGTTGTTTTTTTGTTAGTATCTTTCATAATGCTGTAAGGCTTATTGGAGCATGGGTTAATTAAATGATATTTAAATTGTTAAATTTTCTGTTTAACCCTAATGCATTTGACATTTTCTGTGATACAGTATATATTGTTGTGTTAGATTACAATGTTTTTTAAAATTTAAGTATTCATAAATATTGTATACTGTAAAATTTGCATGGGTTTGCATGATGCTAACTTATTGCTCTGTCTCTGAAAGTAATGATCTCAGTGAAATAATCTGATACCCATGATTTTTATTGACTGTCAATTTCATTCTTTTGTTAGTTATATTTGTTAGACTACAATGTTTTTTAAAATTTAAGTATTGATAAACATTGTATACTTTTAAATTTGCATGGGTTTGCATGATGTTAACTTATTGCTCTGTCTCTGAAAGTAATGATCTCAGTGAAATAATCTGATACCCATGATTTTTATTGACTGTCAATTTCATTCTTTTGTCATATTTGTTAGACTACAATGTTTTTTAAAATTTAAGTGTTGATAAACATTGTATACTTTTAAATTTGCATGGGTTTGCATGATGTTAACTTATTGCTCTGTCTCTGAAAGTAATGATCTCAGTGAAATAATCTGATACCCATGATTTTTATTGACTGTGAATTTCATTCTTTAGTTAGTTATATTAGAAGAATGCATGTTTCGTAATTAATAATTGTTACTTATTAAAGTGAAACTAAATTTTCTTTTATTCTAATGCATTTTAAATTTTTTTCAACCACATATTATATATATGTGGTTAAACATATATGTTTTATTGTGATTACAATACTGATTAAAAACTTGTACAATACTTAAAATTTGCATGGGTTTATATGATGCTAACTATTGCTCTGTTCTGAAAGAAATGATATGAGTAAAACTAACTGATAACCCATATTTCTCTTTTATGTTTCACTGCATTGCTTAATTTTAAATAAGTTTTACTAATTGGTTTAATAAAAATGTATAAACAATATCAGAAGGGTAATTAAAATGTTATACTTCTTCAGTTTTAAATTGTAATTTGCATGTATATTTGTGTTATATCATCTAAACATAATATTAAATAAGTGAATAAGGTTCAGTTATGCTTACAGATTCTTTTTTAATAGTATTTTTTCTGTTTCATATGTATATGTTGCAATTGTACATAGTTTTTCACTAACATTTGTAGGTATTTAAAGTGAGAATTAGTTGTTGCTACTTTACATTTATACATTTTAAATTATCCTCAGCAGAGTATACATTGCTGTGCTCAATTACAATATTGATTAAAATGACATTCATATGTTTCATATAGAAAAATACTTAAAAATTTGCATGGGTTTGTGTGATGCTAACTTATTGCTCTGTCTCTGAAAATAATGATCTGAGTGAAATTTGATCTGATAACCCAAATTCCTCTTGCTTGTTTTACTTATGAATTTCATAGATTTTATAAGATTCTTAATAAAAAATACAATTCAGTATAATCATAATTCAAACCAAGACTAATATTTTATATTCTTAATGAATTAAAAATTTGCATGGGTTTGTATGATGCTAATTATTGCTCTGTTCTGAAAGTAATGATCTATGAAAAAATCATATCTGATAACCCATATTCTCATTGCATGTATCTTTTCATTATTTGTTATAAAAAAAGGGTTTATTAGATGGTTTAAGTTAAAATAGACCAGTAAAATGATATGGGTAATTAGAATTAATACTGTTACACAATCACTTTCAAATTGTTATTTTCACACACATTTGTTCATTGGCACTTTAAATGTAATATTGAATAACCTTAAATATGAATATTTAGACATACTTTAAAGTTTTATAAGTTCTGTAGAATGATAAATCTGTTATGTTCTTTGAATGTAATAAGTAAAATTAAATATGATAGCTCAGATTCTGTTACAATAGTGTTTTCTTTGTTTCATTAATATGTGTTATAATTATATATAGCTTATAATTAGATTTTATTGGTGTATCGAATGACATCTAATTGTTAAAATTGCTGTTTCATAAATGCATATTAAATTTTCTCTTGAATAGTATTATATTGCTTTATTGAATTACAATATTGATTAAAGTTAACTTATTTACAGGCATTGTATAAAAAAAATACTTATAAATTTTGCATGGGTTTGTATGATGCTAACTTATTGCTCTGTCTCTGAAAGTAATGATCTGAGTGAAATTTAATCTGATAACCCAGATTTCTCTTGCTTGTTTCATTTTAATATTTCAGAGGTTTTCTTAGATGTTTAAAGTAAAAATTACAATTCAGTAAAATCAGTTGGAACTTGGACTAATATTATAAATCATTGCTTGTTGAATTTAAAATTTGCATGGGTTTGTGTGATGCTAATTATTGCTCTGTTCTGAAATGAATGATGAGAAACTCATCTGATAACCCATATTCTTATTGCATGTATGGCTGCATTGATGTATAAAAAGTTTTTATTATATGGTTTAAATTAAAATTTTGTATTTCAATAAAACGAGAAGAGTAATTATAATTAATGTTATTACACTTTCACTGTCATTGTGATTCATGTGTATGTATACAGTAGCACAAATATAATGTTCAATAACTTGTATAGAAATAAAATACTTTTAAATTTGCATGGGTTTGTATGATGCTAACTTATTGCTCTGTCTCTGAAAGTAATGATCTGAGTGAAATTTAATCTGATAACCCAGATTTCTCTTGCTTATTTCAGTTTAATATTTCAAATCAATTGGAACTTGGACTAATATTATAAAATATTGCTTGTTGAATTTAAAATTTGCATGGGTTTGTGTGATGCTAATTATTGCTCTGTTCTGAAAGCAATGATGAAAAACTCAAATCTGATAACCCATATTCTTAAAACAATTCTATAAACATAAACAACATCATTTCATAGCCTTGATGAAATTACGAATCTCACCTTGGGAGTTAACAAACTTCTCAGTTAAATTACTGGTCATATTTTTTTTTGCCAATAATATAATGTTCAATAACTTTAAATTAATTGCTAGTATTCAGATATACTTTTAATTTGCATGAGTTATATATGAGGATAAATCTGTTCTTTTCTCTTAAAGTAATGAGTAAAATTAAATCTGATATCTGAGATTTAATTAAAATTAAATCTGATATCTAAGATTTAATTTTTGTTTTCATTATATGTTGTAATTATATGTGGCATGCAATTAGAATTTATAAATATATAAAATATCTAATTGTTTAATTTGTAGTTTTATACAAAATCATTTTAAGTTCTGTGGCACAGTATGTATGTATATTACTGTGTCAAATTATGATATTGATTATAATTAAGTTATTTAGAAATAATTAAGTTATTTAGAAGTGTTGTATAGAAAATTTTTAAAAATTTGCATGGGTTTGTATGATGCTAACTTATTGCTCTGTCTCTGAAAGTAATGATCTGAGTGAAATTTAATCTGATAACCCAGATTTCTCTTGCTTGTTTCTTTTTAATATTTCATAGGTTTTCTTAGATGTTTAAAGTAAAAATTACAATTCAGTAAAATCAATTGGAACTTGAGCTAATATTATAAATCATTGCTTGTTGAATTTAAAATTTGCATGGGCTTGTGTGATGCTAATTATTGCTTTGTTCTGAAATGAATGATGAGAAACTCAAATCTGATAACCCATACTTTTATTGCATGTATTGCTGTTTTGATATATAAAAAGGTTTTATTAGATGATTTAAATTAAAATTTTGTATTTCAATAAAACGAGAAAAGTAATTATAATCAATGTTATTACACTTTCACTGTCATTGTGATTCATGTGTATGTATACAGTAGCTCAAATATAATGGTCAATAACTTGTATAGGAAAAAAATACTTTAAATTTGCATGGGTTTGTATGATGCTAACTTATTGCTCTGTCTCTGAAAGTAATGATCTGAGTGAAATTTAATCTGATAACCCCTATTCTTCTTGCTTGTTGCTCTTCAGTGTTTGATAGCTTATATTAAATGTTTATTGTAAAAAATGTAGTTTAACAAAATCAGAATTGCATAAAAGACTAATATTTTATGTACTTAGAGAATTTCCAATTGCATGGATTTATGATTTTAATTATTGTTCTGTTCAGAAAGTAATGATACGAGAAAAATCAAATCTCATTATCATTAGTGGATGCCCAATTTTGTTTATTAGACCATATCTGAGTTTTTAATAACTAATATTTTAATACTAATATTAGAGGTGTATTTCTGCTTTTTTTTTTAAATGTAATTAAAAATTAGGCATATATTTAGTATTGTTGTGCAAAGGACACAGATGTATATTTTAGCATGATTAAATTTCCCTTTTCTCATAAAATACACACAGCAACAATTTATACTTATGTTTATATTTGATATAATTTACAGATTATTCAGTTATTTTTGGGTGGTTAAATTCCTTTTTCTTAAAATTTTGGTTGGTTCCTTAAATACACTGATGAACAACCCTAACTTATATATATATATTTATAAGAATGTGAGAAGATGTATTCACTACTCAAGTTTTCCAAACATCTCATCAATTCATTCTTTAAAAAACTTATAATACAGGTTATAAGTAGGAAGCCATCATGTTAATGTGACCAGACTGTGTATATTTTTAAATCTGTATACATATGGTTGTATTTAGTTCGCTCTTGTTTCTGAGAAATATCTGGATGTAATCAAATTTGATAACTTTGATTTTTAGTGCTTGTTTCTTTGCATTGTCTGATACAGTACAGGTTTTAATGGATCATTTAAACAATATAACTTAAAAGAGATTGGGAAATTTTAATGACACTATGCTCATAAATTTTAAAATTTGATCTTACTGCCTGTTAGTATTATTATGCCCGAATAGAATGCCAACATTAGCTTCCATCAAATATTGAATATTATTACTTGCGAATGTTCATGTATGCCTTTAAACTTGCATGTGTTTGTATGATGTCAACTATTGCTATGTCTCTGAAAATAATAATCTAAATAATATTTACATAATCTGGTAATCCAGAATCCTGCTGTATGTTTCTTAGTTGTTTAAATAGTATTTTTGCATGGGTATGATGCCAACTATTGCTCTGTCTCTGAAACTAATGATCTGAGTGATTATATCTGATAACCCAGATTTCTGTTGCACGTTTATCAAATTATCTAAATATACACTAAAAGTAGTGTTTAATAAAATTTGTTGAATAATTTTTTTTGGTATTAATATACTTTTAATTCACTGTGTTTGAAGGTTGTTTTAATTTGTAAGATGTTAATGTATAATGATAAATGTTGAAATTTTTATAAATTTGTGTACTATATTTAGTTTAAATTACTGTAAGAAAAAATATCTTTGATATTTTGATAAAGAATTTTCATAAATATGAAAAAAAAAATTTTTTTTTGAAATAGTGTGTTATATGTTCACTCATGTATTCATAATTCTTAAACCTAATGAGCTGGTTGAATTAAATTTGGTCTGTGAAATTTTCATCAAAATATTAGATTTGCATTGTTTTGAGTGAAATTATCATCTAGATTTAATGGCTTTACAATTATGCATATAATAAACAAGATAATTTAATTCAAACAAATAAAATAACTGTCTAAATTAGTCCTTTGGCCTCTGTCACTTTTCATGACTCCAGAGGGTTTTTATTAATTCCAGTTACAAAGATGTGTTGTCAAAGCATAATCACTTTTAGTTATATTTTCAAAGTATTCTGTATGTGGGATTTAAAAGAGAATTTAAGGGAGAATACATTTAATATTTTATAATTGCAAATTTTAAGTTCTGTATTTTGACATGGTGCTCCGATTTTAGTTTGTGCACCTTTTATCCTGTACATAATTATAAAAGAATCTTCCTTGGTGGGGTTAGGTTTCAACTAATGTCTTCCTTATTGATGTTATTTTTATCTGATAATTTCTTATACAGTTCTCTTAGCTTAAGTGTGTGCTGTTATTATATAGAAGATTTCATGACAAATATACGTTTTAATTTATAAATATTTTACTGCATATAAGTATGAATGTTATGAGCAATTTCCTTAATATAGAATATTAGCTTATAGAAACAACTAGTCTCACATTCATTTTTCGCATTTTTAAAGGACAAAATTTCTGGACCTTTTTTTAAATACTGTTCTTGCTTAAACCCCTCTCCTTTTTTTTAACATGCTTTTTGAGTCTTAATTAATCTCAAGATATGTGTCTTTGCTTACCATATCTCTTTTAAATCTCACAGGAAACAAAGAGCTCTTCTAGAAAAATGTGCAATGACGACTCTAAGTTCAAAATTAATTGCTGCTCAAAAGGAGTTTTTTGCTAAAATTGTGGTTGATGCTGTGATGCAATTAGATGAGCTTCTTCCCCTTAATATGATTGGTATCAAGAAAGTTCAAGGTGGAGCTCTAGAAGTAAGTGTAATTTAATGAACCTCTAATTTTGTATGTAATTTCCTATTATAGCTTTAAAGTTTTTAAATTTTCTCTTATGAGTGTATTATGTATTAGATAATTTTATAGTTAAAGGATAACTTGTTCCATATATAATTTTGTGCTTTTCATTAATTTTCACTATTTTATAAGTAACTAGCTATATGAAGCACCTGTCATTTTCCGAGTCTCTAAACACCTTCCAGTATTTGTCACATGTTGCATATAGTTAAAAACAGGACAGCCAGTAAATAGAAACTAAATTTTTTTGATGGGGTTAGAATGTCATATTTGACAACTTATACTGATTATCTGTAAGTTTTCAGTTAAACTTGCAGACTTACAGATAGAATGAGATTTTTAGTTTTAAGCAGTCTGAAAAGGAATAAATTTTAGAAAGATACTCAGATTTAAAGCAAAAAAAAAAAAAAAAGTCTAAAACCCTGTCATAAGCAGTAATTTCAAATTAAGACCAAGAAAGCTACCGGTTTCTATAAATTCAGTTTTTACCTTTTCACATACTGGTGATTTTAAAAGAAAATTTGTTATTGTTTTAAAAATTTCAATTGTAGTTTTGAAAATAAAGATTGTTTAAACTTTTGAAATTCTTATATTTCTAAAATTAAATTGATATCACTGGACTAGAAGCTGTATCAGTTTTATCACAATTTTGTGAATGTGACTTTTTATAAATTAAGACTATTGAATAAAAATAATCAATATCTTTAAAGGAATTAAAGATTGGTAAGTCATAATTTGATAATTGTAACTTACTATTTTATTGATTTTGCTAAATATTCAGTTTAAAATTTAATTTTGTTTCTCTAGAATCAAATATATGAAAAAAAAATTAACATATTTTATTATAAATATATATTCTATTATAAATATTTATAATAAAATCTATATATTCATTACATGAATATATAGATAGCCGTCACATTATCTATCCCATGAATCTAGTCGTGTCCTAAAGTCTGCTATGAATCAGGCAGAGAGTGGTATGCAGAGGCAACAACAGCTTTAACTAAATTAGTTTATTCTAGTCTCACATCATTACAATGAAAGCACACATATTAACCTTGCCCTCTGTTAGCAAGGAACTGAACAACGAACAACAACCCTTCGAACCTTGGTGCTCGCCTATTTAAAACATTTCAAAACTGAAATTGACTTCATCATTGACATCAAGAGACAGCCAATCATGCCGCATAAAAAGTTCTCATGAATTCTAAAAACTGATCCCACTGACAGAGTGCCATGTGTAAATCCCAAAACTAAAAAAATGTTGCCATTTTAAAAAAATTGACATATAGAAATTTGAAACCAAAACTGAAATATTTTAAGCAATGCTCCACATTATGTGTGTGTGTGTGTGTGTGTGTTAGTTAAAGAACCTTTTTGTATGTCAGAAGGATAGTCCTTCAAAGTATCCATAACAGACACAGACTGAGTAATAAAATAAAAGTTTGTTTTTGAAATCTGTTTTATGTACATGTGCTTCACCTCACCCATTGTGTATTTAAAATTGTAATAAAGTCACAAATGTGTGAAAGCTGTTTCACTCCAGGAAATTCCATGTGAATAGTAACTAAGTTTATATGAGTAAGTGATTAAGTAAATATATAAATATATGAAGAAAACTACACAGGGCGAAGCATTCTCGAGAACTATATGAATCTAGCTTCTATTCATAGTAACTATTTGCTTATTAGCAGAAAAAAAGATACCTATTATTTATAGTTATTTTAATATGTGTTTTTATTAAGTATTAATGAAATAATTTTCAATTCTAGGATTCCATGTTAGTGTCTGGAGTTGCTTTTAAAAAGACTTTCTCTTATGCTGGATTTGAAATGCAGCCAAAGAAGTATACTAATCCTAAAATTGTTCTCTTAAATGTAGAACTTGAATTGAAATCTGAAAAAGAAAATGCTGAAATAAGAGTTGAATCTGTTCAGGTAATTTTAAAATTGATATATATTTATGTATATTTGTTATGTAAGTTTGATCTCAACTAAAACTTTTGCACCATATGACCATAAACATTAGTTTTGTTTAAAGAGTATTTATAATTTTGCTGTAAGGCATTTGTCAGATGTTGGGTAGATGTCATTAAGCAGTTGCTTAATGCAAAACTAAGTTTATGATTAAGTATATAAAGAAGGAAAGAGAAAGATGAGACAATTTTATTTTAGAGATTAATAAACGATTCTGAATAAGATTCCATTGGACATGATGAGAGATAGAAAAGTATTGGGGTGATAAAGGAATGCAAATATTTAATATAGTTGTAGAAAGTTAAACTGTGCAAATATTTCTCTGTAAATCTTAAGAGAAAGCTTTATAGACTAGTGTATTGTATTGATTGTACAGTAAGAAAAGTTCTTTGATATTTTGTTTTATATATATATCTAAATCTTTTTTTGTAAAAAAATTTTAATAGGTATTATTTAAACTCCATATTTTTATTTTTAAAAATTTTTATTTTACTTTCTGAAATGAGACATTGTAAAATGTGTTTATTGTGTAATTTTTTTTGAACATTTATATCAAAGATTGTTTAAATTTGAAATGCTTCATTAGTATATAAAATTCAAGCAATACCATGCAGCAGTTCTTTAGAACTTAATTCCCCCCCCCCACAACACACACATACACCTACATTAAAGAGGACTAAACTTAACAACAAAAATACATAGTTATGTGAAAATTTTTAAAAACTAATAAACTTCACAATTTGTAATTTATTAATAGAATATTTTTTTCAAAGACAGTATTTCTGAGGGGATTAGCTCAAAATAAAGGGCAAGTTAGTTGGTTTAAATGACTTGTTTTAACATATTGGTTTTTATTTTCTTAATACAGCTTTGATGATTTGCTTATTTAACTGTATAAATAAATCTTTTTATTCATTGAGTTTTAAGTTAGTCATGTTTTTCAGGAATATCAAAATGTTGTGGATGCTGAATGGGAAATTTTATACAGAAAATTAGAAAAAATTGTTGAAAGTGGAGCCAAAGTTGTTCTTTCAAAATTGCCCATTGGAGATGTAGCTACTCAGTATTTTGCTGATAGGTTTGTATGCAGCTTTTGAGTTTATTCTGTTTCTTGGGCTCCAGGGAAACTTCAGATTTATGGGAATTTCACAGCAACCATCTCAAAGTTTCTGGAGGAAATAAAATTATGAATTATTTCCTCTTAGTCCCTCTCTGTTTAATTTAAAAGTTAATATAATATAACATGTTCTCTGTAACTCTCCAATTATCGCCCAATTGCTGTAATGCTGTCTATTAAACTCAGAATCTTAAAATAACTGGTTATAACTTGGTAAGCTACTTTGACAGCTTACTGAAAGTACTGAAGGGGTAAGGGTCATTTGTTATTTTTTGGGTAGAAATGTTTAGGTATGTCATGGAATCTGTGAGATCATATAACAGTAGTTAAAGATATAGCTTTTTTTTCTCCAATGAGCATGGTTTTTCATTGTAAAATTGAATCCTGTCGAACGTGTTTGACATAATTTGATATCTTTATAAGATTTTAAGCAGTTTAATTCATCCTTCCCTCTCCAAAACTTCATTTTTTGACCAATAAATTAAAAATTTTCTGGACATTTTATTTAGCCCCTCAAACATCCCTATATATGTATATTGTATGGATTTATAAAGAAGTATGATATGTGCAATATCAGTTAGATAAATTAGCAAATGTTCAATGGTATTTAAAGTACTAAACATTTTTAACTTTAAAGAATAAGATATTTTATTTCTTCATGGTATGATTTAAAAGGTATATATATTTAAGCTTTTAACTCATTATTTTTAATAATTTGTAAAATTTAATAATCAAATGTAGTGATTAATAAGTTTTGAAAAAATATAATTTGCATAATTTCAATTTTCCAGTATTCTAAAATTCATCAATATACAGTTTTTATTATTTGTATTTGGACTTAAGATATTAGCTTTATAAAAAAGAAAATTTTGTGTTATGTAAAGGACGTAAAAATAAGTAAAAGATAAAATAGAGAATGTGCTCTGTAAATTATTCTAAGATCCTACTATTTTTGATTAAACTGCTTAGCGTCTTGTAGGTTTCTTGAGTTTTATTTTCATGGTGATTAAATGTGGTGTAAACTGGCTTTGTGACCTACCAATTCATTAAAAAACATTAATTTTTAAAAAAAAGTTGAGATTGGAATTCCTTTCTTGTACTATTTAAATTTAGGATTAAAATGCAATGTAGGAAAAAAATAATTTCAGTAAGATATGATTTCTCTAAAAAAGGTCTTTAATCATAACTTTTATATTTTAGGGATATGTTCTGTGCAGGTAGAGTACCAGATGATGATTTGAAGCGTACAATGAAGGCTTGTGGTGGGGCAGTCTTATCTACTTGCTATGACATCTCTGAGAGTTCTCTTGGAACATGTGAAAAGTTTGAAGAAAATCAGATAGGTGGTGAAAGGTAAAATATTATAATTGCTGCATAATTAGATGAAATATAAATTTTTAAATGATCCGAGATGGTTTGTCTTCAGGAAGAATAAATTTTATTATTTTTAAATGGATAAATATACAAAATATTTTTATCTTGAAAACAGACCCTTTGTGAAATTCTTCCTGTGTAAAATGGATTTTTCACAAATCTGTTTTATCTTTAAAAGGGAATAAATTCATTTTTAAGTTTAATTCATTAAATAAAGGTAATTAAAAAAATCTGTATATGTTTATGTAACAGATAATTTTTTTTTTCAAGTTAGAAATTCTCTAAACTGGAACTTTTAACTGAGCACTAATTTCATATGTCTAAATTTGTATATTTTCACAAAAATAGGACCCCGTATTAAACTTTAATTTCACTTTCACTAATTCATGATTATATTTTCAAAATTTCCCTAAATCATGATCCCGACAGATCCCTGGTAAGAAGAATTGTCTGTGTAAAGTTAAATATCTTCACCATGCCTCACATTACATGTGTCTGTATGTTGTACTAAAATATCCTCTTCTACCAAACTGATTTAAGTAGGTCACAGATTCGTCATCTCTGTGTAGTAAAATAGTGTATCAAAGTGTCCAAACATCTAATTTGTTTGTACATATGTTCATAGTTTTGTATTTACAATCAGTTGTGAAGATCTTTAAAAAAAATTAACATCTTCTCTGTATTCATGTAAACATTGACTCTAGTGTTAACATAAAAATTGTAATATTGTAATTATTTTTTTTATTTTTTATTCTGTGCTAGTAAGTTATAATTTTGTGATATCTAGCATTTTTCGTAAAGGTTCTGGTGCAACAAACAATATGGTTCCTCAAAGTTTAATATAATAAAGTTCAATATTAGAGAATTTATTTTTTTTAAAATTAAGCATATTGAAAAACATCTGATTAGAATCAGTTTTAAATATTTTTTATTGGTAAACTTAGGAACTTTTTTATATAGACAAAAAACTATGTAGTTTGCACATTTCATATTTAGGTACTTAATTTTGCATTAGGTAAAGTAAAGCATTTTTAACAGTTGTTTAATTTTCTTTTTTTCCTAAATTTTTGACTTCAGTGGCTGTACATATTTTTAATTAATTTAGTTTTGTTTAGTGGTTTGGATTAGGATAAAAATTTCTTGCTTTCACTTTTCATTAAGAAGTTTATACATTGTATTTATTGTTTCTTAGGTACAACGTATTCACTGGATGTCCCAATACGAAAACTGTAACTTTAATTCTTAGAGGTGGTGCTGAACAATTTATTGAAGAAACAGAAAGATCTTTACATGATGCTATAATGATTGTTCGACGTGCTCTAAAGAATGACAGTGTGGTGGCTGGTAATAACTTTATGCTTAAATATTAGAATCCAAATTGATTTACCTTAAACAAAATTTAATCTTTGTTTTTAAATGTATTTTTTGCTGAATGTATTTTGCCATCCATAACTTAATGTACTGTCTTGTTATATTTTCCTGTTAATGATGTATTATTTGTACATAAGCACACACACACATGCAACTTACTATGATATTAAAGAATTACTCTGAAAATTTTTACTTCCAAACAAAACCCTGAAAAGAAGTAGCATTGACTTAATGAGCTAACATGCTTATCATAAAGTTTTTTTTCTTTTTTTTTTAAAAAAAAAAAGGAAAATTCCTACTTTATTTTTAATTATATGTAAGTTTGTACATTGTGCAGAAATATCCTACATGTTGGTAGTTAGCAATGCAGCAGGCTTTGTTTTAGTGTAAAAAATGAAAATAATTTAATATGAAATTGGAATGAATTTTTCTGCTTATTTGTTACTTAACCAGATCTGCAACCAGTTTTAAACCAACAATGCCTCATTTCATTTTATTTACCTTCTTTTTAAACTATTTTTCATAATTCCAGGGCAGATGCACAAATTTGCTGGATTTTTGAAAGTGAAAATGTTATACTTCATGTTTGTGTCCATTTTTGCAAGAATAAATCAAAATTTTACTTTGTCAAATTGGGGATAATAGTGCCAATTTAATCGATATCAGAATTTTCCAGTTTTCAATGAGCAAAAATCCCTAATGACACTCTTAAAGGACAAATAGTGTGTTGATACCCAGTGGATGAGACAAATAAGAAACAGTGGTGTTATTTTAAATATAAGAAACCCTCAGATTTCATGTTAATTATAAAGAAGTGCTATCTGTTGGAAATCAGAAAAGTTAAAATTTGTTTTAGGGAGATTTTATGTTATTTAGTTTGGTTTTTGTTTTTGTTTGGAGTGCTACGGTCTGCTTTTTGCAACACGAGGGCTAATGAGACCGGGACCTACAGCTTAAAGCCGATTCCGAACCACTACGAACATCCGTGACCCAGTGGGATTCGAACCCACGAACTCCGGTACCAAAGGTCAACACCCTAACCAATCGGCCATCTTTCGGCTTTTGTTATTTAGAGTACAGAAGAGGTACAGTGACCTTTTGGTGTTATTGAAGAATTCCTGTCCAAAATTTGGTGACTCTAGGACAGATTGTGTTGTTTTGAATACATACTCAATGTAATATATAGATTAGGGTGTGTTCCCTAGCAATAGCTCATACCTTTCATATTAAAAATTGTTGCTTTAATATCAGTAAGGTGTCTCATTTGTAAATAGTTTTATAAATTGACATTCGTTCTTTTTTTTTTTTTTTTTTTTTTTTTTTTGTTTTTTTTTTTTTGTAAGTTAGTTTTATAGTAGTTTATTTTGCTGTAGCTTTCATGCTTGTTATTTAGTATTTTAGGCTTGAGGTTAAAGTATTCTTCTTTCCTTGCAGGTGGTGGTGCTATTGAAATGGAATTATCCAAGTATTTACGGGACTATTCTAGAACTGTAAAAGGTAAAGAACAGTTAATAATTGGAACAATGGCGAAAGCTTTGGAAGTTATTCCAAGACAGCTTTGTGATAATGCTGGATTTGACTCTACAAATATATTAAATATGTTACGTCAGAAACATGCCACAGGTAACTTTTTTCTTGTTAAATTTGTTGTATATAAGTAATGTAAAAGCATTATATTAAATAAAAATTTGTATTAATCTGAAATTTTATTTTTAAAAATGCTTTCAAGCAAATCAAAAACTAGATAGGTTGCACTCTACCATGTAACAGGGTTCCCACGGTCATGAAAAATCATTGAAAAGTGCTTAAATTTTCTTTTTGTTTTTTAAGGCCTTAAAAGTTTTTGAATTTTCTTTGAGGTCCGGTGCTTGATTTTTCTTTTTCGAGTATCTGCAAAATGTTATGTAGCTTCCACACTATGGCCAATTGTTCACCACTTCCTAATGAGGACGTTAAACGATGGTTCATGGGTTGCATCCACACGCTGGGCCACTCAATGAGTCGAGCTCATGGATTCGTCCATTGGGTCTACTGCGCACTTTAGTGGCACATCTGGCTGCCTTTGATCTTTGGAGAAAAACCACTTCCAAAGCCATCGTCCACCAAGGCCATTTTATTGTTTGCTGCCATCGACCACCATAAGCCATACCTCCCTCCAGACGGTGGTGATGGCTTGCAGTGGTCCACAGTGTGGAGGGGCCTTTAATTCATGTCTGCACTGAAAATTGAGGATCGTTATCAGCAATTGTGGACGTATCATGTGACTCATATTTCAGGTACAGCAAAATGCACTAGCTACTGTTGCTGGCTTAATAAAATGTGATTTAAAAAGGGATATAAAAAATAAAAACTTCTGAATACTTTAAAAAGAAACTGTATTTATACTGTAAAAGAAACTGTATTGCACACGTAAACCAGTATTCGTGTGCTTATAACCCTTCCTTTTTTTTACACCATTTCAAAAGCCAGATTTTTTTTTCTGGGAAAAGAGTGAACATTATATATATAGTTCTACTGTTTTGGGGAGTTATTTAAATTATTTTTTCAATTATGGACACCGTATCAAAGAGGTGCTTGAAAAAAATATCAGGTTTTATAAAAGTCATTGAAAAGTGCTTGAAATTTTCAGAAGCAAAAGAGTGGGAACCATGTGTAAGTTTCTGATTTCCAAATGTGGATTTTTTTAAACTGAATCTCAAATAGGAGATCAGATGATTTCAGAAATTTAATATTGAAATATATCCCCAAATTAATATTAATGTATCACAATACTACTTTAAAACTGCACACAGACATAAATTGTATATTGATATATTTTCTTATATTTTTTTGCTGTTTTAATCCAGGTAAAATAAAATTGTCAAACATCTTTATATGTGCAGGGAAATGTTTTGAAACAAGCTTAGTGTAGTTAGTCTAGTGACCAAGCCTGGTCCATTTCTTCCTATCTTGCTCTTCTCAGTATATTTCTTAGCCAACAATGGCCAAATATTTAGGGTGCTGATCTTCAGTGCTATAGTTCATGTTCCTCTTTGGCATGGATGTTCATAGCTGTTTGATACTGGTACAGCATATCAAATCTTATTCTGATAATAGTGTACAATGCAAAATGAGGATTGAGTCGCTATTACAGAAGATGGGACGTACCCCTGAAAAGAAATTTTTCAATATGATCAAAAGTTACAGATCTACATGTTAGCTTGAATTTTTTAAGCAGTCAAGTCAAACAAGCCGGAAGAAAACATGCTTAAAAAAAACAAACAAAAAAAAACTTGTTTATGCAAAACTATTTGCATCCTGAGTCCTAAGGATTGATTAATGAGGGAAAAAAAAGGGTTTTGTAACAAGAAATAATGAGAAATTTTGTTAAAGTTGTGTAGTTTTACAAATTTGTGTTTAAAAAAGCTTGCCATATAGTGCATAGACATTAACCCTGCTTTTCTCAGATACACACTTGCAACATATATTAGTATATTTGGTAGCCCAGAGTTAAAATGATGTGACGTACAACCGTTTAAAATATTTGTTATTTTGGGCTATCAATATAATTCTGAGCATTCATTTTGTATCATAATAATTATCCAAATTACCATGTTCATGTGATAGTAACAGAAGATATGAAAGAGCAGTAAGCTATCAAGATTATCAACAAGTGAACATATTGCTGGCTATTACAATCAATCAGTGAACCAATATGTTTGATATAGTCCAGTATATATTAACTAATAAATAGCAAGTATGAAATCAAGAATCAGGATGCTAATGAACTTTCAGGTTTTACCTAACTGCTTTGTGTTAATATATTGAGATATGTTGAGATTTACTACCAAAGACTTGATAGAGATGTGATAATTTTTAAAGGTAGATTTTAAATTTTTTGTTTATGGGTAAATATATGCATAACATATTAAAAGTATTCTTTAGCTGTTTTTTTTTTTTTTCCCTAGTGTTAAGTATTAATGATAATGCTGTTCCTATATATTCACATTAACCTTGTATACTTTAAACAATTTCTTCAGTATGACATAAGTGTCAGGTTTTACAGATTAACTGTAAATGTTTTGGATTTTGGTTCAGTTTTATGGATTTAATGATAAACTGAGAATTTCTACGTTCTTTGGTTCTATAAAAGTAAAATTAAAAATTTTTATTTTTATTTTATTAGTATCTGAAAGTTTAAAATTCTCTCGTATTTCATCAGAAACTTATATAACTATTAAAAAAATATAATTAATATGTGTTGAAGATACAGAATTTCTGTATGAACTGTAACTAAAAATAAATAGTACATCAGTGGACTAGAGGTTTTATCAATTTATTATTACAGTGTTTTAAAAGTTGAAATATTGAAAAAACAAACAAAAAATTTCTTTAAAAGAATTAGCTTGGTAAATTTAGCTTTATATATAGTTTGATAATTTTGACATGTATTTTTTATTTTGCTAAATAGATATGCTTAAAATTTAGTTAATTTTTCTTTTCTCTGAAATGAGTACTGTTATTTGTGCCACTAAAAATCACCAACTGATATTTTGTGAATAGTTTTATTGATGCCAATGTATAAAATTTGGTAAGTATGGTATGGCTCTTTATTTAACCATCCTTATTTTATTTATTAGGTGGCATCTGGTATGGAGTTGATATCCACAATGAAGATATTGCAGACAATTTTGATGCATGTGTCTGGGAGCCTGCAGTCGTGAAGATCAATGCTATGACTGCTGCTACAGAGGCTGCTTGCCTTATTGTGTCTCTAGATGAAACAATAAAGAATCCTAAATCTAATGTGGACCCTCCATCAGGTTTGCCTGGAAGAGGTAGAGGACGACCATTCTAAATTAACTCTAGTAAATGGTAAAAGAATTGAATTTTATACTTATATCACTGGTGACTTACTTTAAAATCTGTGATGCCCAATCAGCTTTCATACAGTGTGTATAACAACAAAATATCCTAGCATCTGCATTATGGCTCTATGTTGCAACTTGGCTAAAATCTCATTTAGCTATTAAATGATCACTCATTATTTCATTTTATTTGTTAAGATCAAATAAAGTTTTTCTTTTGTGCTATCTGGTTTTTTGTTTTGTCTGTTCATACTTAATAAGATATTGCAAGCAACGAAAATGTTGCGAATTTCAAAAAGAAAATTTCCTCCTGCTCAAATTGGTAACATTGTGCGAATACAAAGTAGCACCGATTCGGCCCATATGACCATTCAAGGAATCGTGCTTTATTGTGCCAAGCAACTAACCAGCGATTTTGCCAAACAGCAGAAGTGATTATTTTTGGACCAGTAAACTGTTTTTATTATTATTATAAGTAATTAGTTTTGCCAACATACAAACCGAACAAACTTCCAACTAAAATGCTGTGCGAATACAAGTTCCTGATGTCGACGTGGTCATACAGATGCTTGAAATGTGTTGGAGGATGTTGCTGGAATAGAGGACTCAGACTTTTATAAATTTGCAAACAAAAATGGTATCCTCAAGCAGCTTTATACCCGTAATCAGTTCGTAATTTGTAAAGAAAATTTATTCTCCATAGATGAAATTTCTTGTCCAAAAATGTCGCTGAGAGAAACCATTGCAGCTAATTCGAGGAGTGTAGGGAAAGGCTATAACATGCTGTCATTGCAAATAGAAATGTTTCAATACTAAATGCAATTGTAAAAGCAAGAGTCTGTTATGCAATTCAAATTGCCATAACAGTTTAAATTGTTGCATCAAATTAGATAGTAAAACGTCAATTACATAATTAAGTTTAATAGTGGTATTTTCTGTTCTCAGAACATTCTGTTCGTTTTAAGTTAAACAGTTACATGTGCGATTACTATAGCTTTCTCTTATTCTGACATATATCATATCCCCTATATAATAATAGCCTAAGTTGTCTGTCTGCAAATTTCTGAAGCGGTTGTACCTGGAATGGATACAGGTATCCATATTGTATTTTTCATGAGTTAGGGTTAGCAAAATTGAAATCGAGTTCGAAATCCCCCCCTTTTTGAGCGTTTAATGCTATTATTTCAAGCCTTATCCTTGCTCTTTTTCTATACGAAATTCATCCTTGATAGGATGGCAAAGTCGGAGAGTAATATTTAAATTTCTGGGCTGATTCTACTTGAACCTTCATATACTTTAATTAGTTCGCTCACAACGTGCAGGCATTGTACGTTTGGTAGAATGTCCTTCCACTTGATCGTCGTACTTCTTGGGTTGACGGTTGTATCCCCGATGCAGCCAACTTTTTTTAATGTCTAGTAAATTTAATATTTTCTGCTTTTTCTTTTAAATTATTATTCCGAATTATTTTTAAAATAAATTTTTATAATTCTTATTTTATTATATTCACATATTGCTTTAAGGATGTCCCTGGCCACATAAACATTTCATGTTTTGTATTCTTAAACTTTCTTTTCGTAATGTAATAATAGCCTCAGTTGTCTGTCCTTGAAGTTATGAAGCTGTTGGACCTGGAATGGATAGAGCATCCATATTGGATTTTTGATGAGTTAAGGTTTGCAAAATTCAAAGCGAGTAAAGTTTATCTTTTCCTAAACTATAGATCCGATTCTAAAATAAATTGGCATGAATAAGCTTCGTATCACAGCGAAAAATACTGTCTTTAAAACGTTCGAAATCCACCCCGTCCCCTTTTCGAGCTTTTAATGCCATTATATCAAGCCCCATTTTAAGAGCAGGCGATTAAATTTATCTATTTATCACATAAGAAATAGGTAAAAATAACAATTTTTTTCTAGCATTATGACTTCATTCCTTTAACCATCTCATTTAATCATTTCTTATTTTAAATTATTTAAACAACGACTGCATTATTTTCATACGTTTTATCTCTAAACTTAGATATGACATAAATAATTTTCTTTTTTATTTGACTCAAATAATAGATTAAGTACATATGTGATAATTTTAATCGATTATTTTTGTTGAAAGGTATTTCTCAACCAAAAAAACAAACCATTTTTTTTTAACCTGCCTCATAGGGATCTTTATAATTCTGGAAAATTATAAATTTTACTGATCCCGTCATATGACGGGCTATATGCTAGTGTTTTAATAATAAAGTATGATTTAAAAAGGTAACAAAATTTTTTTTTCAACATTCATCATCAGTGCATGGTGAGAGTCTGAATATATAAAAATATAATCAAATATTCGGTCTTTCACCAAGGTATTTGGTGTATGTCGACATTCTCCAGATTTCCGACATTCACAGTAACTAACACACACACACACATATATATATAAATATATATATATATAAAATCCACCAATTTATTTTTATGTAAAAAAAATAAAGATTAACCCCATAATGTACCTGAAAAATACATGCCTTGAAGTCACCCTCAATGTACAGTTGAGATTGGTAGATCACTGTTAAGAAAGATAAATAGCGGTATAATCACCGAAATTCTCAGCATTTGGGAAAATTAAATATCAGCAGCAAAATGTGCTGAAATTGCATCGGCGAATACGTTTTAGAAATAGTAATTCAACAGTCCTGAACTATTTTATTATGAGGTATTATAAACACATGCTCCTTTTAATATTTTTTTCTTAAAATTGAAATAGGGAGCCAGAATTAGATCAACAAATTAAATAAGAGGTATTTCTGGAAAAGCTACGAGAATTAGAATTTTCAAGCTATAATTTGACTCGCTCATTAAAGTGATGGAGATGTAAGCATTCAGTGCTTATTGCGGAAAAACTATTGGTTCTGCCATGAATGTTAAAGTAAACTTTTTTTACACCCAGTTATTTATCTTTTACAAAAGAAATAAAGTAATTCGACACAATATAGACAGAGATCCACATTCGTCTCTCTAAAAGTAAGTTTCCCTATTTAACAGATAAAAAGAACTCACACTTTCATGGACATATTTATTGGCAACAAGTACAGCAATGTTTCACCTATTTTTCAACATAGCCACCACTAGAACTGAGACACTTGTATTGTAAGATCAACTTTTGTATACCTCTGTCGTAGAACTCTGGCGCCTGTGAATGGAACTAGCCTTCCCGTCCCAGAACGCCGTGCACATCCCTTTACGTACCGACAGCGTCTGTTTGAATTTGAACCGAAAATCCACTATGATACCAATGCATTGGCTGCTGCTTGGCTTCTGGGGTAAAGTGCGAAATACAAGTCTCATTGCCCGTGACGATCCTGTCGAGGAACTCTTCGTCGTCTTCATAATACCGTAGCAGAAATGTCGGTGCTGTTTCTAAGCGTTGAATTTTGTGTTCGGATGCAAGTTTCGGTTCATAGATCCGACAGGGCTGACGATGAATTTCAATGGGCGCAATGCTTTGTGGATTCAAGATCACCGACCGAACCTTGCAGGCAGCGGGAGAAGAAATTAAGAGTTTCCATTTCGGACCACTCCTACCCCGCTACTGGCACGAATCGGGACTTGTCCAGCTGGCATATGATTAATATGTCATAGATCTGTTACGCACGCGCAATTGACTCGGCTAATTACGTTTACTTTAAAGTGGAAAACATCGTGAAACTTACTTTCTGGATGAGCCTCGTATTTAATTATTCAACACTTTATATTTAATGTCTAGAATGGTAATAGACAACTTTGAACTCAATGTTCAAACCCTGCAAAATTAATTTACAAAATTTAAAACTTATCGAACTACAGCTTTGTTTTACATAGAATTGAAATACGTATCAAAATGATCTCCTAAAAATCTGTCACGCTAAACAAAGTATTCCTAAAATGTGATTAAAAGTGCAATTTTTTTGTTTGTTTGTTCAAGGACCATTGCATATAATTTGGTTTCTTTAGTACAAGTGCAATTTTCAAATTTACTGGGGGGTACTCTACAATCTTCTTTATTGCTTACATCAGTGACATTTTGCCAGATTTCTAAGTATTTGAAAGTGATATTGAAACCTTAAAACTTTATTTTGCTGTTTAAAACATACTTTAAATTTGAAACCATTAAAATGTGTGTTTGATGTTTCGGGAATTGAATTATTTTTGATTCAACTGTCTGGAATTTCAAAATCTGGGACTCCTTTGTGCTTTTTCGAATTTCCCAAAACCGTAATGGGAAAAATTCTCTTCTTATTCGACTTTTATAGCAGCTTTATTTTAGAAGTTTTCCATATCCTTGTGAACCTGCTGACAGTTGTGGAAGGAAATATTCAAAATGCTATTTATTTCATTTCGGATTTAAGAAATTACGTTAGAAGAATCCTTAGGAAGAACTGGGAAACTGGGCGGCTTGAGCTAATTTTTGTTGATTGGTTGGACAGGTCTAAATTACTTTATACTTTTGATTAAAAAATAGCAAATGCCCTAAAATTTGTAAAATAATAAAACACAACACAAGCCCCAAAATAGTCGCTTCTGATTTTTATCGAAGTCGTTGGTAAGTTGCTTTCAGAGCAAAGCCCGAATTATTTTGGGTCATTCCGCCTGTTTGTGATATCAATTGACCCACCAGGACCACGCAGAGGGGAAAATTGGTGAGTAAAAACAGTATTTTCCCATAGGTCAGTATTGGTTAGTATTTTTTAAAATTGAGAGCCTCGGTTGGCAAAGGCAGCGATCTCGTAACTGGAAAAGAGTTGTATCATGGCTCGAGCCGGCCAAAGATACGCCATGTTTGTTGAAGGCAGCTGGAGTACGTAAAATAGGTTTGTGGTCGTAATGTCCTCTAAGTTCCCAAACAATACCTCTGGAGGTGGCAGGCGAAGCGTAGGGGTCTTGTGGTCGTATTGTCCTCTAAGTTCCCAAACAATACTTCTGGAAGTGACAGTCGAAGCTTAAGTCTTGTGGTTGTAATGTCCTCTAAGTTCACAAACAATACCGCTGGAGGTGGCAGGTGAAGCTTAGGGGTTTTGTGGTCGTAATGTCCTCTAAGTTCACAAACATTACTTCTGTACGTGGCAGGCGAAGCTTAGTTGTCTTCTGCTGGGTTCTTGCTTCTAAATTACGAGGACCCACTTGAGCAAAATCGTTCTTTTTCAGCGTAGTGATGCTCATCAAAACGAAAGAATGACCTCTTCTTGAGGTTTAGTCATTCTTCAGCCCTCGTGATTACTTTCATGAGTAACAGTAACACTTGCATATTACTGTTACTCATGGACCAGTCGCATATTGCGACGGGGTCTAATGGATCTGTTGTAGGCTCATCACTGGGAAAAGTAGCAACATTTTCAGAATTTGATGAAAAATTAGTTTTTTTTTTACACGTGTTTATTTTATTTGATTATTTTAATTTTGTTTTATCATTTTAAAATAAAGGCAAAGATGAGAGCAACTAAAGAATTTCTAGAAAAAAAAGGGAAATTTTTTAAAATTTGTGTGTGTATGGAGATATGCAGGTTTTGTGGTTTAATATGTTTAAGTATTACGAAAGTTTTCCTTACATTTCTGTTTATTAAACTTTGGCTATTTATTAGTAATTTTCTAAAAAATAATCTTAATTTTACTATATAATATACAAGACTTCAGGGATATACTTATAGGGTGGTCAAGGGGTCAGGACCGTCTCCGAAATATTTCGAATGCATGCATTGCAAGATATTTTAAATATTAAAATTTGTGTACATTACTAGTTTAATTTCTCATTCCTTTTCATTGCATTTGTACATATTTTACGTGTATGTGGATCTTTGGGAACGCTGAAAAATATCTTTTCATTGCAATTAGTTGTATTTTTACAGAGTGGCACAATATTTATAATATGATTTTTTAATGCCAGACATAATAAAAAAATTTCTATTATATGCGATACTTTACATTGAAACAAATTTAAAAGTCGTCTTTTAACATGTAAACAACAGAGACGGTCGGTATCTCCGTGAACGATGACGTCACAAACTCTGCGGAGGAAAAGTATCGTTTTTGAGAGACGTTAAAAGTCTGCTATAAAGCCCATTAGAAATCACTAATTAGGCCCCCAAATGAAAATAAAATAGGTACTGTCCTGCTTACTTTTTTGTCTTCTATTGTTTAAAATTAAAATTAGGAAACGAAAATTCCTCATTGAAGATCATTTTCTACTTTCTTATTTTAATACGTGGTCTTTAAAATGAATTCCTATAAACATTTAAGTGGAAGTGAAAAAAGAAAACGAAAATCAGATCGAGATAAAGTGGTAAAACAAATGGACAAATTTTCAACTGTAGATGGAGAACAATTACTATAATCATCATTTTGACAAATTTCACTT
Source organism: Pardosa pseudoannulata (assembly GCA_032207245.1). Classification (NCBI taxonomy): domain Eukaryota; kingdom Metazoa; phylum Arthropoda; class Arachnida; order Araneae; family Lycosidae; genus Pardosa; species Pardosa pseudoannulata. The sequence goes on along the minus strand of CM063498.1, from coordinate 143,543,734 downwards.
GCTCAAACTCTAGAAACATTATTTGTGGCAATATAATTAATCATGCTGGGTATATTTGTTTAAATAAACTATGTTTATATTTGTTTTAATAAATTATGTTTATTTAAGGTATCCCTCTACGTTGGGATAACTTTTTTCTTTAAACGTAGAAACTACGTAGATTTATTTTTTATATTATCATAGATAATTGCACTTAAAAACTTTATCCCTGGAGAAATTTTTATAAAATTTCTAATAAATGAAGAAAATTTAGAAAAAAAATCTGGTTTTTTCAAAAGGTCTAATTTTTTTAAAAATTAAATTATTTCAATATTTTTTGATGTAACACATTTCTTATACACTGGACTAGTGAATCACCTAAAATCTGTGCTTAATTTACATTTAATAAAAAATTTTGGTCCTTCAAAATCATACACATTGAATTTTTAACGAATTTTCATTACCTTTATATCTAACTATGAGTGTAACATCATTAAAAATTATCCAAATTTAAAGCTTTTAGGACATTCATTAGTAAATACTATCAAAAGCATTCATAATAATTTTCAACAAAAATATTTTTAAGAACTTTTTGAGAAATCACATTTCAAGTTTCAACATTTTATTAAAAATACCATTCTGAGAAAAACGCATTTGAAGTTTATGAAAGCAACTTTAACTGTTAAAAAATTAAAATACATGTTTAAAATTCACCACACTTTCTTGCTTCAAAACTTTCTAATTGCCAAGTTGCTAATTATTAAAAATACTAAAAAAATGTTTAATATTAATGAAAATTTAAAAAGTTTTGTCCAAAAAATGCTCTTTAAAAGGCTTTAAATTCACAACTTCCGGTCCCGAAGTCGCTACTTCCGTTTTGTTTTTACAGCTGTCACTGAAGTTTAAACAGCTGTAACTTTTCTTTAAAATACCGTAGAGACAAAACTAAAACAGATTTAGAAGCCTAAAAGTTGAAATTTTACAAGAGAGAAATTAAAAAAAAAAAATTATGATTTTTGGCAAAAAAATGACGTTTTCAACGTAGACGGATACCTTAATTTTTGTACATGTATATTATTTTTTTTCATTTTTTTCTTGGAATCCTATAATTAAATAGAACTGCATACTGTATGCTTTAAAACCAAACTAATAAACGCAAAGTATGTGTCATGACTGAAAAATAGGCCCGGAATTACAATCAGGCCTAGGGCTCGCTTTAGCCTTAGTCCGCCATTGCCACTTCCCTATTCTTTTTTTTTCTCATTATTCATCAAAAATTATGTACAAACACAAAAGGTTGAATATTTATTCTTTTCCTGTCACGAGTTGTTTAACTTGGTCTTCACTAATCCTCTTCACTGTAAAGCTAAATTTGTAAAACTTTTAAAGGAAATATTTTTGGAGTTAAGTTTTTATTTTCTGTTTTAAGTGTAAAACAATATTTCATTTTTCTGTTTACCACAACGCACGTACCTCAAAAGGGGAGAAAAAAAAATGAGAAATGAAGAGTGAAGTATAATTTAACATGTTGACTTAACACTTAAGTACCCACATTATTAAGAAACTTGGGGATCGGAAAGCAGCTACATTCATTTTTCTGAAAAATGACTGATACATCTTCAAGGTGAGAAATGCCCAACCTTTTTTTCTTAACTTTTCTATTTTTCAAAAAAGTGTCTCACGGAGGTACTTAAAGGAAATGAGCCCTGTTATAAAGATAAATAGCTCTATGGGCTGTCTTTGTGCTGTTAGGTTGAAAACTGGAGACTTGATACTTTATTTGAAGTTTTATAACCGGTTCCTCAAAAAGAAAACATACTTGATTTATAAAAGTTTTGATTATTATAGGAAACAAAGCACGTTTATTTAGGGATTGTTTATATTTTTACACCCAGTTATTTATCTTTTACAAATAAAATAAAGTAATTCGACACAAAATAGACCGAGATCCACATTCGTCTTTCTAAAAGTAAGTTTCTCTATTTAAAAGATGAAAAGAACTCACACTTTCACGGATATATTTATTGACAACAAATACAGCAATGTTTCACCTATTTTCAACATAGCCACCACCAGAATTGAGACACTTGTCGTATTGGGGGATCAACTTTTGTATACCTCTGTCGTAGAACTCTGGCGCCTCTGAATGGAACCAGCCTTCCCGTCCCAGAACACCGTTCACATCCCTTTACGAACCGACAGCGTCTGTTTGAATTTGAACCGAAGATCCACTGTGATGCCAATATGCTGCTGCTTGGTTTCTGGGGTAAAGTGCGAAATACAAGTCTCATTGCTCGTGACGATCCTCACGAGGAACTCTTCGCCGTTGTCATAATACCATAGCAGAAATATCAGTGCTGCTCCTAAGCGTTGAATTTTGTGTTCGGGTGCGAGTTTCGGTTCATAGGTCTGACGATGAATTACAATGGGCGCAATGCTTTGTGGATTCAAGATCACCGACCGAACCTTGCAGGCGGCGGGAGAAGAAATTAGAGTTTCCATTTCGGACCACTCCTACCCCGCTACTGGCACGAATCGGGACTTGTCCAGCTGGCATATGATTAATACGTCATAGATCTGTTACGCACGCGCAATTGACTGTTAATTACGTTTACTTTAAAGGGAAAAACATCGGGAAACTTACTTTCTGGATGAGCCTCGTATTTAATTATTCAACACTTTATATTTAATGTCTAGGATGGTAATAGACAACTTTGAACTCAATGTTCAAACCCTGCAAAATTAATTTACAAAATTTAAAACTTATCGAACTACAGCTTTGTTTTACATAGAATTGAAATACGTATCAAAATGATCTCCTAAAAATCTGTCACGCTAAACAAAGTATTCCTAAAATGTGATTAAAAGTGCCATTTTTTTGTTTGTTTGTTCAAGGACCATTGGATATAATTTGGTTTCTTTAGTACAAGTGCAATTTTCAAATTTACTGATATGACGGGCTATATGCTAGTGTTTTAATAATAAAGTATGATTATAAAGGTGACAAAAAATTTTTTTCAACATTCATCATCAGTGCATGGTGAGAGTCTGAATATATAAAAATATAATCAAATATTCGGTCTTTCACCAAGGTATTTGGTGTATGTCCGACATTCTCCAGATTTCCGACATTCACAGTTACTAACACACACACACACACACATATATATATATATATAAAATCCACCAATTTATTTTTATGTGAAAAAATAAAGATTAACCCCATAATGTACCTGAAAAATACATGCCTTGAAGTCACCCTCAATGTACAGTTGAGATTGGTAGTTCACTGTTAAGAAAGATAAATAGCGGTATAATCACCGAAATTCTCAGCATTTGGGAAAATTAAATATCAGCAGCAAAATGTGCTGAAATTGCATCGGAGAATACGTTTTAGAAATAGTAATTCAACAGTCCTGAACTATTTTATTATGAGGTATTATAAACACATGCTCCTTTTAATATTTTTTTTGCTTAAAATTGAAATAGGGAGCCAGATTAGATCAACAAATTAAATAAGAGGGATTTCAGGAAAGCTACGAGAATTGGACTTTTTAAGCTATAATTTGACTCGCTCATTAAAGTGATGGAGATGTAAGCATTCAGTGCTTATTGCGGAAAAACTATTGGTTCTGCCATGAATGTTAAACTTTTTTTACACCCAGTTATTTATCTTTTACAAATAAAATAAAGTAATTCGACACAAAATAGACCGAGATCCACATTCGTCTTTCTAAAAGTAAGTTTCTCTATTTAAAAGATGAAAAGAACTCACACTTTCACGGATATATTTATTGACAACAAATACAGCAATGTTTCACCTATTTTCAACATAGCCACCACCAGAATTGAGACACTTGTCGTATTGGGGGATCAACTTTTGTATACCTCTGTCGTAGAACTCTGGCGCCTCTGAATGGAACCAGCCTTCCCGTCCCAGAACACCGTTCACATCCCTTTACGAACCGACAGCGTCTGTTTGAATTTGAACCGAAGATCCACTGTGATGCCAATATGCTGCTGCTTGGTTTCTGGGGTAAAGTGCGAAATACAAGTCTCATTGCTCGTGACGATCCTCACGAGGAACTCTTCGCCGTTGTCATAATACCATAGCAGAAATATCAGTGCTGCTCCTAAGCGTTGAATTTTGTGTTCGGGTGCGAGTTTCGGTTCATAGGTCTGACGATGAATTACAATGGGCGCAATGCTTTGTGGATTCAAGATCACCGACCGAACCTTGCAGGATGCGGGAGAAGAAATTAGAGTTTCCGTTTTGAACCACTGCTACCCCGCTACTGGCACGAATCGGGACTTGTCCAGCTGGCATATGATTAATACGTCATAGATCTGTTACGCACGCGCAATTGACTGTTAATTACGTTTACTTTAAAGTGAAAAACATCGGGAAACTTACTTTCTGGATGAGCCTCGTATTTAATTATTCAACACTTTATATTTAATGTCTAGGATGGTAATAGACAACTTTGAACTCAATGTTCAAACCCTGCAAAATTAATTTACAAAATTTAAAACTTATCGAACTACAGCTTTGTTTTACATAGAATTGAAATACGTATCAAAATGATCTCCTAAAAATCTGTCACGCTAAACAAAAATATTCCTAAAATGTGATTAAAAGTGCAATTTTTTGTTTGTTTGTTCAAGGACCATTGCATATAATTTGGTTTTCTTTAGTACAAGTGCAATTTTCAAATTTACTGATATGACGGGCTATATGCTAGTGTTTTAATAATAAAGTATGATTTAAAAAGGTGACAAAAAATTTTTTCAACATTCATCATCAGTGCATGGTGAGAGTCTGAATATATAAAAATATAATCAAATATTCGGTCTTTCACCAAGGTATTGGGTGTATGTCGACATTCTCCAGATTTCCGACATTCACAGTAACTAACACACACACACACATATATATATATATATATATATATATAAAATCCACCAATTTATTTTTATGTGAAAAAATAAAGATTAACCCCATAATGTACCTGAAAAATACATGCCTTGAAGTCACCCTCAATGTACAGTTGAGATTGGTAGTTCACTGTTAAGAAAGATAAATAGCGGTATAATCACCGAAATTCTCAGCATTTGGGAAAATTAAATATCAGCAGCAAAATGTGCTGAAATTGCATCGGAGAATACGTTTTAGAAATAGTAATTCAACAGTCCTGAACTATTTTATTATGAGGTTTTATAAACACATGCTCCTTTTAATTTTTTTTTCTTAAAATTGAAATAGGGAGCCAGTATTAGATCAACAAATTAAATAAGAGGTATTTCCGGAAAAGCTACGAGAATTGGATTTTTCAAGCTGTAATTTGATGCGCTCATTAAAGTGATGGAAATTTCAGTGCTTATTGCGGAAAAACTATTGGTTCTGCCATGAATGTTAAAGTAAACTTTTTTTACACCCAGTTATTTATCTTTTACAAAGAAATAAAGTAATTCGACACAATATAGACCGAGATCCACATTCGTCTTTCTAAAAGTAAGTTTCTCTATTTAAAAGATGAAAAGACTCACACTTTCAAGGATATATTTATTGGCAACAAGTACAGCAATGTTTCATCTAGTTATCAACATAGCCACCACCAGAATTGAGACACTTGTCGTATTGGGGGATCAGCTTTTGTATACTTCTGTCGTAAATCTTTGTTGTATGTGAATAGAACCAGCCATCCTGTCCCAGAACACCGTACACATCCCATTAGGTACAGACAGAGTCTGTTTGAATTTGAACCGAGAAGATCCACTGTGATGCCAATATGCTGCTGCTTGGTTTCTGGGGTTAAAGTGCGAAATACAAGTCTCATTGCTCGTGACGATCCTCACGAGGAACTCTTCGCCGTTGTCATAATACCATAGCAGAAATGTCGGTGCTGTTTCTAAGCGTTGAATTTTGTGTTCGGATGCAAGTTTCGGTTCATAGATCCGACAGGGCTGACGATGAATTTCAATGGGCGCAATGCTTTGTGCATTCAAGATTACAGACCGGACCTTGCAGGCGGAGGGAGAAGAAATTAGAGTTTTCATTTCGAACCACTTCTACCCCGTTACTGGCACGAATGGGAACTGGTCCAGCTTACATATGATTAATACGTCATAGATCTGTTACGCAAGCGCAATTGACTGTTAATTACGTTTACTTTAAAGTGAAAAACATCGGGAAACTTACTTTCTGGATGAGCCTCGTATTTAATTATTCAACACTTTATATTTAATGTCTAGGATGGTAATAGACAACTTTGAACTCAATGTTCAAACCCTGCAAAATTAATTTACAAAATTTAAAACTTATCGAACTACAGCTTTGTTTTACATAGAATTGAAATACGTATCAAAATGATCTCCTAAAAATCTGTCACGCTAAACAAAGTATTCCTAAAATGTGATTAAAAAGTGCAATTTTTTTTGTTTGTTTGTTCAAGGACCATTGCATATAATTTGGTTTCTTTAGTACAAGTGCAATTTTCAAATTTACTGATATGACGGGCTATATGCTAGTGTTTTTAATAATAAAGTATGATTTATAAAGGTGACAAAAAAATTTTTTTCAACATTCATCATCAGTGCATGTGAGAGCCTGAATATATAAAAAATATAATCAAATATTCGGTCTTTCACCAAGGTATTTGGTGTATGTCGACATTCTCCAGATTTCCGACATTCACAGTTACTAACACACACACACACACACACATATATATATATATATAAAATCCACCAATTTATTTTTATGTGAAAAAATAAAGATTAACCCCATAATGTACCTGAAAAATACATGCCTTGAAGTCACCCTCAATGTACAGTTGAGATTGGTAGACTGTTAAGAAAGATAAATAGCGGTATAATCACCGAAATTCTCAGCATTTGGGAAAATTAAATATCAGCAGCAAAATGTGCTAAAATTGAATCGGCGAATACGTTTTAGAAATAGTAATTCAACAGTCCTGAACTGTTTTATTATGAGGTATTATAAACACATGCTCCTTTTAAATATTTTTTTTGCTTAAAAATTGAAATAGGGAGCCAGAATTAGATCAACAAAATTAAATAAGAGGGATTTCAGGAAAAGCTACGAGAATTGGACTTTTTAAGCTATAATTTGACTCGCTCATTAAAGTGATGGAGATGTAAGCATTCAGTGCTTATTGCGGAAAAACTATTGGTTCTGCCATGAATGTTAAACTTTTTTTTACACCCAGTTATTTATCTTTTTACAAAAGAAATAAAGTAATTCGACACAAAATAGACCGAGATCCACATTCGTCTTTCTAAAAGTAAGTTTCTCTATTTAAAAGATGAAAAGAACTCACACTTTCACGGATATATTTATTGACAACAAATACAGCAATGTTTCACCTATTTTCAACATAGCCACCACCAGAATTGAGACACTTGTCGTATTGGGGGATCAACTTTTGTATACCTCTGTCGTAGAACTCTGGCGCCTCTGAATGGAACCAGCCTTCCCGTCCCAGAACACCGTTCACATCCCTTTACGAACCGACAGCGTCTGTTTGAATTTGAACCGAAGATCCACTGTGATGCCAATATGCTGCTGCTTGGTTTCTGGGGTAAAGTGCGAAATACAAGTCTCATTGCTCGTGACGATCCTCACGAGGAACTCTTCGCCGTCGTCTTGATACCGTAGCAGAAATGTCGGTGCTGTTTCTAAGCGTTGAATTTTGTGTTCGGATGCAAGTTTCGGTTCATAGATCCGACAGGGCTGACGATGAATTTCAATGGGCGCAATGCTTTGTGGATTCAAGATCACCGACCGAACCTTGCAGGCGGCGGGAGAAGAAATTACAGTTTCCATTTCGGACCACTACTACAACGCTACTTTCACGAATCGGGACTTGTCCAGCTAACATATGATTAATACGTCATAGATCTCTTACGTGTGCACAATTGAAATGGCTAATTACGTTTACTTTAAAGTGAAAAACATCGGGAAACTTACTTTCTGGATGAGCCTCGTATTTAATTATTCAACACTTTATATTTAATGTCTAGGATGGTAATAGACAACTTTGAACTCAATGTTCAAACCCTGCAAAATTAATTTACAAAATTTAAAACTTATCGAACTACAGCTTTGTTTTACATAGAATTGAAATACGTATCAAAATGATCTCCTAAAAATCTGTCACGCTAAACAAAAATATTCCTAAAATGTGATTAAAAGTGCAATTTTTTTGTTTGTTTGTTCAAGGACCATTGCATATAATTTGGTTTCTTTAGTACAAGTGCAATTTTCAAATTTACTGATATGACGGGCTATATGCTAGTGTTTTAATAATAAAGTATGATTTATAAAGGTGACAAAAAATTTTTTTTCAACATTCATCATCAGTGCATGGTGAGAGCCTGAATATAAAAATATAATCAAATATTCGGTCTTTCACCAAGGTATTTGGTGTATGTCGACATTCTCCAGATTTCCGACATTCACAGTTACTAACACACACACACACACACACATATATATATATATATAAAAATCCACCAATTTATTTTTATGTGAAAAAATAAAGATTAACCCCATAATGTACCTGAAAAATACATGCCTTGAAGTCACCCTCAATGTACAGTTGAGATTGGTAGTTCACTGTTAAGAAAGATAAATAGCGGTATAATCACCGAAATTCTCAGCATTTGGGAAAATTAAATATCAGCAGCAAAATGTGCTGAAATTGCATCGGAGAATACGTTTTAGAAATAGTAATTCAACAGTCCTGAACTATTTTATTATGAGGTTTTATAAACACATGCTCCTTTTAATTTTTTTTTCTTAAAATTGAAATAGGGAGCCAGTATTAGATCAACAAATTAAATAAGAGGTATTTCCGGAAAAGCTACGAGAATTGGATTTTTCAAGCTGTAATTTGATGCGCTCATTAAAGTGATGGAAATTTCAGTGCTTATTGCGGAAAAACTATTGGTTCTGCCATGAATGTTAAAGTAAACTTTTTTTACACCCAGTTATTTATCTTTTACAAAAGAAATAAAGTAATTCGACACAATATAGACAGAGATCCACATTCGTCTCTCTAAAAGTACGAGGCGCATCTAGAAAGTAAGTTTCCCTATTTAAAAGATGAAAAGAACTCACACTTTCACGGATATATTTATTGACAACAAATACAGCAATGTTTCACCTATTTTCAACATAGCCACCACCAGAATTGAGACACTTGTCGTATTGGGGGATCAACTTTTGTATACCTCTGTCGTAGAACTCTGGCGCCTCTGAATGGAACCAGCCTTCCCGTCCCAGAACACCGTTCACATCCCTTTACGAACCGACAGCGTCTGTTTGAATTTGAACCGAAGATCCACTGTGATGCCAATATGCTGCTGCTTGGTTTCTGGGGTAAAGTGCGAAATACAAGTCTCATTGCTCGTGACGATCCTCACGAGGAACTCTTCGCCGTTGTCATAATACCATAGCAGAAATATCAGTGCTGCTCCTAAGCGTTGAATTTTGTGTTCGGGTGCGAGTTTCGGTTCATAGGTCTGACGATGAATTACAATGGGCGCAATGCTTTGTGGATTCAAGATCACCGACCGAACCTTGCAGGCAGCGGGAGAAGAAATTAAGAGTTTCCATTTCGGACCACTCCTACCCCGCTACTGGCACGAATCGGGACTTGTCCAGCTGGCATATGATTAATACGTCATAGATCTGTTACGCACGCGCAATTGACTGTTAATTACGTTTACTTTAAAGTGAAAAACATCGGGAAACTTACTTTCTGGATGAGCCTCGTATTTAATTATTCAACACTTTATATTTAATGTCTAGGATGGTAATAGACAACTTTGAACTCAATGTTCAAACCCTGCAAAATTAATTTACAAAATTTAAAACTTATCGAACTACAGCTTTGTTTTACATAGAATTGAAATACGTATCAAAATGATCTCCTAAAAATCTGTCACGCTAAACAAAGTATTCCTAAAATGTGATTAAAAGTGCCATTTTTTTGTTTGTTTGTTCAAGGACCATTGGATATAATTTGGTTTCTTTAGTACAAGTGCAATTTTCAAATTTACTGGGGGGTACTCTACAATCTTTATTGCTTACATCAGTGACATTTTGCCAGATTTCTAAGTATTTGAAAGTGATATTGAAACCTTAAAACTTTATTTTGCTGTTTAAAACATACTTTAAATTTGAAACCATTAAAATGTGTGTTTGACGTTTCGGGAATTGAATTATTTTTGATTCAACTGTCTGGAATTTCAAAATCTGGGACTCCTTTGTGCTTTTTCGAATTTCCCAAAACCGTAATGGGAAAAATTCTTTTCTTATTCGACTTTTATAGAAGCTTTATTTTAGAAGTTTTCCATATCCTTGTGAACCTGCTGACAGTTGTGGAAGGAAATATTCAAAAGGCTATTTATTTCATTTCGGATGGAAGAAATTACGTTAGAAGAATCCTTAGGAAGAACTGGGAAACTGGGCGGCTTGAGCTAATTTTTGTTGATTGGTTGGACAGGTCTAAATTATTTTATACTTATATTAAAAAATAGCAAATGCCCTAAAATTTGTAAAATAATAAAAAACAACACAAGCCCCAAAATACTCGCTTCTGATTTTTATTGAAGTCGTTGGTAAGTTGCTTTCAGAGAAAAGCCCGAATTATTTTGGGTCATTCCGCCTGTTTGTGATATCAGTTGACCCACCAGGACCACGCAGAGGGGAAAATTGGTGAGTAAAAGCAGTATTTTTCCATAGGTCAGTATTGGTTAGTATTTTTTAAAATTGAGAGCCTCGGTTGGCAAAGGCAGCGATCTCGTAACTGGAAAAGAGTTGTATCATGGCTCGAGCCGGCCAAAGATACGCCATGTTTGTTGAAGGCAGCTGGAGTACGTAAAATAGGTTTGTGGTCGTAATGTCCTCTAAGTTCCCAAACAATACTTCTGGAAGTGACAGTCGAAGCTTAAGGGTCTTGTGGTTGTAATGTCCTCTAAGTTCACAAACAATACCACTGGAGGTGACAGGCGAAGCTTAGGGGTCTTGTGGTCGTAATGTCCTCTAAATTCACAAACAATACCTCTGGAGGTGGCAGCCGAAGCTTAGGGGTCTTGTGGTTGTAATCTCATCTAAGTTCACAAACAATACCGCTGGAGGTGGCAGGTGAAGCTTAGGGGTTTTGTGGTCGTAATGTCCTCTAAGTTCACAAACATTACTTCTGTACGTGGCAGGCGAAGCTTAGTTGTCTTCTGCTGGGTTCTTGCTTCTAAATTACGAGGACCCACTTGAGCAAAATCGTTCTTTTTCAGCGTAGTGATGCTCATCAAAACGAAAGAATGACCTCTTCTTGAGGTTTAGTCATTCTTCAGCCCTCGTGATTACTCCCATGAGTAACAGTAATACTTGCATATTACTGTTACTCATGGACCAGTCGCATATTGCGACGGGGTCTAATGGATCTGTTGTAGGCACATCACGGGGAAAAGTAGCAACAACATTTTCAGAATTTGATGAAAAATTAGTTTTTTTACACGTGTTTATTTTATTTGATTATTTTAATTTTGTTTTATCATTTTAAAATAAAGGCAAAGATGAGAGCAACTAAAGAATTTCTAGAAAAAAAAGGGAAATTTTTTAAAATTTGTGTGTGTGTGTGGAGATATGCAGGTTTTGTGGTTTGGTATGTTTAAGTATTACGAACGTTTTCCTTACATTTCTGTTTATTAAACTTTGGCTATTTATTAGTAATTTTCTAAAAAATAATCTTAATTTTACTATATAGTATACAAGACTTCAGGGATATACTTATAGGGTTAAGGGGTCAGGACCGTCTCTGAAATATTTCGAATGCATGCATTGTAAGATATTTTAAATATTAAAATTTGTGTACATTACTAGTTTAATTTCTCATTCCCTTTCATTGCATTTGTACATATTTTACGTGTATGTGGATCTTTGGGAACGCTGAAAAATATCTTTTCATTGCAATTAGTTGTATTTTTACAGAGTGGCACAATATTTATAATATGATTTTTTAATGCCAGACATAATAAAAAAATTTCTATTATGCGATACTTTACATAGAAACAAATTTAAAAGTCGCCTTTTAACATGTAAACAACATAGAAGGTCGGTGTCTCCGTGAACGATGACGTCACAAACTCTGCGGAGGAAAAGTATCGTTTTTGAGAGACGTTAAAAGTCTGCTATAAAGCCCATTAGAAATCACTAATTAGGCCCCCAAATGAAAGTAAAATAGGTACTGTCCTGCTTACTTTTTTGTCTTCTATTGTTTAAAATTAAAATTAGGAAACGTGAAAATTCCTCATTGAAGATCATTTTCTACTTTCTTATTTTAGTACGTGGTCTTTAAAATGAATTCCTATAAACATTTAAGTGAAAGTGAAAAAAGAAAACGAAAATCAGATCGAGATAAAAGTGGTAAAACAAATGGACAAATTTTCAACTGTAGATGGAGAACAATTACTATAATCCTCATTTTGACAAATTTCACTTGCTCAAACTCTAGAAACTTTATTTGTGGCAGTATAATTAATGATGCTGGGTATATTTGTTTAAATAAACTATGTTTATATTTGTTTTAATAAATTATGTTTATTTAAGGTATCCCTCTACGTTGGGATAACTTTTTTCTTTAAACGTAGAAACTACGTAGATTTATTTTTTATATTATCATAGATAATTGCACTTAAAAACTTTATCCCTGGAGAAATTTTTATAAAATTTCTAATAAATGAAGAAAATTTAGAAAAAAAATCTGGTTTTTTCAAAAGGTCTAATTTTTTTAAAAATTAAATTATTTCAATATTTTTTGATGTAACACATTTCTTATACACTGGACTAGTGAATCACCTAAAATCTGTGCTTAATTTACATTTAATAAAAAATTTTGGTCCTTCAAAATCATACACATTGAATTTTTAACGAATTTTCATTACCTTTATATCTAACTATGAGTGTAACATCATTAAAAATTATCCAAATTTAAAGCTTTTAGGACATTCATTAGTAAATACTATCAAAAGCATTCATAATAATTTTCAACAAAAATATTTTTAAGAACTTTTTGAGAAATCACATTTCAAGTTTCAACATTTTATTAAAAATACCATTCTGAGAAAAACGCATTTGAAGTTTATGAAAGCAACTTTAACTGTTAAAAAATTAAAATACATGTTTAAAATTCACCACACTTTCTTGCTTCAAAACTTTCTAATTGCCAAGTTGCTAATTATTAAAAATACTAAAAAAATGTTTAATATTGATGAAAATTTAAAAAGTTTTGTCCAAAAAATGCTCTTTAAAAGGCTTTAAATTCACAACTTCCGGTCCCAAAGTCGCTACTTCCGTTTTGTTTTTACAGCTGTCACTGAAGTTTAAACAGCTGTAACTTTTCTTTAAAATACCGTAGTGACAAAACTAAAACAGATTTAGAAGCCTAAAAGTTGAAATTTTACAAGAGAGAAATAAAAAAAAAAAAATTATGATTTTTGGCAGAAAAATGACGTTTTCAACGTATACGTATACCTTAATTTTTGTACATGTATATTATTTTTTTCATTTTTTTCTTGGAATCCTATAATTAAATAGAACTGCATACTGTATGCTTTAAAACCAAACTACTAAACGCAAAGTATGTGTCATGACTGAAAAATAGGCCCGGAATTACAATAAGGCTAGGGTTCGCTTTAGCCTTAGTCCGCCATTGCCACTTCCCTATTCTTTTTTTTCTCATTATTCATCAAAAATTATGTACAAACACAAAAGGTTGAATATTTATTCTTTTCCTGTCACGAGTTGTTTAACTTGGTCTTCACTAATCCTCTTCACTGTAAAGCAAAATTTGTAAAACTTTTAAAGGAAATATTTTTGGAGTTAAGTTTTTATTTTCTGTTTTAAGTGTAAAACAATATTTCATTTTTCTGTTTACCACAACGCACGTACCTCAAAAGGGGAGAAAAAAAAATGAGAAATGAAGAGTGAAGTATAATTTAACATGTTGACTTAACACTTAAGTACCCACATTATTAAGAAACTTGGGGATCGGAAAGCAGCTACATTCATTTTTCTGAAAAATGACTGATACATCTTCAAGGTGAGAAATGCCCAACCTTTTTTTTAACTTTTCTATTTTTCAAAAAAGTGTCTCACGGAGGTACTTAAAGGAAATGAGCCCTGTTATAAAGATAAATAGCTCTATGGGCTGTCTTTGTGCTGTTAGGTTGAAAACTGGAGACTTGATACTTTATTTGAAGTTTTATAACCGGTTCCTGAAAAAAAAAAACATACTTGATTTATAAAAGTTTTGATTATTATAGGAAACAAAGCACGTTTATTTAGGGATTGTTTATAATCTGCTGAAACTGGAAAGAGGAGACATTATTATTCTAATTTTTTTTTTCATTTTGATGCATTTTTTAAACTCATAAATTAACCCGTTGACTGCCATTTCGATTATTTGCCCAAGGCGCCGAAGTGAACTTTTATTATGGTGTGACGCTTTCGATGTTCTCAAATGAGAGGTAACTTGAATAATGGATCACAGTCAAAGAATAAAATTGGAAATTCACTTTAATTCTGGATTAAATACGGCTATTTACAAAGGAACGTAAATTCCTAAATCATCTAGAACTGCAAAGGATGGTTGCCGATAAAACTTCCTCACGACAATCACAGTCGAAAGAAAAACAAGAGATTTAATAATCTCTTACAAATGGGGAGGCTTTTCAGGGTGCAATCAAACCCAATTTATCCCCCGTTCGGTATCCGAGATTCTGCCGCTCCCTATATGAGCGGACTTTACGAATCTCCCGAACTAGCAAGCTCTCTGGTAAAAAGGCGAAAGCCTCCACGAGGTCAACACACCTCCGAAAAAAATGACGAAAAGCCCTGAGTCGCAAAATTGTAGGCTTTTTATACCTGGGGGGGTCAGTTACGGTCCCGCCACTGTTTTTTTCTCAGTTAAGATCCCAGTTACATGAGAACTCCAGCTAAAGTTACAGTTATACTTTTTAACTGAATTCTCATTCGCTGGCTGTCTCTTCACGGAATTTCCGAGCGTTCATTAACGAGATCCATCAGGGGCGTGTTCGCCTATTCAGTCCGATTGTCAAGATCCCCGACTCTGCGACGCCACGCTATTGTCCAGGTACAGGTGCACTACGATCAGCTGTTTTGGCGCGTGCTCGGACAAAGGGGAATCTTCACAATGGGATGCATATGCTGAAGTATTATTTGCAGCAGATAAAATGAGTTATAAAATCATGCTTGAAGCAGATTTCCTGGTGGGGTCACCTTTGTCTCCCACTGTGTGGTAGGCAATTGTTACGATTGTCCTTTTTTCTTCAAGCAATCGTGTTTCGATTGCTAAGTGATTACTCTCATTCTTTAGCATTCCAGCTATGAAGAACTAGAGCTAAGAATTTGACTTAAAAAGTGGTGGCATATTGTTCCGATTGTGTTGATTCACCTCTTCTTTGCCTTGAATGTTTCAATCTGACTCATCGCAATATGCACTGATAAAATGTATATTTTTCATATACTAATAAAATTATTTTTGTATGTTCTATATTGCATTAATTTATTCAAACCATTATAATAATAATGGTATTATTGAAAAAATTACTAGTGTCCATATTTACTGTAATTATGGACTTTTATTATTTGTTGCTTCTCCGGTCACCGCTGACCCCCATTTCAATCAACGTGTTAAGGAGAACTCGTGCAATAAACTGGATATGAAACAGAAAAATTTCCTCTGTGAAATGAAAGAAAAATGACTATATTATGCCAGATATAAACGTAGATTGGAATTAGAATATGTTGAGTAAATATTTGTGTCTTTTTGCAAAATGAAAAGAATTTATAATTATGATTTTAAGTTCGAATTACATTTCTAATTAAGGTTCCATAAATTGCCATATCTCAGAGATTCAGAAACTGAGTATTTGAAGACATTTTTACTGGTGGACTGATAAAATTAACTATTACAGCACAGAAAAATGGGCCCTGTTATAAAAATAAATAGTTTTATAGGTTTTTCTTGTGCCATTAGGGGAAAAACTGGAGATTTGATGCTTTATTTGAGGTTTTATAACCCATTCCTGAAAAAACCATATTTAATTTATAAAAGTTTTGATTATTATAGGAAACCAAACACGTTTAGTTAGGGATTGTTTATGTTGTTACTAATCTCCGAGTCCAGCCACTGTTGGACGAGATCTACAAGTTTATTCACCTCAAAAAGTCATAGACTAGTATCACGTACCAATGACTTATACCAAGCCTGTTGAGATAACACAAAACAATTAAGACACCAGATACAAATGAGCAAAGACTTATCCTTTTGCAGACTCTTTATTTACAATTCTATTTTTGAACAATCTGGTGACGCAAATAACATATTAAATCTCAATATGGAGATGCCGTAAACTGCTGGAATGTTGGAGCAACTCCTTGCCGCTGATGACGCTATGTGCAGATGAAAAAAATGGTTGAGCATTCCCTGCCTTTGATGAAGTCTTCCGTTCGCTCCGTCTTGGCCTACTTTTCCTCTGAAGGGGCCTTCAAATCTGCCGAGCAAAATCCAAAGACTACTGTTGCCAGGGCCAAAGACGACTGACCCGCGATAGCAACCCCTCTTGTCCATTGGGGTCGAAGGTGGGGTCACTGACATCGCCCTCGTTCCTCGGTCAGTCTCCAAGCTGGCGTTGTCCAGCAGTGTAACTCATTGTTTCAACTCGCACAGGAAAATTAGATATATCGTCTTAAGACAAACCTAGGTACTTAAGAATATGTGCCTGAAAAACATGCTCTTGATTACGTTTCGGATAAATCGGGTGGGGTTTTTGATTACTTTGGAAGACAAGGCCTCTTAGATGGCCACTAAGAAAACGGGAAAGAGCTGTGTGAATGTATCTCTCGCAGTTCATAGCGAGGGATCCACCAAGGGAATCGGCAAGGTGTCAAAGATGTGCCGGAGGTATAAGCCAATACATTTTATCAATATGTTTTCTGACAAAATACAGCTCAAGGTAAGTCAGCCAACTAGAAGTAGCCATTACTCCCTGGCACCTTTTTTCGCCAAAACATCTGCCTCTTCATTACTCCAAATGTCTTCATTTAAGAATTGAAGTTCCAGTTCTGTCACCAAAGACACACCAGTTTGACAAATGCTGGATTGCAGTACTATCAGCCAGAATCCAAATCGATTTAGGGTCTAAAGACATTACATAACTCAGTCTCTCTCGATGGCAACAAGTTCACTTTTAAAAACTGAGCTAAAATCCGGATTTCTTTTCTTTATTTTGATAATTCCATTGGGATCTCTGATAATAACACCTATTTATAATCTGCTGAAACTGGAAAGGTGATGCATAATTATTCTAATTGTTTTCTCGATGTATTTTTAAAACTCATAAATTAAGGAGAACTTGTGAAACATAAAAATTTATGAAACATAAAAATTTCCTCTAAGAAATGAAAGAAAAATGGCTATATTATGCCAGATATAAGAGTAGATTGTAACTAGAATTTATTGAGTAAATATGTATTATCTACCGAGATCAACGTTCTTTCTGAAAATCAAAACACTTTTGAATTATGACTCGAAGTTTAAATTACAGTTCTAATTAATGTTTCATAAATTGCTATATCCCACAAACTGAGATGCAGAATATTTAAAGATATTTACTGGTGAACTAATAAGATTAACTCAGAAGGTACAGGAAAAATGAGCTCTGTTTTAAGATATTTAGTTGTATGGACTGTCTTTGTTCTGTTAGGTTCAAAGCTGGAAACTTATTACTTTATTTGAAGTTTTAAAACTGGTTCCTGAAAAGATATACCTCATTATAAAAGTGTAGTTTATTATGTGAAACAAAGACTGTTCAGTTAGGAACTGTTTATAATATACTGAAGCTAGAAAGGTGAGACAATATTATTATTCTCATTTTTTATCTGGATGTATTTTTTTATTTACAAAAATTAAGGAGAACTTATGAAATTAACTAGATATGAAACAGAAAAAAATCCTCTCGAATATGAAAGAAAAATGGAAAAATTATATAAGTTATAAACAAAGATTGGAACTAATAATTTAGTGAGAAAATCAATGTCCAGATTTATTTTTATTTACTTATTTATTTTCTTTTTGAAAAAGGGAAAGACTTTAGAATTATGACTTCAAATATGAATTACATTCTAAATTACATTTTCAATTAATGTTTCATAAATTTCTATATCCCTCAAATTTAGAAAAGGAGTATTTAAAAAAAGCATATTTACTGGTGAACTAATAAAATTAGCTCAATGTAGTTCAGCAAAATTACCAAATTATACAAAAAAAGTAGATTGTAACTAAAATTTTGTTGAGTAAATGGGTTTTTTTTTTAATCTAATAAAATAATTTTTCAGATTTTTTTAAACTAGAAAGACTTTAGAATTATGTTCGCAAGATTTTGAATTTAATTTATACTTCTATTTAATGTTCCATAAATTCAGCGTTCAACGAACCAATATGGGTGGTTTGACTGGACTGCCTGGGCCTACTCCTCTAGTCCAGGTGTTCTTAACATTGGTAATATTTTCCACCTATGACTCGTAGAGCTATGGAAATATTATATAGATACAATAGATTAAAAATAAGTATTTACAACAATGGGGTAGGATGCATAAGTATAGAAGGGATCATCAAAATTGATAAAGTTTATAAAATTCATACACTTAACACAATACAATCAATCGAGAGTTACTAACAATAGAAACTAGGTTTTTTTCCTATTTAATATGTAGCTACAACACAAATTTCCCTAACAAACAATTATTTCTATAAGCTATGTGCACATTTCCCTCTTGGTTTAACCGGTAAGCTCTTTTACAATATCAAAATATAATTCTAAGATCTAAACAACCTTTCAGGAGCAATGACACTACATTTTATCCAACAGAAGTTTACAATCTGTTGCCTGGGAGAAAATTTAGTCATTACGTCATGCAGATTCCGCGGATTCTAGCCTGAGCCAATCAGGTCTTAGCCAGTAGAAGTTTAAGGTTCAGTATGTGACCCAGAGCAATTGAGCTAACAGCATCAGTTGAATTTCTGGCATCAGAGACTTTAATGGTCTTTATGGCGTAGAGCAACATGATTTTATGGGCTAGCCTGTCAATCAAGGTCAAGGTCAAGGTAATTGGGTTTAACGGAGTACCTAGCGAAGTGTAAGGTCTTCACTTTAACCTCCGAACTTAAGCAGATCAAAACATAAATTTAGGCCTCTAGGCAAAAAGTAATCCAAACAAAAAATTTAATACACTCCAGCTCACAAGGAAGTGAAGAGGTGAGGACGTTCTCATAAAAAATTATGAGTAAACAACGCGTTTTCTAATTAGGGGATAATTAGACTGTAACCTTGACAATGACCATTCGGTATGGTTAACAGCAATACATAGATTCAATAACATGAAGCTCAGAAAATATGCAAAATAGGTAATACAATAATAAAAAATAGGCACATAAAAAAGTTGCAACTTGGCACGGCAAATAAAAATAAACAAAAAGTGACATCACTAACAAAAAGATATATTTTTGGTTAGCCTGTCAATCCTGAAATCTCTCTCCGTATGTAATAGCAACATGTAAGAGAATTAAACTGAAAAGAAGCGAAAGGATAGATAAAAATGGATTCGTAAGTTCATAACTCAAAATAACCATAGAGGAGAGAGTTCAAGCATTGTGATACACGATATTTTTGCAGCCAGGGAAATTCGTTCACGACGGAGATTCAAACAAGAGTGGGTAGTTTTGATAAATCATCGGATTAAAAGGACCAATATGTCATAACAGCCAATGGGAGTTGAATGTGACGATCAATGCAGGTTTTTCCAGAAAAGCTGGAAAAGTGGCAGTGAACGAGGTATAAAATGGTCGATTTTAAAACAAGTTTTATAATTTTTTATTAAATTTTAGACATTTAAAATTTTTGAATATCTTTATCAAAGATGGCCTTAGCCCTCTTTTTATAAGCGATATCAGTGTGATCGTAGTTGGTAAGATTATTTATAAGCTCATTATTTAAGATTTTGAGAAATTTAGTGGAAAGATTTTGTAAGTAAACAGGAATACAAGCTTAGAAATGGAATGTTTAAGAAAAGTATAAATATTTACTGGTGAACTTATATTTATTCGATATAATACAGAAATATTCCTTCTGGGATATGAAAGGGAGAGAGCTAAATTACTCAAAATATAAACGTAGGTGGGATCTAAGAATTTACCGTGAAAAGTATTCCATTCTTCTAATGAGATAAACGGTCTGATTTTTGTTTTTATAAAGACATTAGTAGTTTGTCCTTCAGACTTCAAATTAGATGCATATTCTTTTTTAATATTCCCTAAATTGGCATATCACACAAGTTTAAAAAGAAAGAATATTTCAAAAAACATTTACTGGTGAAAACGATCAAGGTACTATGAAATTACCTCGATATGAAGCTGAAAAAAAAATCTTCTAAAATATGAAAGAAAAATGGCTAAATTATACAAGATATCAGCGTAAATTGGAACTGAAAATTTACTGAATAAATATTTCATCCATCTCATTAGATAAACTTTCAGATTTTTTTTAAAAGGAAAATATGTCAAAAGCATGCTCATCAGATTTAAAATTACATTTGTATTTCTAATTAATGTTCCTTAAATTGCTCACTAGCTCAAAAATGGAAAAATCTACATACATAAAAAACAAATATTTACTAGATAATGCTAAATTATGACTTTATAAATTATGAATATAATAAGTTGCTGGAAATACAATTTATCATCTTCGAGGTATTTCAATTCTGTCAAACAAAACGTGAAAAATGTTAGATTTTATCTGCTGTGGATTGAATTGACGGCAATTTATCAGTGTCCATGCAAGCGTGTGTCTACTACTTTTAACGCCCTTGTGCAATTTTATTTTGGAAAACCTTTTATGATATTTCCTTGAAATGTTTCCCTCATCATATTTTATTTTTCTCATACATATTTCCTAAAACTGCTTATTCAGAATTTCCTTAAAACTTTAAAAATATTCAGATTATACCTCATATATTTTGAAATATTCCCACTTCAAAACGTTTTTTGATTACACTCAATCATCATATATCCATTATAATTATTTATTAAATATTCACTATTGTTCAAATGAATTTTCATAAATATTAAGATTAATGAATTTAAAATTAAGCTCATTTTACCAAAAACCTTACTACATATAAATCTTTAAAACCTCAAAAGAATAAATGAAACTTTAAAAACGAATGTTTTTTTTCGTCATTTCACTTCGTTAACAGGCAGAAACAATCACATTTTGGCAGACGCAGCGATTATTTATGAAAGTTTATGACGTTGGAAATATCGACGTTCTTTTTTTGCTTGTTATGCAAGCCAATAGACATTTGGACAAGTTAACTCCATCAACTACGTAGGTCTTCAGAACAATGTTTTCGAAAAATATATTTTATTTGGGAAAGTATGTCGATGAAAAAAAGTTCTTGGACGTCAAAAAATCAAAGAAGCAAGTCGCGTTTGTTTTTGATGTTTTTTTATTTGTTGTCACAAGTTTTGTCTTGACAACTGAATAACTAGCTGGCTTATTAATACTTTTATTTGAAAAGTTTTGTTCACCAGTGTAATAATCTAGCAATTTCTTTTGTAATTTTATGACACAATTTATTCAGATTTTATTAAAAATTTTAAATTTATTTTGAAATACTTAACTTTTAAAATTTTTTTTTAATAATACGCCCGTCTGAACTCTTTCGAACATACGACGCCTTGCAGTCCAATACAGACAAGAAATTGCCCCATTAGATGGGAGAGTCGAAAAGGAACCCGAAGAAATAACATCCTGTAGGGCAGGACAAGAATAAAGGTGATCTCCATGCATTGGGGCAGAAACACAAAGAACACACACTTTTAATAGTACATATATCATATCACATATCATATACATATATCATAGTACAGGTTAACTTTTAAATTTGTTTACCTGTACTATGATAATGGTAGATCTGATCCATCTGAAAAATCTTATAGTTTAAAAAGGATAATTCTTTTGCGATTAGTGACCAGTTAAGTTATGAATTATTGTTTTTAGGTGCCCAGTGGTGTCACTTATTATATTTCTTAAACATCATTTGTAAAACTCAATAACTTACATAAAAAATGTTTAATTTAAAAATTTATTATTTTTTCTCTTGTAACAATGCGAGAAATGACTGCTTTAATGACATTTACTTAAAAATTCAGGTCTTCTAAATTTTTAAATGTTTTAGAGTATTATGTTTAGAAAATCAAATCATCTTAATGAGCAAAGAAGAAGATATCGGGGTTCTCATTCTTCAAATATCATTCTTCCATATTTCGAAACATCAGTTTTGTTGCATATTAAGATACCAGCATATAGCCCTTCATATGACGGCATCAGTAATATTTTTAATTTTCCAGAATTGTACAGTACCCTATGAGACAGGTAATAAATAGTTTGTGTTTTGACTGAGAATTATTTGGTAGACGCTCAATAATTTGTTTATCTTAGTACTCTTCTAAGCTCACCTGATACTGTGAATGCAGTTTAGAATTCAGTTGAATTCATTTAGAAAGATAATTCAAAGTCTTCTCAGCTACGTCAAGATTATCGTTAAGTTCTTCCCAATTTTTTTTGCCACAGTAATTAACCCCTTAAAGCACGAGTTTAGTTTAGAAAAAATTATAAAATATGACATATTTTCTTCACAGAAAAGGGATATATAGGTACAATGTAAGTTATTTTTTGCAATTTCAGTTTTGGGGGTGACTAGGGAGCTTGGAAAGAGTAAAAAGTATATAAAAAAATTGTTACACAAACAAAGTGTAAACGATTTTATTACATGCTTAATTTGAATTTTGCCCGTGTCAGACACGGGCAAATGCGTTAAGGGGTTAATGGAAATAAAGGAATGAAGCTATCATTTCCACTACACCCTAGAGGTGGATTGAATTTGTTATTAATAAAGGTAAAAAAATTTTATTGCAACAAAAAATAATCTATGATTGAATTTAAAATTATCAAATTTGTACTTAATCTATTATTTAAGCCAAATATAAAAAAAAAATTATTTACGTAATATCTAAATCCACTGATAACATGTATGAAAATAATGCAGGTGATATTTAAATAATTCAAAATAAGAATTGATTACATGAGATGGTTAAAGGAATGACGTCATAATGGTAGGAAACAATGTTATTTTTACCTATTTATCATGTGATAAATTTAATCGCCTGCTCTTAACCGGGGAAAATAGGGCTTGAAATAATGGCATTAAAAGCTCGAAAAGAGAGGAAGGGGTGAATTTCGAACATTTTAAAGACCAAAGTATTTTTCGCTTTGATATGAAGCCTATTTATACTAATTTATTTTAGAATGGGATTGATCGTTTAGGAGAAATTTACTCGCTTTGAATTTTGCCTCTATCCATTCCAGGTCCAACCGCTTCATAAATTTGCGGACAGATAACTTAGGCTATTATTATATA
This sequence comes from Pardosa pseudoannulata, assembly GCA_032207245.1. NCBI lineage: Eukaryota > Metazoa > Arthropoda > Arachnida > Araneae > Lycosidae > Pardosa > Pardosa pseudoannulata. The sequence continues at coordinate 143,520,168 of CM063498.1, read as the reverse complement.
GGAGATAAGAAACCCAAAATATGCCACAATTAACAATTTAGTTTGGGTCATCTCTTATAACTTGGGTTATTAGTTATATCTCCTATGACTCATCCCACTCAGGTGCTTTCCCAAGAAAATGTCAAAGCCTCATGTCAAAAGTCAATGTAATATCGGTTAATGAATAACGGTTTAATGTCATAGCATGTAACTTAAGCACTAGTATTTGACTTATTAATGTTGTACCTCTTATTTTAACTCCCTGGTATTATTTTTCCAATCCACTGGCAGTATTAGCGATTTGTTTCACTAAGGGCCATATTCACCAAAATCATAAAGATAAGATCGGATCAGAATCTAGATCAGCGATCAAACGCCAGTGACTTAAACTTGTCATAATTGGAGTGGATTCGATCTTGATTAATTTGCAAATATGTAGATGTTTTGATTGGTGCATTCTAGTTCTCATGCTAATTTGATTTACATATTTATCAACAAAAATACGTTTGAGGAAAATAAATTTAGTCAAAATTGTATTTTAATATGCTCAAATAAGAATAAAAATATAAAAGGAAGATGATGAAAGAAGAAATTTTTGAAAAATCTAAAGATCAGTTCGAAATACTTATTAACAAAAAATTTTGCAGAAGATCTAAATCGTGTATCAATTCATTAATGATTAGCTTATATTTATTAAAATAAAGAAAATAATATCCAACAATCCAAAAATTTGTTCTTTTGGGTCACAAACTTTTTGGGTTTTTGTTTTTCCATAAAACTTCACTTGATCTTCAATTGAATATATCCGCCATGTATGTCAAGTCAGAAATGCGTAAATGTAGTATGTGGATGACAATTAATTATTAATGACAGGAGATTAAAATGAGCTGAAAGCCGCGGATTCTTGTTGAAGAATATGAAACTGCTGATTCGCGGTTAGATCCGAGTATTAAAATCGTGGTGAATATGGCCCTAACAGTCATCTTGTTTAGCGCATTTATACGACGCTAAGCGCATTTATACTCTCTTAGCACCGTAGCACGAGATTTTGCTATTTATTGTTATTTTTCTTA
>CM063498.1:143496616-143514116 GCA_032207245.1 Pardosa pseudoannulata | reverse complement strand
TGACTCTAAAAACAAGCTGAAAACTGTTTTCGAAAGCTAAAAGACTGATTTTTAAAATAAACGAGTTAAATATTTTCGATGTTTTTCACGAAAATCGCTATTTGAACGTAGTTGATTACCTTAATCGACACAAATACTCACACATAAAAAGATAGTCTGGCTGAAGGATTAATTGTCTTTAAATAAGGACGTTGGACGTTAACCAGTTAAAAGAGTAATTGGTAAATAGCGAGTAAAATTAATCTAAATAAGTACAAAAATCAGAATGACGTTATAATTACAGTTAACTTTTAGCACTCCTCTTGATTTAAACTCTTTCTGTAGTCGCTTTGAATCGAATGTTATCCATTTCAATAAGACAAGGATCTTCTAATAATCAGTAATGATAACAAAAGTAATGCGTTAACTTTCAGAACATGCATTTAAGTTCTTTTCTCTTCCATTAGTAGGACATTTCTGATTAAAACAAATGAACAGCATTAATAGCTAAAGTACTCTTGTTGCAGATAATCACAAAACATCTAAAAAATTGCCAAGATTGCATTTTAATTTTATTGAAGACTGCAGCTGCTAAGCTGGTGCTTGATTTCTTTAGAGTGAATTAATTGCATTTTTCTTCATTAAATTTCAAGACTTAACAATTTACTGGAGTAAAGTTTTAACTATTATTTTCTTATGGTTCGAAAAATTCAACAGCCGCGTGTAGCAGATGCTTTGAAAGAGAAACGCCGAAAGATTTTTGAAGTACAAAATTTGTGAATAAAAAGAGGTTTTTAGACACGCAAATTTAATGTCAAGTTTTTAGTCTTGAAGCCAGCGATATTTATTAAAAAGAGTTATAATTCCATGCTGTTAAAGGACTTTTTGACGAAAGAAAAAATGCCATCCGATGTTTTGTTTATTTATAAAATTTAAACGGCTTGAGTTTAAAAGCATATTCAACATAATTATCGATGCTTTACAGTTTGCACTAATTAAAATTAATATATAATGTGGCATGCAGATTTATTCTTCTTGAAAATATATGCTTAAAGAATGTCTCTAAAGACAGTCTACTATGTTATTCTGTAATTTTTATTTATTTATTTTTTTTAAAGAAAGACCTTTTACGCTACCCTTATTTTTAAAATATTTTAAACTGTAAATAACATTTTAAAAGAAATAGAAAAAGTGTTTAATTTAAATATATGTAACAATAAGTTACATTTGGTTCAGCTTCTTTTTACCTCTTCTTGTCAGCCATCGTCAAAGACATACAGAACAGGATCGGTTTGAACTAGAAAAAAACTTCAGACTTCTCACAACCAATAGAAGGGCCCGTTGGTTTGGCGGGATTCTGATCCCTCCGTTTTTGAGTGGACCCTTGTTTTTTTCTCCGTGGGTCAGTCTGATTTTTTAGAGGAAAAGGTTGTTATCAGAGGAAAGAAGAGGGTGAATGCTGCTGGCATCCGCTGCTTGCGGGATAGACATTTTTTGGAGCGACACGAGAAAAGGGAAAAATGACACCGAGTCGAGAGGAGTCTTCCATATCTACAAGTGATAAGTTTTATTCCAGTTGTATTCCTTAGGCATTTAATTGTATAAAATTATTTAATCAAGATATATTTGTCCATGTGTTTTTTAATGAGTATTAATTTCTTCTTTCTCAAACACTAGGCCAACGCACAATTATTTTTACAGTATGATAACTCTTTATGTTCATCATTTGTTGGAAATGATTTTAAAAGTTTGCTGTTTTGGGCAGTTACTCGTTATTAAACGCAGACGAGTTCAGAATTTCATTGCTTTCCCTTCGAGACTTAACTCTATTTCATGTAAAAGACCGACTTCATCCCATGAATACAACCAAACCTTTAACGCGATTTGAGCTAACGACCTCAAGCGCGGCAGGTGACTAGTCAATGGTTCGCAATGGAATAGATTCTTCAGATCCGTGGTAGCTCAGTCGGCAAAGGCAACGATCTCGTAATTGAGAGGCCTAAGGTCCGCTGTGTTCGCTTAAGGGGATTGGGGCATGTAAAGTATGTTCGTAGTCCAAATGTCCTCCATGTTCACAATCAATACAACTGGGGGTAGCAGTCCAAGTCTTTGGGTCGCCTGCTTGGTTCCTGCTTCAATATTATGAGAACCCACTCGATCATAAGTCGTGCTTTCACCCTAGAAGTGCTCGTTGAAATGAAAGACGCACCCATTCGCCTTAAATTGATTCTCCGTCTCATATCTAGCTTGGTATGACCAAGTGGCATATAACAACAACAGCAACATGGGTTCTTTTCATATATTTATAGAACAAAATTGCAAGAGGGAGTATTTAACACCATATATATGTAGTTATAAAGCTCTGCTTTTTTTCTGTCTAATATTTCGGAATCTTTTACATTTTTATTTTGGTTTGCGTTGCTTCGGATTTTTCAACTTTTGAACCACAATTGTTTAATTCCTTCCAGTTCCACTTCTTTTCTTGGGATCACGTCATTCAGCTACTCTCCAAGCTTTGCTAGACGTCTTTTTATTTATTTTATAAAACCGAAAAATAGTTACGTTTTAACTTATTTTAAGGTGTTTATTCAACCCTAACTCCTTTTAGCTCACCAAACTGGCTATGTTTTAATAGCCATTTTGGTTTATATCAAAGTACTTATTCCCGTATTATTCCTTTTCACTGATTTCAAGAGAATAACAGCTCTCAATGTCGTATCTTAATTAGGCTAATTCAGGAATGGTATAGTATGTGAGACATATATTTTCACTCGACTTACTTTTTTTTACAGTTTCTGCAAACTAAGTTTTTAATTTAAGTTCATTCTGAGGTTTGAGTGGTGCATTTATGCACTTATATGTATTGCCTGAAATAATTTTTCTTTTGATCTTTACCTTTCGAAAGTTATAAAGTATATGCTTGTCTTTTATTTAACGAAACTGAAACACTGACTTTTCAGTCGTGTACTGCCAACTGCTAACAAAAATTCAATTGAATTTGAAGTCATACACGAGTCACAGGCTTTTACTCTGGACGGTGCGTTTCGGTTCGAACCTTCGTTGTGACGTCACTTTGATCGTTTGCTTGCACAATGGCAGCAAGCTGAAATCAAAATAACGTCACAAGGAAGGATCGAACCGAACCACAACTACCATAGTAAGGGCCATAGATATATAAAAGGTGTCCGTAAAGATAAAAGTTTGTTGAAAATTATTTTAAATTATTACTTTACTATTTAAGGGTCCCAGGACTATTACATTTTAAAATTAATTGATATTATAATTTCCTTATATATGCAACTGCTCGGTACATGATACTATTAATTTATCCATACCTCATAAGGAACGACATTTATAGGGTACTACCATATTGAGGTCAAGATATGTGGTAGACGACCCCCCGTCATGATGACGTGTCATAAGTTGCCAGAGATTGGAATTTGATACATAAATTCTCCCCTCTGGTGCCATTCTTGACGTGATTAGGATGTGAAAGTCGCCTGTGAAGTATTTCGACAGCGATATGGTAGACCTATTAACGTATTAAATTATTTGCATCGTGTGTTACTTACGTATATAATTTAAACTTAAAATATCTTTTTTTTCAGATTTTATAGCTTTTAGTTTGTGTGCAATATACTGTATAAAATATTCCTTATAGCCTTATCAACAGATAGTATTGAAAACATTGTAGGACTAAGGTATAACAGGTATTAAGAGAATACCACGAAGAAGTGAAAGAATAACCTGATCTCATTTCAACTGAGCATACTTACCAAACCATGGCAATCTTGTAAAAATCTTGTACTGATGTACTTTCCCACTATGGAAAGTACGTGCAAGCTCAGCTGTGGACTAAATTTCTAAAAAGAATATAGACGCAGCTGTGGACTTCGAGTTTTAGTGGGGTCCCCTGCGGAGGAGTTATGATTGAGTTGCAGAATTGTAGGGGGTCAAGTCCAGACAAGGATGCAGCCGGGAGATATGGGGTAGTGGCTAGGCAATAATGTCAATTTTCACCAAAGGGGGCATTTTAATGAGTCCATCTGAAGACCCGAAAGGGATGCAGATATGGGAAAATTTCACTAACAAATTATTGGAAAAGAGAAAAAAAGGGACGTTGAACCGAGGAGTAAAGTTGTTAAAAAAAGTTGGAAGAGGGATTGAAGTCGGGAGGCAAGAGTTTCTGGGGACATCAAGAGCCCATGAGCAAGCCAGAGAGCCCGGGACAGTAAACGTTGATATTGCCCGATCCCTCAGACCACAGCCAGAAAGAAACAACTGAAAACCTTTACGCCCGCGCCGAGTTTCATCCTACCTAGAGCCATGTCTGGACACACTACTTACCTTAGAATGCCTGGAGGTAAACCGATTTACCATATTCATGATTGTTACTTGGGCCTCAGAAAACGATTTCAATATTTTGATTAACGAATAACATTTAAACAACAAAAAAAGAAAATTTAATGAATTATTATATTGATGAGTATCGAAGTAATGAATGTCATATATTAATCAAGAAAAATATCTGTAAATAAATAACGTATTTAATAAATATTTTGGTTAAAATGTAAGTCATTTCTTTTAATTTTTTGGAGTATATTTTACCGTGTTTCCCCTTGGAAGAACGAACACTGGTGAGTGTTGTAAGTAGTTTACAAACATCTTAAAATCTTAAATAAAGGATATTTGTACAAAAGGATACAAAGCAAAAGATTAACACATTGTATGCGGGAAACGTACTAGTACGTTTTTTGATGATTGATACTTGAGTCACGTACTATAGTCCATGTAAAATCTATTGGCGCTTCAAGGTCACACTTTCTCGTTTCCCCAGTCATCGGTTACTATGGTAGCGACCAAGAAGCCTATGCATCCACACTTATTTTCAGCACTTCAGTTGAGGATTTGATTTCAATACATTCAAACGACTTGCTTTATTATTATAAGTCAAAATTTGCAGTTGTGCATAATTGAGTTAACTATTTACATAAAGAAAAGTTTAACAATATGTATAAAAGGGTTATAATAAATCACAGATGTTTTTGTAAAAATACAAAAATTCCTTTTAATTTAGAATTCTTACTAAAACATTACGAATCTCTACCTTCTAAAGAAATTTTCACTTTCTAAAAATGTGTTAAGAGACCATAAATATTTAAATACATAATAAAATTATATAAAATATTGTTATTGCATTAAGACCTCTTTCAATTCTTGTAAAATCATAAAATAATTAATACAGTACAATTTTGGAATAGAAACTTTACTATGGTCCACATAACTTCATAATATACTTATTAACATACAACTTAAATTTAAGGAATTTCAAAACTACATTCTCTTAAATAAATTAATTATTAAGAAATACTTTTGATATTTAAATTAAATGAATCATACAAATATAAAGAAAAATAGTGAGAAATTATAACTAATTACTCATTAAAATTAGCGAAATATTCAATCATCTTAATGATATTATTTCTGTAAATAATGCAACTGTGTGTGCAAAAAAAAAAAAGATTTGCTTTTTCAGTAGAATGTTGTAAATCTTACGGATTAGAATATAACATAAAATTTTTTAATTGTAATTTTATGAAATAGGATTATATCTTAAATTTATGAACTTAGAAACAGGTCTGAAATCACTCGTAAAATTTTGTGTAAAGTATTAAGTATTTTTCAAAGTGTAGTCTAAATAAACATACTTTCATCATGCACGGAGAGCCCACACGATGCATGACACACAGTGGGAAAAAAGAGTAATGTCATTCCCCCAACTGTCGTTACCATAGTTAGAGTTGGTCATCGGGGAAAAATCAGTGACCTTGAAGTGCCTATTGAGTTTACATCGAGTATAGTATGGGTTAGTGTAACAACATGGTTTATTTGTGTTAACAAAAATAACGGTATATACAGGAAAAAGAAGCCGAATGTTCTTGTCTACTACATAGATTCTGGAAAAATTTAGACAAATAAAAACTAGTTTTTACATTATTAGTTTTATGATTGCTCTTTTCATTTTTTATAATGTAAAAATGTTTATATATAACATAATTCAAAAAAATTAAAACTATATACTACTATATATATATTTGAATTTTCATATTTACGATATTATTATAAATTTATCCACTAAAATATATTTTTGTTTACAAAAATCTTATGGATGTTATTTATGTATTTCTATTTATATATTTGTTCATATATTTCAATATAAATTACGAAAAGTTGGTTGAAAAATTAAATAATTTTCGATCTTGAGATTTAACTGAATACCTAAATTTACGCTCAAAACGCCCGCTCCCGGTACAATTCCGCTACGAAATTCGGCACACAATGTGTTAATGCTTTTCCATAGCTACCCAGGGCCTTATACTTAAATGAAAAGCTATCGATAAGAACATGTCCAGATTGAATCAGACAAAGCGTAATTAGACAAAAACGCAATTATAATCAGTTGACTTTAATCTTAGATACAATATTTAAATATGACATTCTTTAAGAACAAGTTAAAATTTAAAATGTATAATACACGACTGTCTGTATAAACAGATACAAAATGACATGCATCACACGTTTAAGATTAAAGCGCTATAGTTTCGTGTAGAATTTAGAATTGTTGATCTCCAAGCTCATAACGCATCGTAACCAGAATAGGTTTTTGACGCAAGCTTTATTTACATATGAAAGGCGGACTATTTCCTTTTAACAAATTAATGAAGAGAATTAAGTTAAGAAACGATGGCTGTCACAAATTTAATGCTCGCAGTAGATCAGTTTTAGGATTACGATCACTAGCTGCTAGAAGAGACATTTGACAGTTCGTATCCAATGATAATCCTCAAACAATTAGCTGTAGGAATGGAATACTAACATGGTGATTAGATTAACTAAGAGTTGGGTTGAATTTATTCAATAACTTAAACAGAGATATCACGGATGTCGTATTCACGCCGCTCCCAACCAAATCTATCAAAGTAAATAGAGGCGGATGGAGAAATGCTCAATCAGCCGTAAGTTCTAACGCTGTAATATGCAAATTTAAACGGAGCGTTGTGTTGGAAGCCTCGGTGATTACAAAAGGGCAAAGTTCAGGATGGACAATTACATAAATAAGCCTTTTCTCTGCTCGAAACGAACAATTAATTACTTATTCTTCGTTCACCCACATTTATCTGTAGATTTAATGTTATTTTGAATAAAATTTAGATCAACAAAACATGAAGTAAAGTATAGAATTTGACAAGATTGCTTGTGAGTGATCAAAATGTGTTTTTAAGTGAAGTTAATAGATATAGTTACAAATTTTTTTTTAACAGAATAAATTCTCAAATTAGTTACCTTTTTTGGGTTTAGACGTCAGATGCAGAGGCTAGCCTAAGAATCAACATGCTTGCAGTTTTCTACCATTTAATGATTTTGGAGTCAGATTTGAAGACGTTTGACAACAAATCTTAGAGCCAAAGAGACTTTATGATAGCTATAGAAAAAGAATTTTTCAGAATGTAACACATCTTCCCTAAAAACTATATAAAGGCTTACATACCTGTTAGGTTAGTACAGATTCTGATGCGAGATAGATCCTATTGTTTTTGATAACATGGAACTTATCGCATGTTCCGCGTAGTGTATTTAGTTGATACTTATTGGTTATGTTATTTTGAATAAGATTTAGATCAACAAAGCCTGAAATAAAATATAGAATTTGACAGGATTATTAGTGAGTGATCAAGGTGTGTTTTTAAGTGAAGTTAATATAGTTACAAATCGTGTATTTTTAACGACATAAATTCTCAAATTAGTTACCTTTTATGGTTTCAGACGTCACCTGCAGAGGTACGCCTGTGAATCAATATGTTTGTAGTTTTCTACCATTTAATGAGTTTGGCGTCAGATTTGAAGACATTTGACAACAAATCTTAGTGCCAAAGAGACTTCATGATAGCTATAGAAAAAGAATTTTTCAGAATGTAACACATCTTCCCGAAAAATTATAGACAGGATAGCATATCTGCTAGGTCAGTATAAATTCCGATGCGAAATAGATCATGTTGCATTTGATAACATCGCATGTTTATCGTAGTGTATTTTGTTAGTATTTATCGGCTAAAAGTCGAATTAATTTCTGTATTTTTTGTTGTTTAATATCCAGATATTACAGAAGTTATTCCAGATATTTAAGAATTCTTTTGCTATGGTAAAAAGGATATTTTAAATAAAGTTTACTTACTGATTACGTAATTTCAAATCGGAATCCGTGGTACGTAACAATATGTATGAATCATAAACGTAAGTGATAACGTATAAGAGTGATAACGTATTATCACTCTGTCCAGAACAATTATACTCATGGATAGTCTATGACAAATATTTCAACTATCTGTCAGTTTTGCGGAGTTTCATTTATACACTCATGCACACACACACATATGAACACACTCACACAAACACACATGCACACACACACACGCATGCACACAAACACACACACGCATACACACACACGCACACACAAACACACACACATACATATATATATATGTAAAAATTATTTCCTCAAGTCACAATAATTATGTAACCCCTTTTGTTTTTACTTGGACAGGCTACTAAGAAAGAGGAAGCCTAATAAGATTAGCAGTAATAAAAATGCAGTTGGCCTACATTGAAGAGAACGGCCCAAGTCTAATTAAAACTTGATTTTAGAGCTGCTAAAAAAGGACATCTTTACTAGTCAACGACAACAGAAACACAAAAATCCCTCTGCTCGAACAGAGGTGCACTCAAGAGCGAGAACAGAAAGAATTTTTCCAAGGAACAAGAAACTTAGTCAGATACTTAAACTATTAAGATCAGGAAAAACGCAGAGCCATTTGGAAAATGTGTTGAACAGACAAAAAATTTACATCTATAGGACAGAAAACTTTATGTATAGAAATGATTTTAAGTCGATGACACTACTTTGATTAAGACATTTAGAGGCTGGGAAAAAGATTTTATATATAAACACATTCATATATATGGCGTAAGAACATACGACAGGGTTTTGCAATCTGAATCAATTTTAGAGCTGCTATAAAGGACATCTTTTGTAGTCAACGACAAACAAAAGGAACACAAAAATCCCTGTGCTTGAACAGAGTTGCATCCAAGAGCGAAGATAGGAAGAATTTTCCCAAGGTAGAAGAAACTTAGCGAATTAAATTGTTAAGATCAGGAAAAACGCTGAGCCATTTGCCGGCGACAGCTGGAAAACGTTTTGAATAGACAGAAAATTTACATCTGTAGGACAGAAAGCTTTGGAAAATGTATCGAAAGAATTTTAAGTCGAGAATACTCCTTTGATTAAGACATTTAGAGGCTGGGAAAAAGATTTTAAGGAGTTAAAATGGGAAAGAGGTTTTTAAGGAAATATTAACGTTAAATAATTTTGATATATTACATATATATAAACACATTCATATATATGGCATAAGAACATAAGACAAGGTTTTGCAATCATGGCAAGAATAAGACATCGTTTTAGTTACGAAAGACTTTTATTACAGAGAATAGAGTGAACATGTGTCAACTTCATTGTAGGGACGGAACCAACTGAGAGATCATCAAACACGAAAAATTTAATAAAAATCTCAGTGAAACTCTGTTTAAAAGTCTAAGTAAAAATATATTTCCAATAATGTGCAGCTTTTTATCTGTTCAGAATTTCCTAAATTAGCTACTAGGGTACTGTAAAGTTTTAATTCGTTAAACCTCTTCCCTTAGGGAGTGAACTGTAATCAGTTTCGATTAGGAATTAAAAAGAGGAAAGCAAAGAAATATGTTTTGGTCCTTGGCATAAGATTGAAAAACCCTTGAGAATATCTCTGGCTTTATTGAGGGCTTCACGCTATAAATTTGCTCCGGCATGATTGATCTACTATCTCATTACGGGAAGTTTTCTGGTTGTATATTTCTTAGCGATTCGTGGTTTTATACAAAATATCTACATTAATTTACCTATTTAGTTTACTTTTCCCTTACACACTCACACACATATATCCCCTATATAATAATAGCCTAAGTTATCTGTACGTCTGTCCTCCAATTTATGAAGCGGTTGGACCTGGAATGAATAGAGGCATCCATTCAAAGCAAATAAAGTTTATCTTCTCCTAAACTATGAATCGGATTCTAAAATAAATTTGTATAACTATGCTTCATATCACAGCAAAAAATACTGTCGTCTTTAAAACGTTCGAAATCCAACCCTTCCTTCCTTTTCGAGAGTTTAATGCCATTATTTCAAGCCCTATTTTCCCCGGTTAAGAGCAGGCGATTAATTTATCACTTAATAAATAGGTAAAAATAACAATTTTTTCTAGCATTGTGACGTCATTCCTTTAAACATCTCATTAAATCATTTCAATTTTTAAACTATTTAAATATCGTCTACACTATTTTAATATCTTTTATCACTGAACTTAGATATGACGTAAATGATTTTCTTTTATATTTGGTTTAAATAATAGATTAGGTTCATTCGTGATAATTGAATCATCGATTATTTCTTGTTGCAATGAAATTTTTACCACCGGTATTAACAATAAATTATTTTCATAATAAGTCTAGGAGTCTATTTCCCGGACTAATAAAACTTTTAATTTATATATATTTGGAAATTAAGAAGTTTGTTCTTTTGTGTGTTTGTTTATTATACATAACCACACGATTTGACTAAATGAATTCAAAGTGATTCTAAACTGCATTACAAGATCGGGAGACACTAGAGGAGAATGAAGATAAATAAATTATTGAGAGTGAACCAGATGGTTCTCAGCCAAAAAACAAACCATTTTTTACCTGCCTCATTGGGTATTTAACAGTTCTGGAATATTAAAAATTTTACTAATCCCGTCATATGATTGGCTGTATGCTAGTTTATATATAAAATTCTTCTGTTCGTGGGTTTGTAATACAACTCCTTCTAAACGGTTGGACTGATTTTGATGAAATTTTGTGTATGTAATTAAGTTGATTCGAGAATGATTTAGATTCACAATTTTATCTGATTGAAAAAGTTTTTTTGTTGTAAATCCAGAATTGCTTGTTTATTTAGATTATTATAATGTAGAGTGAAACCCTTCGTTGACAAAGTATCTGTGGCTCAGTGGTCAGCGCAACGGGATTCAGTACAAGAAGTCCCAGGATTGAATTCTCTTACTGGTGACGTGGGGTTTTTAATTTAATCTAATTTCGTTTGGGATGAATATTTGCGTGGTGGCGTAAATTATTTTTGAAATAATTTTTCCTGACTTTTCGGTCAAAATGATCCAAATTTAACAATTTTTGAATTTACAGCATTAAAACAGGACAACGCCTGCTGGGTTGTCTAGTATATATATATATATATATATATATATATATATATATATATATATATATATTATATATATATATATATATATATATATATATATATATATATATATATATATATATATATATATTACAACACATTATTTCCTGGCAATTACTATGTTAAAGTTCGTAAAATGTTTCTTAAATGTAACTGTCTTGATCTTTTTTCTAGTTAATAATCCTGAATTTTAATGAAGAAGGGTACAATTAGATGAAAGTTATGTAAATATTGAGTGGAAAATGTATCTGAAAGCAGAAAAGAAAAATGATGTTTTTACGCCTTTATTAAGGTTATCCAGGAAAGATAGTAGATTTTAATCTCAAACGTGACATGAAAATACCATATTAATTGAATCGATTTTAATACATATAGTTATTCAAAATATGCATTTTTAATAATTATGTAAGTTTTCTGAATGCATAAGATATATTTTTCTAGATATTAAAAAACACTTTGAAAGATAATTCCATCATCGCTCTTTAATCTTCGATATACACACGTCATTAAATGTCTCGAATTTGTAATCTTTTGATCGCTGCTTTTAAAAGAAAAAGTTTTTTGGAGGACCTGCATGGCATGTATAATTTTAAACTTTATTTACCAGTCTGTGGGTAAAGCAGTTATTTTCCTTATTTTTCTTTACAGTATTTCATAAGGCATATAATATATTTGACTTCTGGATGTTTTCGAAATGAGATTTCTTACAATGAAGCAGCATACTAGGAAAGCATCTAATTTATACATATAAGGAAATTCTTTGATGAATGGAGGGATCGAAGATGTAACAAAACGATACTGTATATGCAGGTATGCATGTTTGCTATGCATTTCGAACCGGCTGTATCAATATTTATGAAATTTTGCATGATGATTTAGTTAAACCCCGGGAAGCCTTTAGACAGTACTACTCTGAAAAATAATTTTCCCTTGCTGCTGTAAGACTTCTTTTTTTTCAGTGTTGCTTCGAAAGATTAATTTATTAATTTATTGTGAAATGTCAACACAAAAATACTGAACGCATGGTAACCCTGACAGTGTCACTTTCTTAAAAGATACTTTTAAGAGGTGAAAAAAGAAAATGTACTAAAATATAACATATCTTTTTTTCCTCTAAATAAAAAGAAATTTTTTGGACATATCAAGGAACCTTAACCAGAATCTGTACTAGAAGGTAATGAAATTCTACGCTGACCCAGAATATTGTCCGTACATCAGATCCCAACATGAACTCTAAAACCTCTGAAGACTAGTCTATCACATCAGCAACCCGAACAGCTACCAAGACGCTAAGGACCTACGAGAGGCCCGTCATGGTCCAATTTTAATGTTGACCAAGCCAGTAAGGAGCAAAAACTTCAGAGGAGATGAAGAAATAACATAGTATCATTGTTGTACAGACTTTAACAACAGCTACTATGGAAACTCTTTCTACTTAATTTTCCAAATCAACCACTACAAATTTTGAAATGTCTTCTCCATATAAGGATTTAAAAAGGCCATTCTTATCCCAATTTCACCACTGCAGTTGTAAGAAAAATATAAAAGCCCCAGAAAATGTCAGACTAAAAAGAAAGGGGGTATAAACTATGCTCGGAGAAGTGATGACTGTTTCTGATGTCGAAGAACATAGCTCAACTTAATAACAATGTTTATTTCAAATAGTTTTGCTTTAGTTATTCGTTTTTATCTATTATTATTTGGGAATACTTTTTCTTTTGAATGTCATTATAGGCATTTTCTGAAACTGTTTCCATGATAATCTATTCCGCTACTACGATTAATGATAGATAATTTGTAAAAGCATTTAATATTTTATTAATATCACGGGCTTAATATTTTTTCTTTTGTAGTTACCTTGGTTCTCTTTGGTTGGCTTCGTTGGTTTTTCTTGGTTTCGTTGGTTCAGAGCTCTCCGGAGTACAAGTTTGCTACTCGAGAGCTAGAGTGAGACTGGGACTTCTTAACTAATTCTAAAGGTCTCAAATGACTACGAACACTCATGCCAACAGTGGGATTAGAATCTACGAACTCTTATATAATAGATAAAAGAATTGAGCAGCCTAATGATTCTACGATAGTTTGGCATGGTTATCTTTAAATTATCTCGTACTTTCTACTGTCAAAATGAAAGGATACATCACTGCATTTAGCATTTTTATTTCTTTAGTTTGTGTTTCTTAAGCTTAGGAAAAGTTTTAAATATTAATAAAAAAAAATAAATCTTACAACTCGTTTTAAAAAATGAATTGATTCTTTTTCAAAAAGTTTTTATATTGCTGGTATGGGATACCTAAACACTAATTTGAATACTGAAATAAGTGAAATATTTCATTGGGAATCTTAAATAATGATACCAAAGGCTGGGGTGTCATAATTTCTGGTATGTACTATAATCTAAAAACCAATTTAAGTTTTCAAAAATTAAAGCTTTCTTTAAGAATCCTTATTTAATCAAACAGAAGGTTGGTGTGTCATAAATATAAATAAGCAGTATTTGATTTAAAAACGAAATAGATGATATATACAGTCTGCTCCATAAGAGCGTGTCGCTCATAGCCTCTTCAATAGATAGCGCGCAGATACCGGCTTAAATGTATGCGTTCTTCAAATATTAGAGAAGAATGGTTTATGTTTATATCCTTTATTCGATTTGTTTTACTGTGTTTAAATCAACAATTCCAAAACGAGTGCCGAGTATGCTAGACATTACAAGGCAGTGTTTCTGTTCAACCCTCCAAAAGAACCAAAAATGTCTTGTGCATCTGCAGCACGGTAAAAGAAAGTCGGAGTCGTTCGTCAAGAAGTGGGTAGCACGTTATAAAGCGGTACAAAATGTTGATGACCTATCGAACTGGGTAAATGCAGCTCAACGTCAAAATCGAATGATAAAGTGATTCTTGCATAACCGATAATAATGAGAACTGCACAACTTATTAGGTGAAATGCATTTCAGTTTAACATGCATACTACAAGGCACAAATGTATTTTTAACTAATTCGTTTGTATTTTCAGAGAAATAGACGACACGCTCTTATGGAACAGACTACATTTATTATTTTTAATTTTCTTTAAAATTAAAAAAAAAGCATAAGTTATTTTGTACAGATTATATTTATTTTTGAACTCTTTAAAAAATAGCTCCTCTATGGTTTTTTCTTTCATCTCAGTTTTGTGCATCTTCACAAGGTTTTAACAAAACAGCTGACGCATTCGCGATTTTTCAAAAATTGTAAATTCAGCTTATCGCTGGAAACTACAGTGTTCGGGGGATTTTCTTCGCTTGACTTGCCATTCATTTCTTCTATATTTAAAAAAGAAAATGTAGCATAGACCTATATACAAATCTATGAAGTAGATAAAAGAATTGAGAGTGCATGTGTTTATGTGTCTATCCTCGTCGAACACAAAAAACTTTTCTGACTTTGATGTTCGATACAAATTTACAAAATCTGCAGACTAGAATATCGGAAAACTTCTGACTTCCTAGAATGTTTTAGTATATATACATACATATATACATATATGTGAATGTATATATAATTTATATGTGCGTGTGTATGTATATGTAATATATCAAAATTATTTAATTTTAATATTCCTTAAAAACCTCCTCTCTCCCGTTCTTATTCCTTAAAATCTTTTTCCCAGCCTTTAAATGTCTTAATCAAAGGAGCGTTCTCGATTTAAAATTCTTTCGATACATTTCCCAAAGCTTTCTAGCCGTAAATTTTCTGTCTGTTCAATACGTTTTCCAGCTGTCGCCGGAAAATCCTCCGCTTTTTTTCCTGATCTTAACACTTAATTCGCTGAGTAAGTTTCTTGTCCATTGGGAAAATTCTTTCTGTCTTCGTTCTTGGGTTCACTCTGTTCGAGCAGAGTGATTTTTGTGTCTTTCTTTTGTCTGTCGTTGAATAGTAAAGATGCCCGTTTTAGCAGCTCTGAAATAAAGTTCTAATTTGACTTGTGATGACTTCAATGTCGGCTTACTGCATTTTTATTACTTCTAGCTGTTTATGTTTTCCCTTGCCCAGAAGCCCTTGCAAGTAAAAATAATAGAGGCTGCATAATTATAGTGACTAGAGGAAATAATTTATTACATACCTATATATATATATATATATATATATATATATATATATATATATATATATATATGTGTGTGTGTGTGTGTGTGTGTGTGTAATCCAGAAATTCTAAAACGGCCGGTTATATTTGATTATTGCCCCTATCCTTGTTTTTTTGCCTGGGCAATTGGGCAAGGAGAAACCTATTCAGCTAGACTGATGAGTAATGTTGCAGTCGAGTCACATTAAAGAGAAACACAATTGAGTGCAACTTAAATCTTTATTGAGCAGCTGCTTAAAAGACATATTTGCCATTCAACGGAGAACAACCAAAACAATTGCTGGGTATGAAAAATACTTTTCTGGAAAGAGGTGTACCTCAGTGTGAAACAGATAGATTTTTCCAAAGTATAAGAAATTTAGTCAGGGAGTTTAACTGTTAGATCAAGGGAAAACTGAGCCATTTGCCGATCACAGCTGGGAAACGTGTTAGATTGACAGAAAATTTACATCTTTAGGATAGAAAGCTTTGGGAAGAATATTAAGTCTAGGATACTTTTTTGATTAAGACATTTTGTGGCTGGGAAAATAGATGTTAAGGACTTAAAATGGGAGAGAGGAGGTTTTTAAAGAGATATTAAAGAGAAAAAATTTGATATATCATATATATATATATATATATGTATGTATGTATATATATATATATATATATATATATATATATATATATATATATATATATATATATATATATATATATATATATATATATATATATATGTATATATATATATATATATATATATATATATATATATATATATATATATATATATATATATATATATATATATGCCAAGTCGTGATGCAGAGTTAAGGGGAATGGAAAACAGTCTTCTTGATAATAATAAGTTTTATTAACTCATCGTTCTTAAGGAAAGTAAGATGCGCTATTTTCATTGTTCGTGGCGGAGCTATGCGTGAAGGTGTTGACCGCTCCATATCCACGAGCCAAATCAATCTTATCTGTTTGAAAGCTCATCAAATAGCTCAGAAATGCTTCCGCCTGACCAGATTATCCTGAAAGCTTACGCGAACGTGGGTCTTTTTAATTTATTTTATTATTATAAAAAAATCCCTTTTTAAAATCGTTTTTTAAGTTACATAATTTCCAACTACCCCTTTTTTAGACCTGACCTATATATATACGACAGTAAATGACAGTTTTGCTACACGACAGTAAACGAGCTTTGCATGCTAGCTTAAAACCGATTCCAAATTTTTACGAACATCCCTGCCTGATTGATGACGAATTCCTTATATTTTTGGAATTAAAATACAAAAGCGCACACATTTGTCAGTGGACTATTTAAAGATAAAGAAGTAAAAACTTCTCAAATCTTTGGAATAAAGACGTTTTCAATTGTAAAGAAAAGAACAAAACTGCCGACGAAAGTAACGCTAATGCAAATATTTGATCTTCTTCTATCACTTTTGAGAATGTTAGTTTAGTGATTTTTTTCACACTTGAGACCTGTGTTTGTATTCATTGTGTGATAAATATCAACTTGCAGATACGTAAAGAATTGATGCTCTTGAAGAAAATATTTCACCTTTAACTCTCTCGCTCACTTATTACATGACAGTAATAAAAAAAGAAGCTTATTTTGTAAATGATTATAACAATGGTATTCAGGGCTATGTCAAAAATAGTACTTATCAGTAAAATCCATGAAGAATGAATAAGGGTACAGTTACATAAAAGTTATGTAAATATTTAGTGGAAACTGTATTTGAAAGTCGAAAAGAAGAATGATGTTTTTACGCCTTTAATAAGGTTATCCAGGAAAGACTGTAGATTTTAATATCAAACTTGATATGAAAAACCATATTAATTGAAGAGATTTTAATACATATAGATATTCAAAATATGCATTTTTAATAATTATGTAAGTTTTCTGAATGCATAACATATATTTTTCTAGATATTAAAAAATACTTTGAAAGATAATTTCATGAACGCTCTTTAATCTTCGATATACACACGTCATTAAAC
>CM063498.1:143486616-143491616 GCA_032207245.1 Pardosa pseudoannulata | reverse complement strand
TACTGTACTTCTATCCCCCAATAAAAATACCATTTTTTAAGAACAATTCACATTTTATCTAATAGAGTATGTACATTGGGATAAGCAATCAAGTTTGTAGAACATATGCGTTATATGCTTCTGTTGGCGACGGTTTTGTCGCCAACCACAAATAGCATTACATTGAACATTTTTATGCGATTTTAAAAACAAAATGGCGGTATATTTAACATTTTTAAACACTTTAAAAGGCATGAAACACAATTATTAGCATCATGCTAAGATAAAATATTACTTTCAGTTTTTGTGGTTCCTGCGAATACTGGAGTTTAAAAATATTATAAAACGAATATAGATGTTATCTAGAAACTCTGCGTCTTTGTGTCAAGAAAAATGTCACACTTTAAACTGAGCTGCGGCAGCTTAGCCGGCAAAGGTATAGATCTCATAACCAGAGGGTTGTGGGATCGATGCCCAAGACAACGAAAGATAAGCCGTGTTTATTAATGACGGCTGGTTCACGTAAAATAGGTTCGTAGTCGCAATGTTCTCTTATGTTCCCAAACAATAACTCTTGATATGACTGGCAAAGCATGGGGTCTAATGCTTGGTATCTGTTTCTAAATCACGAGGATTCACTTTCTTTGTGTTGTCATAGGGAGTAAGGTTGACCTCTTATAAGGTGCCGCCATTAGAAAATGGTTAACAAATTCCGGGGCGTCGTTTGTACAATTATTTAACGGGCAAGTGCCTCGGTGTTATTTAAAAAAATATTTGAGTTCTTTAGACCATGATATCTATGGAATGGCCAGGCCAAATTTAATGTGTACATAGTTTTGAATTTCCACAGTTTCTAAATTTTAACACGATCGTGTAAACTAAAAGTATGTTAATTCTTACCTTAGTTATTTAGTGTTGAAAATCAGCACTTACTCAGATAATATGCTTGGTAGTTTGTAACGTTATGCTAATTCTTATTTTACCTAGTTATTTAGTGCTGAAAATTAGCCCTTTTATTCAGAAAATACACTCATAGTTTGTAATGCTATGATAATTCTTACCTTACCTAGTTATTTAGAGCTGAAAATCAGCACTTTTATTCAGATAACACATTCGGTAGTTTGTAACGTTATACTAATTTTTATCTTAACTAGTTATTTAGTGCTGAATATCAGCACTTTTATTCAGATAATACACTCGTTGGTAATGCTATGCTAATTCTTACCTTACCTACTTATTTAGTGCCGAAAATCAGCACTTTTATTTGGATAATAGGCACAGTCGTTTCAGCATTGTAATTTTCATAAATCTCGCTCTTTAATCGCAGAAACATTTTTCGGTCATTTTGTACTTGGTCAGAGACATTACCGTGTTTTTTAAGTCTCCATAGGATGTGCAGATTGTGTCGATAACTCTACAAACACTCATACTTTTTATTGCAGAAAAAATTTGAAATCTTGATGAAAATAATATAAAAGATTTAAGTGTTGCCGGATTTAAGTAATAACACTTAAATCACACACTAAGTCTATCACCGTATATGAACATATACTTTTCATTATGTCAAAATAAGTTAAAAATTCACAGAGCTGGGAAGTGTCGTAATTCTTCTATACTAAGAGAAGTAATTGAACGCCATTATGTTTTTAAACAAATGATACTACTATAGCAATTAGTCATCTCGCCATACCATTTATCTTGAACGACACGAGCATTGAATTTGGAACATTATTAATGAGCTTTTGAGATGTGTGAACATGAATGGAATACAAAATTTCCTGTGAAACTGTCACTTAAAATAATAGTCATCGACTCTAATATGATTTCAGTGATGTCAGTTTTCCAAAAATAAAAAAATACTAATATACAAATTTAGAGTATATGTATTTTGACTATGACATAAATTCTTACCTAATCTGAAGCTACAATCAAAACAGGGAAAGTAAAGGGTATTATGGCACTTTTTGTTATAATTATTTAATTGTATAAAGTAATAAAAATTATTGCATTCAAGATAAGTATTTCATTCACGAATCAGAGTTTAAATTTCAATTGAAATATTTATTTTGACCATGATAAGCTAAATATTGATCAGTATAAGTGTTACGTCTGTATGCACGTACTACGATAGTTTAATTTCAAAGCTTTAAATATCCATTTTGACTATTCATGATCTAGTTTTCTATTGACGTCTGAACGTAAGGTAGTACGTATATAATATGTATTTCACATAACTCGCATAGCAAAAATTGTTTTGTATATTGAACGTTAAAACGTATAGATGTACATCTTCCTTTTTGGTAGCATTCTGGACTGTATGTAACGAAACATTTCAATATAATGAGTAACTACGCTGTGGAGTTTAACTGAAAAATTATTAGCGTTAGAAGATCGAATTCTTGTATTCGAGAATATGATAATACCTATTGGAGCTTCTCTTGTTTTGATTACAATTTAAACTATATATAATGAAACATTTCAATATAACATATATTAATGCTGTATGCGAATAACCCTTAAATGTTGAAATTTTGTATTTAGGACTGTTATAACATCTTACTGCGCTACTCACTGATTACAATCTGAACACTATATAACAGAAATTTCAATATAACGTGCAAAAATATACGTTACATTGAAATTTTTCTTTGTGAGAACATAACTCAAAAATGGTTACCCATAAAATGTTGAAATTTTCTATTTAGAATTATTATAACATTTAGTTAGATAGGTCTTATTTTGATTGCAATCTGCTATCTACAGAGGCTGTTCGAACATTTTTTAGACGATTTTGGTTAGGGGTATTAAAAAATAGTTTGTTTCAAAATAAATAATTGCAATTGTACTGTGTATTTAAAAGTCAAATTTATGGTCTGCGGTTTGAGAGGTGTGTTTTTATTCAAAATAACGTTTTTAACGAAACAGTGGTTCGAAGGATATATTTACGCTCTTTCAGAATAGAAGTATTCATATTAAGTTATCTAAAAATGATATGAGATATCATGTGTAATATCGTCAAAAAGAAAGAAAAAAAAAACGTCGAATTGGAGCCTCAAGTGGGACAAAAATTCCAAACAAGTGTCCAAGGAAATAAGAGATTTGAAAAAAAAATTTCAATTTTACAACTCCTCTTCAACCTTCACTCAAAATACAGTTTCTTTTAAGTCAAAGAGTTTTTTGCTGGATGAGATCTCGTCTACCCTCCCTCATCCCTTTGGACTAACTTTCTCTTGGTATTTTCCAATTTTTTTGTGAATTTATTTCTATTAACAATTAAATTTCGTTATTATCGATGTTATTTTCATTTCTCATTCGTTCCATTTCCTCTTTCGCTGCAAGATTACATGGTCTTGTACCAACTAATTCAATTGGATTTAATGCTTCAAGTCTTATGCTTTGCAATGATCGAGCGCGACTTAAAATGACATATGCTAAGCCTTTACAATTCCAAAGGTTTGATAATTGTTTATGTATCAATTTGTTGAGTTACGATCCCCTCGCCAGATTTCAAACGCCACGCACGCAAGCTGCAAGCATGGCAATTTCGCCAAATGTGGTTGAAGCACCAACAAGATCCATGATTAGAAACAGGAGAGTGGGCTAAGAAGAGGAGTTGAAAATTGAACATCTTCGACTATTGTAAGGGTACGTTGTTTAATGTTAAAAGAAAATCCTCCCTAGTCAAAGGACAGTTGCAAAATCATTAAAATGCTCTGTGTTCACTGTAAACATAATGATAAACGCTGATTTAAATCTTAGGAAACAGAAAAAAACGCAATGTTCATCTTCTTTCTTTAAATCATATTACTGAACCCAGGACACGCTGCAGAATTCTGCATAAGAAACATTTATCCAAAGAAAAATAGAAAAACAAATTGTATTTAAATGATTGCAACAAAAAAAGATCCATTTATTATCATAAAAGGAGAGAAAAAAATTTAAGTACATGGTTCAAAGAACCGAAAGAAAGTTTTTCTAAGGGCTTCATGGTTGTTGCTGGTTTTTTATATAATGACAAGTTAAAAATAAAGAGAGTGAGAATTGAAAAATGTCAAGATTAACTCCAAATACTATCAGGAACATATTTTATCATCAATTTTTCTGAATGAAATACCATCGATTTACCCGCAGTGCCACCAATCTGTGAAACTCCATCAAGACAAAGCTAGATTGCACACATCAAAATCCACTGTAAATTTCCTAAAAGAAATGGAACAAAAAACCGGTATCAAGGCCATACTCTTCACAGATATCCCTACTAAATGTTCGGATGTATTTATTAATTATGGATTTTTGTGCTTTCGGACTTTTAAAATCTGCATTATTCAAACGTCATCCCACAACTTTTACAGGACTCTGAAAAGCTGTTCAGGTTTGGTTTGGTTTGGTTTGGAGCGCTATGGTCTACCGTTTTGCAAAAGCTGTTCAGGAAGAATGGGATAGAATACCTCTTCTGACAGTTCAAAAGGTATTATTACCCTTGAAATTACGTGTCGCAAGATAGTTCTGAATACGTGCTATCCAAGAGAACATTTCAAACCCAAGAATGGGATAGAATACCTCTTCTGACAGTTCAAAAGGTATTATTACCCTTGAAATTACGTGTCGCAAGATAGTTCTGAATACGTGCTATCAAAGAGAACATTTCAAACCCAAGAATGGGATAGAATACCTCTTCTGACAGTTCAAAAGGTATTATTACCCTTGAAATTACGTGTCGCAAGATAGTTCTGAATACGTGCTATCAAAGAGAACATTTCAAACCCAAGAATGGGATAGAATACCTCTTCTGACAGTTCAAAAGGTATTATTACCCTTGAAATTACGTGTCGCAAGATAGTTCTGAATACGTGCTATCAAAGAGAACATTTCAAACCCAAGAATGGGATAGAATACCTCTTCTGACAGTTCAAAAGGTATTATTACCCTTGAAATTACGTGTCGCAAGATAGTTCTGAATACGTGCTATCCAAGAGAACATTTCAAACCCAAGAATGGGATAGAATACCTCTTCTGACAGT
>CM063498.1:143471616-143479116 GCA_032207245.1 Pardosa pseudoannulata | reverse complement strand
CCCTGAATACAGGTTATCATCCGCAATACTCCCACTAAGTTGTTCTTTGTACATTCTTGTATACGTAGCATAGAGAAAGTATTGTAATGGTCCAAAAGTTGGACCTTGAGATTATGAGGACCCCTGCTATGGCTCGACAATTTTTCAAGAAGTATTCGCAGGAATCACATCATGTATATAAAACCCTGTTCAGAAGGGATTCACACGGTACCTTCATTTTATCGGGATAAAGAGATTTTACTTGGGTTATATAGACCCGTTTACATGAGCAATGATTTTAACTCTCCTTTTTGCCGGGATTGTATCAGAAGTCACGGGATCAAGCTGTAGTGCGATCCCACCATTTTTTATATTGTGCTAATTTGTACTTGATATAAAATGCGACATCTACGTTTCTTTTTACTATTTTTAATAAATTGCTTGAAAAATTCATTAAATTATGAGGAAAATTTTAGAAGCTGAAGAGCAATGAAGGAATTATAAGCTGTAATTCTGCATTTTTTATTACTGTACTTTTTGCAGCGGCAGAGTCTGCCACTTTAAAATCTAGAGTGAGTAAACGCAAAGGATCATGGGTAAAAAAGACCCAATATGCAATTACCTTGGTAGAAAGGTAGAATTTTTCTACACCTCAAATTTTTCCCAACCGAGGGATAAATCTTGAATGCAGAGT
Organism: Pardosa pseudoannulata; assembly: GCA_032207245.1. Classification (NCBI taxonomy): domain Eukaryota; kingdom Metazoa; phylum Arthropoda; class Arachnida; order Araneae; family Lycosidae; genus Pardosa; species Pardosa pseudoannulata. The sequence goes on along the minus strand of CM063498.1, from coordinate 143,478,443 downwards.
ACGATTCACGGATTTACGTTTCATTTGCACTGCTTTCTGGCACATGTAAACGAGGATTATGTTTCTGTTTGTGCAAACCCGTTTACATGATCAATGATTTCAACAATTCCTTTTTAACGGGGAAGTCATCATCAGAAGTCACGTGATCATATTGTAGAGCAATCCCATCATTTTTTATATCGTGCTATTGTGTACTTGATAAAAAATGCCACGTATACTTTTCTTATTGCTACTTTTAACAAATTGCTTGAAAAATTTATTAAATTATGATAAAAAGTTTAGAAGCAGAAGCGCAGGGAGGATAATGAAGAAATTATAAGGTGTAATTTCATTTGAGAAAATTTGTCAATTGCGTTTTTTATTATTGTACTTTTTGAAGCAGCGGAGTCTGCAACTTTAAAATCCAGTGCGAGTAAACGAAAAGGATCATGGGTAAAAAGATGCAATAACTCTGCAATTACCTTAGTAGGAAGGTAGAATTTGTCTGCACCTCAATGCTTTCCCTAGCTAGGGATAAATCGTGAAAGGAGAGTACGATTCATGGCTTTACCCTGAATTTCCACTACTTTCTGGCACATGCAAACGGGGCTTATGTTTCTGTTTGTGTATGTATCTGTATGTGAAACAATAACTTGAGTATGTTTTGACTAAAAGAAACCAGAATTAGAATACATATATTATAGTAAAATTAAGATTTTTTAATAATATTTTGGGTTTGCTTCCAAAAATCGGAAGTAGCAGTTTTCCTGAAACTTCCAGGTACTGAATGAATACTTCCCTTTAATACCTGGTTAAAATATGAACGTATTTATGCATGCGCATATATGTTCTGCAGAACAGCTGGACGCTGAAATGCGCCAAAATAACCAAAAGGTGGTAAATAATTCTCGGAAGCGATTTGCCTATTTATATACTAAAATTCTAATTAGAAAAACAGATATTAATTTAAAACTCTATCCCAAAATGAACTTTTTATTACGTGGCACATTTATTTACATTGTTGACTTTACGTGAGTAAATGAGTGTCCTCTCATTGTTGACATGGTTGTTCATGATATTTGTTATTTCACGTAACGCACACACCCATTTACGTGTGTACATACATATATATATATATATATATATATATGTATATATATATATATCTATATGTATATATATATGTATATATATAAATATCTATATGTATATATATATATATATATATATATATATATATATATATATACATATGTATGAAATATGGGCGAGATTAATCCAAAAGCACAACACATTTTATTTCGGGTGACGATACATCAAATCTATACAACAGGCAAAAACTATTTGAACATCTATGTGAACACACACATTTTTTAAGTAGGGATTTCCCTGGTAAAAAGACTACGAATAATCCCTAAGCGCTTTTGATCACTTGATAAAATACTCACGTTTAAAAAGAACGCGTTTACTATTGGCTAAAGAAGTAGAGACAGAGGTTGAATTAAGTCTATAGCGTGTCTGGAGGGAAAAATCAGAATTACCAAGCAAATTCCAATTAATTTATGAAAAGAAGTTATTAAATTAATATTGAAATATGTAAATAAGGGATTTTAATATCACATGTATATATATATGCATAAATATATATATTTATGTATATATATATATATATATATATATATATATATATATGTGTGTGTGTGTGTGTGTGTGTGTGTGTGTGTTCATGATTTTATGAGTAATCATACAGATAATTTTAATAAATTTCACAAAATCAGCTCAGTGATAAATGGAAGAAAAAATTTATTGTTACAGAAAAATTTTAGTTTGCTATTAAAATTTGAATATTAAATATTTTGCTAATCCGTCTGGAGGTGGAAATTAAAGTAATTGCATGCTTTAATTGAAGTGTTTTTGTTTTAAATAAAAACGTTGATATGCATCTAGTTCCTCCTACGCCTTATTGATTTTAAAATGCGAGCTCTTACGTTGATTGAATGTAGGCGGCTTTTAGAATAAATGTTAAAGATTAAGTAGATACATAATATTACAGTGAAATATGTGAGAGCTTTTATTGTATTTATATCTTCATTTATAAAAGTACCCTTCTCAATATTACACCAATAGTAAGATAGACGTTTCAAATAGTTTTTGTGATTTATTGTTATGATGTTTCGTAATCATTAAAATTGTAGAATAACTGATATAGTTACATTAAATGAAGCTATTTTGTTCAATTTTATGAAATCTTTGATTAATTTTAAAATGTTTCTTGTAATTTACTTTTTCCTAGATAGATTTTTGTGATATTCCTAATAAATATTAAAATAAAACTTTTTATCTGTTTGGAATTTCAAATTACTTTAGACTGTAAAATATGAATGTAAGTTTAGAAAAAAGTCTGCAATTTTGCTAAAATTTAAAGTACAGGTATGGAATTATTTCCTGTATTTCAACAGTTCAATCAATGAACAAAATATGACAAAAAAGTGATCACAATATATTTTTAAGTGATAAAGATAAATAATTGCTAGAAAAAAAATTGAATAAATCATTAAAAATGTTTAAAAATTAACAAAACTTTCAAAAGTCAAAAAAACAAATTATTTAATTTTAAAATGTTTGCATGTGATTTATTTAGATGTCTTTCAATTGAAATGTGTACAAAGTTTCATAATTATAATTTAATCATTTAGTAAAACGTTACTTAACGGACGCCTTCACCTTATGTCTATTTTAGAATTTGTCACAGCTTCAAGTAAATGGTGGAATTTTGAGATATAAATGTAAAATGGAAACTGTAAAAAGCATGTATATGATATCTATGCAAAATGTAATAATTCGCATCCTAGCATGGAAAAGGTTTAATAACTTATCTACATACACGGTGCCCCAGAAAGATTTCAAGACTATTTATCCTAAAAAGAAACATTATATAGAAAAATAAAAAAAGTTATGTTTAACGTAATTTCTCATTTTTGATGAATCAAAATTGTTATAACGAAGAATATTTTTGAATAGAAAGGTACTATGTTCACTTAATATATGTTAAGCATTTAGTAATCATGCAAGGTGCATTGGTAGACAATCTGTGTCTTTTTAATTCCCAAATAAACTACCTAGAAAACAGCAGACGGTTAACTCTGATTTTATTAGCCGAACGATAGCTGAAGATAGGTTCTCTTTGGTACTGGAGTTCATGGGTTTAAATTCCTTTGATGACATGGATATAAGTTGTTTGTAGCCATTCGGAAATGGGTCTAAGCAGTAGGTCTAGATGTCACAATCCCTCATTTAGACTGCAGGGCTTCAAGTCAAACCAAACTTTTTATTAAAGGACACAATAATTTACTTATTTTCTAACAAGGACGGAAGCTTTTTTTCGACTGTTATTGGTGTAAGAGGGATCAGATATCCTTGTTTGTATGGGTTTCACCAAAGAAGAGCCGAAGGCTGGTCGATTAGTTAAGGCGCTGATCGTCGGTCCCAGAGTTCGTTGGTTCGAATCCCACTATGGCATGGATGTCCGTAGCTGTTCGGAATCGGCTTTAAGCTGTAGGTCCCGGTGTCATTAGCCCTCGTGTGCAAAACAGTAGACCGTAGCTCTCCAAACTAAACCAACCACCAAAGAAGACGTTTTAGAGGACAAGATTTTATCAGTTCCCTTTTTGGAGGTTATCAGATTCATGGAGATGGTCTAGTAAAGCTAGACTATCTGGTAATAAAGGTAACGACAGCTAGAAGTCAGTAAAGAAACAAGTACTGACATTTTAATGTTTTGATATGCTATAAGGTAAAGTTCATGTTAAGGAAATGTCCATATGCTTCAGAGGTAAAAATTTGGAAATCAACGGAATGTTTGAACCAAAAGTTAACCAAAAGTACAAAAATAAGAATTGGAGTGAAAACATAAACATCCTGGTAAATGAGAACTTAAAGAACACACCAAATCAATGCTACAGAAAAATATCTGTCAAAATAATAGTCTGGAAAATTTGTTACCATTTTCTTTAACATATGCTTAAAATCATGTAAAAAAATCAGTATTTCTATTGTTATGATTTGATATGTTATTCGATCAGGTTTGCTATTGTGAATTGTTACATAAAAGTTTAAAAAATTGTATAGTGAGTGTAACAATAAGTTACATTCGGTTCGACTCTTTTTTTACCACTTCCCGTGGGTCATCGTCAATGACATACCATAACAGAACCGGTTTGAGCTAGAAAAGAACTTCGGACTTCTCCCAACCAATAGAAGGGTCCGTTGGTTTTGGGGATTCTGATCCCTAACCATTTTCAAGTGGACCCCCTTTTTTTCTCCCCAAGGAGTCTGCTTTTTTAAGCGGACAAGGTTGTTACCAGAGGAGACAGGAGGGGAACGCTGCTGGCATCCGCGGCCTGCGGAATAGACATTTTTTTTGGCAGCGACAAGAGAAAGAGGAAAATGATCGCCATATTGTTTTTTAGGGCCGACACCGACTCGAGAACTAACTTCGATGTCTGCTACTAATAAGTTGATTCCAGTTGTATTCCTTGGGCATTTAATTGTATAAAATTATTTAATCAAGACATATTTGTCCATGTGTTTTTTAATGAGTTTAAATTTCTTCTTTCTCAAACACTAGGCCAACGTAACATTATTTTTTCATTTTTGGTGCCGTGACCAAGATACGAACCTGGGTTATTGCATACACAACGCAATGTACTAACCACTATACGATCACGGCCCTGGGTTATTGTGGTTATTAATGAGTTTAAATTTCTACTTTCTCAAACACTAGGCCAACGTAACATTATTATTATTTTTACACTTTTTGTGCCTTGAACAGGATATGAACCTGGGTTATTGCGGACACAACGCAATGTACTAACCACTATACGATCACGGCCCTGAGTTATTGTGGTTATTAATGAGTTTAAATTTCTTCTTTCTCAAACACTAGGCCAACGTAACATTATTTTTACATTTTTGGTGCCGTGACCAGAATACGAACCTGGGTTATTGCTGACACAATGCAATGTACTAACCACTATACGATCACGGTCCTGGGTTATTGCGGTTATTAATGAGTTTAAATTTCTTCTTTCTCAAACACTAGGCCAACGTAACATTATTTTTACATTTTTGGTGCCGTGACCAGGATACGAACCTGGGTTACTGTGGACACAACGCAATGTACTAACCACTATACGATCACGGCCCTGGGTTATTGCGGTTATTAATGAGTTTAAATTTCTTCTTTCTCAAACACTAGGCCAACGTAACATTATTTTTACATTTTTGGTACCGTGACCAGGATACGAACCTGGGTTATTGCGGACACAACGCGATGTACCAACCACTATACGATCACAGTCCTGGGTTATTGTGGTTATTAATGAGTTAAAATTTCTTCTTTCTCAAACACTAGGCCAACGTAACATTATTTTTGTAGTGAAAATATTTAGAAATCAACATATTAATAACATCTGTAAAGATAAACTAGGTATAATTTAACACTTTTGAGTGTAATTCCTTAAAATATCAAGGCGTGAACTAATACAAATAGGGATACGACATAACTGAATGTTTGTGTAATTAATTAAAGATAAAATAGATTTAATTACTCGAAAAATTACTCGTTTTTCTATAATTACACAACTATTATAAAAACAGTTAAAAGCCGGTTCTTCTGTCTTCTCATTAAGACTAGAACAAAAGAAAAAATCATTTAATGACTATCAATGTCAAGATGTCTAATTTCAATTGCAAATAATTATTGCTTTTTGTTATTAAAATTATCTGTTTCCAATCAATAATATTAGTTTACTGAGTAAACTTAGATCTTTCTATTTTTTTCTCGATAAGATTTTTTTTAAGCCCAGAGATAAAAAAAAGCTTTTATGAGATTCAATCATAAAAAATAAAAGGAATATTAAGTTTTAGAAAGAAGCTGATTAATTAAAATTGCCTCCAATAAAAAATAAATCGGAGAAATGTTATTTAAAAATCTGTCAAGCATTGCTCATTTCCGTAGCTTCTAATTAATTACTTTAATGAATATTGAAATACTAGTGAACAGAAGTATAATTTTAACACTAATGAGTGTAAAAAATGATTAAAAAAAGATTTGAAAACTGAGAAAGATATTTTTTTCTGAGGCTGTTTACAATAATCTGACAAAAAATATATTTTTAATTAATGATTAATATTAATAAAGTTATATTATTCTTTAAAATAATTTTTAAATTTAAAACTTTGTAGAGGGTCTCATATACGTATTATCTTACAACTGATAAGGAAAACAAAAACAAGAAAACTGAATGCCAGTTATCTGTACCCAAATAATTTTTTTATATAGGATAAATCTGTGAATAAATATATGTTTACGATACATGATATATCATATACTAAAACATTGATACAATACGTAAAGGAACCCAATAAAATTATTGTTATAGAAGGATATATCGTTATACCCAAGGATGATATATCGACAAACTAAAATAGGAGATTCAAGACAAACCTTTTATTTTAGTTTAGCAAAATCTTAAAAGAAGATTTCAGACTTAAATTACGGCAAGTTTAATAAGATTAAGACACACTAATAAAAATTGAAAACATAGGGTCAAACTGTTAAATATTCTCACACAAAAATTAAAAAAAAGTACTGGCGTGGAATAAAAAACTTACCTGAAAAATTCTTTTATTGAAAAAATTCTTTATTTTTGCTTTCATTATTTTTTTTTATTTTAAATTAACTAGCAAATTATGCTTTGATTCTAAAGCACAAAATTATTTTTTCCGATATTTGGAAACTGAAGTATCGTTGCAGTGAGATAGGAAATAATTATCGATCGGAAAAA
>CM063498.1:143446616-143466616 GCA_032207245.1 Pardosa pseudoannulata | reverse complement strand
CAGGAATAACTGAAGATCCAGATCACCCAGGCGAACTCCGGGCGCTTGAAACCCATGTATATTCCTGAGGTTGTCTCTCATTTAGCCCTACTTAAAGGACACGTACGGCTTGAGCTCGTGGCTTCGGACTTGAGAGACGTTGTCCCCCAACAATTAATTAGCTTATTTGATAATTGTTTCAATAGATAATCTTCCCTGTGTTCTAATAGGTACAGTTTCTTATTCAGCAGCAGAGCTAATTATTTCTAAAAATCCCCTAACTTTAGTTTTATTATTTAAAGACATACTAAAGAGTTCTATAGTTGTATAATTAATATAATAGTATGCAGCAATCATACCCAAATTCAGCGGTGATACATCCATCTCTTTTTCAATACATATGCATTGTAATTGCTCCAAATCAGTTAAAGTATTTTCAACACGTTCAGATAAATGATGTGATAAATGTTGAGTTATTCGCTGTTGACGAAGAAAAAACTCAAATGGAATACAGGTTACCTATAGGAGAATAGTACTGTTATTTCCTAAGATGTTTGAAATTTATTGAGCAACCTCTACACTGTTTTTGCGGTAAGATAACTATTCTACCCAAATATCGAGCGAAACTTAAGGAAAATCTCTGTGTAGACCTCTTGACATTCTTGTGAAGAGTTTTCATAATAATAATGCTTTATTCGTCCCTAAACCACTACATGACTAGAGACTGTACAAATAACAAATCATTTTCTATGAGTAATAATAAAAAAATCGGTAGAAAAAGTACTTACAGTTTTAAAAAAAGCCCATGTCATTAAAAAAACTACGTTTTTTATGGAACAATTCTTTATGTCATAACTGTTAAAACAGGCAATTAAAAACTCAAGGATAAAACATTGAACATTTTTTGCTAAGCAGTTAATAAACATTCTTTTTGGCGATTGTCTTGTAAAATTTGAATTAAGAAACCACCAGAAAAAACAGTAAATATTTAAGATTAATCTCTTTTTGGCTACAAAATAGAAAAGTGTAAATAGTTTCCTAATCAGTGTATTAATTCACAACAAAAATGATACGTACAATGTTAACAATCTTCAAAGAAAAAGCTATCACCCTTTTAAAAACAGCGTGATTTATGAAACAATTTTTTTGTGTTATACCTATTAAGAGTAACCAATGAAAACTCCATGATAGAAAACAATGCTTGTTTGTTTGGCTATGCAGTTAATAAACATCTTTTATGCAGCTGTCCTGCATCATTTAAATAAAGAAATTTCTAAAAATGGAGAAAGAATTAGTAAACAAAAATAGTGATTTAATACTGAAATGGGTTTGTTGTTTTTTACATAAAATTTTCCTGCGGTGTTATTGCTTCATTAAAAGTTAAAAAGCAGTGAATGATTGCAAAAAATCATTTCAATGATGAAAAAATAAATATTTAAATAACTATATATTTTGAGAACTTTAATTAGAAACGCACACATTAGATTTGTGAACTAAATATAAAGATAACCAAGCAAAAACTGTAATAATAATAAGATGATTTAATAAGATTATCGAAGCTTTTGCTTCTCTAATTAAATTTTACAAAGAAGACCTTCCCATTCTGTTTGCCCTTTAGGGGGTTATTAATTGGCATTGCATCTTGTTTCTGTCGCAATTATTTCTAAAATATAAAGTAATTTTATACGTTACAGCTGAAAAAGTAATTAATGGTTATAAATGATATGTTTAATATGCATAATTTAGGAAACACCTTCTAGAATTTATTACTGTGTAAATTTCTGTACAGTGCATAGCTTTTAAAATTAGTCAGTAAATAATCCACATCACTTAATAGCATTAAACTATAAATAGCCTAAATATGGTTGGATCTATACAGTAGGAACCATATAGATTTAATTTATTATTACATTAAGTTTTAACTATGATATGTGTACATGTTAAACAACATGTTTAAATAAGTCTGTTAATATAGCACTCGCTTTAATCTATCGAATACGAGATAAAAAATACTTTGTAGAAATCATAACTTACTAAACTTATATACTGTGTTTATAAGGGTCGCTTCCGTCTCTGTCGGTGTTTAAGAGTGTTTGAAAGAGCGAACTGTAGTGTTTTGTAAAACGCCGAATAATTGGAAAGGGCATTATTGTTACAATAATAGTCTTCTTGATACCTGAACTTTTGGAATGTGTGGGCGTTTATGGAAGCACTGACAAAGAAAGAAAAGATGCTTCGTGTGACCGAGTGGGCCAAGCGCCAAGGGCTCTTCAGTTACCCCAAGGACGAAGGTCAGAAGGGGGTGATCTTCCCCAAAACCGAAGTTTCCTGGTGGAGAAAGAAGCGTGAATCACTCCCGTCTGAACTCTTGAAACGAATAGGTAATTTCTTTTTGAGAGATATCTCCGACTTTGTCGGAGTGGTTGGATTTCTTTTCTCTGTATTGGATGAAATTAAATCCCACCAGTAACTTTCACTAATGTTTTTCTTAAATAAATCAACTTTGTTTTTAAATACTTAAAACATCAGTGGACGTCTTCCTTTTGCATCATCAAGACTGCTTATTCTTTCTGTTTATTCCTATGTCATACCCAAAATGACTAGAGAATGACAAGACGATAGAATTTTTGGACATCGTGACTGCTAGGTGACTGTACAGTGTTGAAAAGAATATTCAACTATACATGAACAGTACATTTTCACTTTCATTAAATAAGTCTATTAATATAGCACTCGCTTTAATCTATCGAATATGAGATAAAAAAATACTTTGTAGAAATCATAACTGACTAAACTTAAATAAGGTCTTTATAAGTGTTGCGTCCGTCTCTGTCGGTGTTTAAGAAGAGTGTTTGAAAGAGCGAACTGTAGTGTTTTGTAAAAAGCCGAATAATTGGAAAGGGCATTATTGTTACAATAATAGTCTTCTTGATACCTGAACTTTTGGAATGTGTGGGCGTTTATGGAAGCACTGACAAAGGAAGAAAAGATGCTTCGTGTGACCGAGTGGGCCAAGCGCCAAGGGCTCTTCAGTTACCCCAAGGACGAAGGTCAGAAGGGGGTGATCTTCCCCAAAACCGAAGTTTCCTGGTGGAGAAAGAAGCGTGAATCACTCCCGTCTGAACTCTTGAAACGAATAGGTAATTTCTTTTTGAGAGATATCTCCGACTTTGCCGGAGTGGTTTGATTTCTTTTCTCTGTATTGGATGAAAGTAACCTCCACCAGTAACTTTCATTAAAGGTTTTTTTGTAACTAAATCAACTTTTGTTTTTAAATAATTAAAACATCAGTGGACGTCTTCCTTTTGAATCATCAAGACTGCTTATTCCTCTGAACCCATGCTATGTCATATCCAAAATGAATAAGGAATGACAAGACGATGAAATTTGAACATCACGACTGCTCGGTGACTGCACAGTGTTGAAAAGGATATTTATCCCCTCAGAAGTGAATGATCAAAGCAATATAGAAAGATTTCAGACCTAACAATTACATTCTTCTACTTTAAAATGTGGTTTTCTTATCAACAAATTCGGTTGGATTAATCACCAAGTATAATGGTCACATGCTTGTCAAACTGACTAATATAACGTGAAAGGCTTTTCGCAAATTCCTTTCAAAATAACTCTATCGACTCTTACGAAAAAAAAACAGCCTTAAGGTGCAATTTCTTTCTTCCTGTAGATCATTTTTCGCGAATAAACTCACGCTTTTGAAAAATTTTTAGGATTACTCAAATTTAACGACTCTAAAGTGAAATATCAATTTCCTTTAAATATCTTTTATAAAATAGTGATTATTTAAGCTTAATGAAAGTAATGTAAAAAAGCATTATGTAGAAATCACTCCTATGAAAACTGATATAGTGTTTTGAAAAGAGTATTCACCCCCTTCAGCAGTGATATAAAAAGATTTCAGTCTCAAAGAAATATATTCTTTCAGTTTAAAATGGGATTTTTCTTCTATCATCTATTGAATTTTAGTTCAATAATCAGCCAGTATGCTATAATTTATATACATAACGGTCAACTGCATTTTATAACGTCTAATATAACTACGAAACACCGTCTGCCAGTTCATTTTCAGATAACTTTATTCGTCTCTTAGAAAAAAAGTATTGCCTTATGGTGCCCTTTTATTCTTTTAGTAGATATCACTTCTCGAATATATTCCTGCTTTGAAAATTTTTAGGATTACTTAAATTCAACGGCCCCAACATAAATTTTCACGTTCCTTTAAATATGTTTTCCGAAATAGCGCTCATTTTAGTTTAATGAAAATATGATAAAAAAAACCCAACTCACCTCATCCTTTGATGTTATTTACATATCTTAATAGAGCAGAAGCTAATATACGAAAAAAAAATCCCGAAATTATGCATAATTTTTCCGATAAGAGGAGAAAATTGCATTTCCCTGGAGAAACACAAATTGGATTTCTCCCTCTGACTGATAGAGAAATATTTCAGGAGAGGTTTTGAATTTGCATATCATTTTCCCAACTTAATATGACGTGAGGGGTAGTGTGCATTTCTAGTTAAAATTATCTCTAGACACTCAATTTGTCTGTCTGGCAGCACATTCGCATGAAGTGTGCTGTGGAGATTCTTTATTTGGCATACATTCCAGCGAGGTTTCACCCACTTCAGACAGTTATTTTAAAATTTAATATCTTATTCTTTTATCAAAATAAAATTGCTTTTGTTTGTTCTAAATAATGCAAATCAATTTATCTTTTTATCGTATTGTAATAGGAAAAGGCCTATTTTGATAGAATTTATTATGAATTCTTTGTTTATATTAAATGAACAGTTAGATTTCTTTTTACCTTTAAATTGACGAGATTCGTAATGAAGAGATGAGTTTTATTTCGAAAAGAAATATCGATACCTTTAGGGAATTTATTTTCGCTGTAATGTATTAGGGAATAATTTTCAAAGTTGGAACTGTGAATTAATGATACAAATATTTTGAATCACTTAAGGTAAAATAAATATACCAGAGGTGAAGAGTGTTTGATACCGAAAAGTTTTATTTCTTTTCTTTTGAGTATTCTTTATCTTGGGTGTATTTGTTTTATTTAAAATAATTGAAAATATTTGGTTTTTTTTCATACTTATTTACCTCATCGCTTATCTTAAATTCCGTTCAGTTATTTGGTTATAATAATGTAGTTTTTCCTCTTATCAATCTCATGAAGAATGTTATTAAAGACAGAGTCACTTTCTAATTTGGGCTTCTCGATTTTTCGAGTTATAAGACGAACGAATGGTACGGCGATGTTTTTCTATGAGTATGAATAATTTTGTGATACTGGATATTCATAGCAATTAGAATAGGCTTTAGCATTAGACTCAGCTTTTATTAGCCCTCGCATTTAAAAAAATCATCTTAATGCCCCAAACCATACTAAACTAAATCTCTTGAATTTTTGGTTTCTTTAGCTTCTTGTTTTGTGGTGAGAGCTTATCTGTAGAGACAATTTATAGAAATAAATATACATTCATGTCCAAAATTATCTTTACATGCACAAATTCGCATATATCTCAGAAAATGTGAAAAGAAAATATGAATTTTTCTGGAATGATACGTAACATTACTACACATAAATACAAATAAAAAAAATCGAATACCACTGCATTAGATATACTATAATTGTAGCATGAAACCTTAAAAATAGTAATAAAATGTGACAAAGAGAGGACATAAAAAAGGAATAAATAAAAGAATAGGAAGTCATTTGAATGGAATATAAAGTGTTATCCCCTAATTGTGTAGACAAAAATTACAATGTGTTTTCATGTTGGCAGTAACATGTTAGCCACAGGTTGGGGAATTAAGCTAAAATTTTGCTGCAATGCTGTCTTCAGGTTATTTACATTTTTAGGAGGAGTAATAATCCAACGTAAATCTTTGAAGATAGTCCCATAAGTTCTCTATCGGGTTAATATTAGAAGACTTTTCTGGCCACGGTATCTACTGATTGTCTTCACTTTCAAGGAATCCATCAATGAGGTTTTCTTGATGCAGAAAAAAAGAAAATTATTGTCCATAAATAAAAATTAATGTCTATATGTACCTCTGAAAATTCTTACATAAGGTTTCAAAATCTCATCTGATGTATTTGGGTGGTTACAAATCTGCTGTTGGAAACGTGTTGGGGCATATATCCATCTATCATCATTCCACCCCATACCTAAACGACTGTGACACTTCCAAGTTAAGTAATGTTTTAAAAATAATTTTGCGCTACTGATTTTACATAGAAGTAAAAAACGCCTAGAAACACATGTAAAACTAAACCTCGATTCACTAGTAAAGAGGACATGAGATCTTGTTGTTCACTCTAGTACTGATGCACCAATTGAAGATATCCCTCTTTTTGTGAAGACAGTGAGACACTTAACTTTAGATTTTGGACATAAAAACTTTTTTCAGTAAGCTTTCTGTATACCATTTACCATGATATACCGGTTTCAATTTCAACTTAACTAACGAGCAGTAGACTTCCTGTTACGGCCGGCATTTATTACCAGAGGCAATTGTCCTTCATTTGCGACCTTGTCTAGGACTTTTTACAACAGTTCTATTTTTTATTTTAAAATACCATTATTTTCACCATTTCCTTCAAATCACGCAGACTAAATATTTCATTGAATATCATTACTTTTGAGTATGTGTTGATATGAGTGTATCAAGATTAAAGTATACTCCTGGCAAATAAAATATATATTTAAACAAAAATTAACTCACCATTAACTATATAGTTTCCACTATAACACATGTTTCTTAATTTGAATATGAAAATACAACTTCGTAAATATTAAAATTTTAATAAGAGACTAACATATTTCTAGAGCTTTATTATGAAATAAAAATGCTAAAAATAAATCATAATTTTTTCCCAATTCACTAAATCTCTTAGTTTTAGGAAATGGATGCAATATTTTAATTTCATAACAGATGAAAACAAATTATGCTCGACTATGCAAAATTTTGAATTTGAAAAACTAGACATAGTACCCTTTACTACCAAGGTATTAATATGAATAATATAAAGAAGTGACAAATCATTTATTTAAAACCATGTTTTTTAAGGGTTTTTATAATTGTATGATAACCTTATAACTTTTTAAAATATAAATATTTTTTCTCTATTTTTAATCTATGAAAGCCGTCTAGATTCAAATATTTTATTTGAAAATTATATTTTATAAAAAAACATTTTAGTGATGTTTACATCTACGAATTTTTATATATATTGGTATATAAAAAATAAACAACTTATTGCATATTTTATGCCCAGGTTTATTCTGTAGGTTATAGATACCAGTATAAAATTTTAACACGTGCGTCTTAACTGCAAAAATTCCTTAGCATTTTTAATTCATAGTCATGAAGAAAAATACACTTAAATATCTTATTGGTTAAAAAAAGGCTCTAAAATTGAAGCAGTATCCGTAAATAACCGTCAAAATAGTGACGATAAAATTTTAAAAATTTGTAGGAATATGTTGATTTGGTTTGCTTTGGAACTCTACGGTCTACTTTTGTGCAACATGAGGGCTAATGAGACCGGAACCTACTGCTTAAAGCCGATTCCGAACGGCTACTAACATCCATGCCATAGTGGGATTCGAACCCACGAACTCCGGTACCAAAGGAATATGTTGAAATGTTAGAACATTATAAATAGTTTGTTGAATTTTAAAGTTTTCTCTGATCAAGGTCTCTTTTTCAGAGAATCTAGGTGGAAATGCTATAAACAATCCAACAAAATTTTAGAAATTTTTATTATTTTTTTTGTTTTATTTTTATTAATTTTTCGTTTGACATTATATGCTCTTTCTATCCTTCCACATACATTTACGTTTTCGGCAAGAACATGGATTGAAATTATGACAAATTGCTTTATCCAATATAAAACTTCACTTACAGTGCTTTGATACCATATAATTTTGTTATCAAATTTTCTATTTTTATAAAAAGCATGCATTAACTAATGTGCACGGGTTCAAAGTTGCTAAAACTTTCATACTATGTGCGATCCATAACATCTCAGATGTAACATATTCATCAATATATATTCAGTAAAATGACTCTGGCATTGATGGGTTAAAAAATTTATTATGAAATCGATGCAAGTCAGTTTTAAGTGGTCTAATTAAAGCAAACTAAGCACATTTTAATTAGAGTAATTGAAATCGTCCAAAGTCAAAATAATACTTAGTGTATGAATGGGAATGCGTTCATATTATAATAACAGATATCTATCTCCAGTACTTCATTTGTTATTTGCTGTACACAGAAGAAGGAATTGCCATGTTAAATTGGGGGAAGATTCGGAGACTTCCCATTAACATCATGAGAGTGATGCAAGTTTATTTTAATTAGTCTAATTAAAACAGGCTAAGCATATTTTAATTAGTGTAAATGAAATTGTCCAAAGTAAATAGTAACGCTCCTAAATTGAAATGACAGATATTTAGAGGCAGTGCTTCATTTGTTATTCGAAGTCCATAGAGGAAGGAACTGCCACGTTGAGTTGGGGAAGATTTAGAGGCATCCCATTATAGCTCTATTATGAAACTAATTGAAATGCCTGTAAAACACTCTAAAGTATACGAGAAATAGTTAAATCGAGGTGAAAGAAGTAAATATTTTTTTGTATAAATGCAATAAATAATAGAAATAAACATTTTATAAAAGAAATTCATGAAAATACTTGGAAATATTTAGTACAAAAACTAGCATAAATAAAAAATTAAATGTTTTTCCGAAACAAACTTACTGCTAGAAACGGTAAATTAGAAATTTTTCCAAGGAAATATAGTAGAAAACATAATGCATGGAAAATTTAAATAAGTTACTAAATTGCGTGAATCCAATATAAACCATCACTTACAATGCTTTGATACCATATAATTTTGTTATCAAATTTTTTCTATTTTTATAAAAATCATGTATCAACTAATGTGCAAGTGTTCAAAGTTGCTAAAATTTCATATTTGTTTTACTATGTGCGATCCATAACTTCTCAGATGTAATATATATTCATCAATATATATTCGGCACAAAAATGACTCTGGCATTGATGGGTTAAAGTATTTATCATGACAGTGATGCAAGTCAATTTTAAGTAGTCTAATTAAAGAAAACTAAGCACATTTTAATTAGAGTAATTGAAATCGTCCAAAGTCAAAATAATACTTAGTGTATGAATGAGAATGTGTTCAAATTATAATAACAGAGATCTATCTCCAGTACTTCATTTGTTATTTGCTGTTCATAGAAGAAGGAATTGCCATGTTAAATTGGTTGAAGATTCGGAGACTTCCCATTAACATCATGAGAGTGATGCAAGTTTATTTTAATTAGTCTAATTAAAACAGGCTAAGCATATTTTAATTAGTGTAAATGAAATTGTCCAAAGTAAACAGAAACGCTCCTAAATTGAAATGACAGATATTTAGAGGCAGTGCTTCATTTGTTATTCGAAGTCCATAGAGGAAGGAACTGCCACGTTGAGTTGGGGAAGATTTAGAGGCATCCCATTATAGCTCTATTATGAAACTAATTGAAATGCCTGTAAAACACTCTAAAGTATACGAGAAATAGTTAAATCGAGATGAAAGAAGTAAATATCTTTTGTATAAATGCAATAAATAATAGAAATAAACATTTTATAAAAGAAATTCATGAAAATACTTGGAAATATTTAGTACAAAAACTAGCATAAATAAAAAATTAAATGTTTTTCCGAAACAAACTTACTGCTAGAAACGGTAAATTAGAAATTTTTCCAAGGAAATATAGTAGAAAACATAATGCATGGAAAATTTAACCCATATTGGACCGGTGTCCTATAAACAGGGCAGGAAATAAAATTCCATTTAATAATAAAGCTGTAAATATCTTCTGAGTGGATTTTATTTTAACACCTTTAAAATAGATACACTTTAGCATAGTAACCAAAAAAAGAAAAACTAAGTAATCAAATTGTATTGAAAAATTTATTTTCAGCAACCCCTTAAAAATTGTCACTTTTTAATATTTAGTTTTATATTCATTATTATTTTTTTCCAAACACTGTGACGGTTACTTGTAGTTAAAAAAAAAACTAATAATGTAGATGAAAGTTTTTCTTCAAAAATATATTTTACGCGTGTATTTTGTAAGTACAAAAAAGATATTTTGAAAGGCACATTTGCAAGATTTTCATAAAAAATATACCTATAAAATTCGGATATAAATTATGGATGTTAGCATCCTAAAACGGATATCCTTTTTCTATTATCCCTTATAAAAAATGCCAGTTCAAGAACTGCAAGAGAAAACCAAGAACAGTGTGCTTAAAATAATGTTGGACTTTGCATTAACTCTTCCCCCAAATTTCACCTATGAATCAGCCTAATGCAACGAAAGTGGTATTTGTTAAATTTTAGTAATGTATTAAAAATTTAAAATATTTTTTCAAAATTTTGGTTTTATATGCTTAGTTACACCACATTAATGATATGGATGAAGTTTTATTAACTTATAGAAATATTTAGTTAGTGCGGTACAATACGGGTTAAATAAGTTACTAAATTTACTAAATACTAAAACATTATTATGTTTTCCACTCGACACATTATTACGAATCATTCTGTCAGCAATTTTCAGTTTTAACCCACTAAGCGGTTCGCACGTACAATTCCACCAAACCGATGATGTCTTCAAAGCGGTTGTCACGTACAATTTTCGACCTCCAAAACGTTCCGAAAATGGATGTAATGTACATTTCTGCCAGTGTTTTCTCCTATGGAGTTTTGAGGTAGGAGCGTCAGGTCGATTGTTTAGAAACTGCACACGTACTCTCTGAGGCTCAAAGACGCTGATAGCTTTTCATGGCTTTGTAAATCTCTATTTCGAAGTATTTCGTTTGCGGTAACATATGTATCTCTAATTGCACCACTTAAATAGCTTGGATGACTTTCGTAAAAGAGATAGAAATCATTCTCTTAAAGAATATTTTTATTCGTACTTTTAGAACCCATTATTTCTTATGGGATGATCTTCGAGACTAAGAGCTTTGTATTAAAAATTAATAATCTTTAATGTCTATTTATATATATATATATTTATAACAGGAAGTAAAGGGACAGTAACGAGGGTGGGTTTCCCGTATTCCAATATAGTCGACAAAGGGTGAAGTAAAAAATCTTAGAACACTTTGGTCACTGACACAATGAAACTTTAGCGTATTTTTGGAGACTTTTTTCCTCGGTGTGTTACACTCGGAGGGTTAAACCTTCCGTTTTATAGTGAAAATTACTATGTTAAACACAATACATTGTTAAAATAATAATTATTATATTTATTGAAACAGTTAAAAATAATAATATGGTGGAGAAGAAACATTTTGAATTTAAACTAATGTTCAATCATTATAAGTAAATAATTTGCCCGCTGATGCGTCACCTCTGATTATAAAATAGTAACTCTTTGTTTTATTTTAAAACTAAATATTTTCAGGTTCTTATAACTCAGCCATTTGTGGCGGGAATAGTTCCAAGGCTAAGGTTTTGCTTGTGGTGAAGTTTGTTTTCTCATCTCTTCATGGCTACAAAATCATGAACTTCATATTTTCACTAACGAAATAGAAAACCTAATAAATGGAAAATTAAAAGAAACTAAATTTATTAAATACTAAAATATTACTATGTTCTCTAATATCGAGAAACAGTAGAATACACATTGAAGTCCCTAAATTAGCAAAAAAGTAATGGTGAGGGCAAATTACAAAACGCATGAAAAACGTCCTACTGCAAGTATTCTTGAAATGTAAGAACGTAGAAAGCCCTAATTATGGGATAATATTGAGAAACAGCAGCATACACGCTGATGTCCCTACATTAGCAAAGAAGTAATGGTGAGGGCAAATTACAAAACGCATGAAAAACGTCCTACTGCCAGTGTTCTTGAAACGTAAGAACCTAGAAAACCCTAATAATGGGATAATACTGAAAAACAGCAGCATACACAATGAAGTTCCTAAATTAGCAAAGAAGCAATGGAGAGGGCAAATTACAAAACGCACGTTAAACGTCTTACTGCCAGTATTATTGAAAAGTAAGAACCTAAAAAGACCTAATAATGGGATAAGAAAAACACTTTTGCCAATAAAAAGGATTAATGGTCAATTTAATGTGAAATAAGTTAAATAAAAATGAATTTAAAACTAAAAAAATTGCTTTGGAAAACTACTGTGTTAAAAAGAGCTCATGTACAAATTTCATGCTTCTAAAATGTATCGTTTACGCCCTTTAAAGTGTATCGTTAACGCTCATTGTGTTTACAGTCATACACAATGAGTATACACATATTGTCATACATAATGAGCATTTTATATATTGAATAATAACGTTTTAGGATGAAATTATAAAAATTGTCTTTTCCTAGATTAAAGCTGTCTGTTATTTACAATTTGAAAACCTCCTGTTTAATTGTAAGGAATTATTATGTTCAAACGTAACATTTTTAAAAAATAATTATATATGTTGAAACAGTTTAAAATGATAATGCTGTATTCAAAGAGTAAAATAAACATTTTGTTTGAAATAATCTGTAATCTTTATATGTAAATAACTTGCACGTTGCAAAGTTAACGCTGATCATAAGATACTCTTCGTTTTGCATTGGAACTGAACGATGTCTGATTCTTTTAATCTAGCTATTTATGACGGACATGGTCACAAAATTGAGTTCAGAATCTGCTTGTGGTGAAATCTGTTTTCTGATCCCTTCATACCTTTCGGTAGTCAAACAGCTTCTGATGTTGGCTGAGGGTATGAGCGTGATTCATATTTCCTGCATTTGTAAAGGGTTTTTACATATTTATTTCTTAAATAAGAATTTTAACACAGGAATATATGCTACCAATATTGTTTCAAAAATCCTTTATGTTAGTAATCTCTTATTAAATAATCCCTTACTATTCACATATATTAGAATAAAATAATTTACAAAATGCATTTATTTGAGATTTACAGGGTGTCTTGGAAAAATTTTGTTTGTGAAAGGACGGTGAAAGTACTGGTGACACATTCATAGCACTGGTGATCGAAAGATGGCCGAATGGTTACGGTGCTGGCCTTTCGGAACCGGAGTTCTTGAGTTTGAATCCCATTGTGGTATGGATGTTCGTAGCCGTTCGGAATAGTCTTTAAGCAGTAGGTCCTGGACTTATTAGCCCTTGTGTTGCAAAAAGTAGACCGTAGCGTGTGATGAGGTGATTTAGATCTGTTATATAATTGATTCATTCATACAATAAGTAAAATTTTCGGGATCTAAATCTGACCTCATCACATCTTTGTAAAGAGATGGAGGACCATAAATTTCTATTCAACGGATATGTTTGTCTTGTACGGTGGTCTCGGGCGGGATTCTGAACCCAGTCCCAGATTAGAATCCCGTCTCCGTACTTGACATTAAATAAGAATGTACATTTGTGGAGTATTTATGAGTCCCTAAGGGATAGTGCCCAGTTAGAAGGGATAAGGTTTGGCACGTTGGTGGTCTCAAGGCAGGGTTGAAGCAGGCCAATGAAATCCTTACAACTATCCCAATTGGAAGACAAGAAGGAGGAGGGGACAAGGTTGAAATAATAAAATATCAAAAATCTAAAAGATGAGAGGATGGTTCTAGAGAAGAGGTTCGGAGGTCCCAAAAGAAGGTGTTCGAAAGTCGGGGGAGTCCAGTCGGGTCCGACGGAAGTTGTTCGCGAGTCCAGAGGAGAAGGTGCTCGATAGTCCAGACTAGGACAGTCCAGCCAAGTCCGACAGGAAGTGTTCCTGCACCAAATAGTACGGCCGCACCCCAAAGACTCAGGAGGAAGCCCCTGACGATATCAACGGATGATATATAGATTCCCTCTCCTGATCAGCCATAGATACCCTTCAACCAGAAGTGTTCCGGGCCCAACATTTTAGACCCACAAAGGTACCTCAAATTTACATACATTTTTGAAATTGAGATTAGGTCCTCTATCTATTTACATAAATTAGCATAAGTTTTTGTATGTAAATAGATGTATATATATTATAATACATTTACTTTTTTTATATTAAGCTAGTCTCGGTTGCTGTCAATTTAGCTGTTAGTTTATTTTCATTTTTATGTCTGTAGTTTCTCAGAACCTGTGGTTAAAGTTAGTACAAAAATACTTAACACAACGCAATTAAAAATAAATCACCACTATACATTTGATCACAGGTTGATACTCAAATATAAACGAGGACTACACGACATAGCGCTCCAAACTAAACTAAACTAAACCATACTCCTAATAATACATTAATATTCAGCATCCGATGAGGCCTTCAAGAAGGCTTTTTATACATAGTGAGATCATATTTAATTTAGAAGTGGTATAAATTAAAAAATTCTTCAGGAAATCTCCTATTTTAAAAAGTAGTTCCTTAATCTACAGGATGAAATTCTCTCATTCAAGACATATAAAGGTTATTACATAATAATCAGAGGTTTAATCACATCCAAATTAAACTATTTATCATAAAATTTAAGAAAGTTTTTGATAAGGAATACGTTACGTAACCTCATATTGATAAAATCCCAGACAAATCATGACATCGCCTCTTGATTTTTTTCAAATACCCAAATGGAAGTTCATTTATGTTTCTGTACAAGCACGAAAGGATTATCCAAGCCAAATATATTCATAGATATTATTACAATGATTTGTGTAATGCCAACTCGGCACTAAATAGCTCACTTACACTGAAATGTTATAGGAAACTACAATGCGGCGTTGAGTTGTAATTAATTCTTGTGTCGGTAATGAAGTTCCGAGGGAAATGATATGAATCTTTCACGGTTCCACACCAGCAGACAGTTAACGGATGAACTCTTCCGTTTGCTTTCAAATACGCAAGAAATATTGGACAGGAGTTTGTTTATCTAATCCATCAGAGAAATGTTAATCATAAAAATTGCATCTCGGCTTGTAATATCATTTTTCCCGTTTTCTCTCTTCTTTTTACACTCTCTGTGTAAATTATTTCTTAAATAATTACTGACAGAATCCTTCAAATTTTATTTAATTACTAACCGTAGTCTTTGCCACCCATGAATAATGTAAATAGTGCAAATATATAATATGCACGGAGTGCTTTTATGTGAAAATTTTTATGTTTCAGGAATGCCCTAAAAAGTAAATTAAAACATTCACTAGTTGAAATTCTTTACAAGAGAATCATTAATTTAAATAATCACAACAACGTTGTTTTTTTTTATTAAGCGGCAATTCACTGAGAGCTAATGTTCTTAAAGATATGAAGAGTAAAAATATTTAATGCGCTATAAACACGCAGTCTTACCAGTCATAACATTTATTATCTTGTCTTAAATACGCATTGGGGAATATGTTAAGTTTCTCTGAGGGAAAAAATGCCCTGTTGTAATTGCTTTACCAATACTTTAGGATTTTTCAAAGTCGCATATTGAACTGATGTACAAGACTTTAATAAATTCTTTTAGACCCGACGTAAAAGTGAAGAGTGCTTACGAAATATTTTATGGGTCGTTAAAAATTTAATTTTAGATGAATTTTTCATTGAAGAAATATTAAAATGCATAGTGCTGAAGAAACCGTAAGCTAAAAAATTGCAAAATTTATTAACTTAATATATTTATTTTTTTGCAATACATTAAACACTTTAATGGGCCTATATATCGAAATTCTATTAGAATTTTATAAACAAGCTTGTTATTTATTTATTTTTCAGTAGAAATTTAGTTCAGAATTACTGTTGTAGAGAAACGTAAAAACATAGTTCTCTATATTTTAGGCTCAAGACGCAAAATACAAATTGAATGAAGTTTTTAAAGGAAAGAGTGGAAATAAATGAATTTCATTTTTGTGTTTGTTTAGAATAATTAATTCTTTTAAGAAAATTGTTTGTCTTATACTGAATTTTTATTGTATAACTGATAGGTTCTTAGTGTTTGAAAGTCATAATGGTAAAAATATCACTAATGGTATGGCCATGAAGCTTAAAAACTAAGTTACTAAATGTAGCTTACGACTTATTTTTTTAATAATAATTTAGCTTTCAAGAAACTATTTAAAAAGTAAGAATACTATATTTAAAGATTGTTTTATAAAATGAAATTTTTAAGGCATGTTCTATAGTTAAAACTTTAAAGATAAACAACAGTTTATTTCATAAAAAAGAGATTATCATCACGACGTAAAAATATTAAACACACAATTGTGATAACATATGCTCCAGAGAGATTAACCTTTTCAGTTTTTGGTAGTCAAATGCACTTGCTCGGCAATGAAATTAAAGGCTTTATTACACGTCAATCTGTACATGAAAAAAAAACAAGGTTTAGTTTATGACTCGTTCACTTAAAGCAAAATAAATCGCAAAAAACTAAAGATTTTATTACACGCCAATCTGTTCATGAAAAGAACAAGATTGAGTTTATGACTCACTTAGTTGATGAAGAATGCGCGGATTTCGTATGTAATACCGAAAAACTT
Organism: Pardosa pseudoannulata; assembly: GCA_032207245.1. NCBI lineage: Eukaryota > Metazoa > Arthropoda > Arachnida > Araneae > Lycosidae > Pardosa > Pardosa pseudoannulata. The sequence goes on along the minus strand of CM063498.1, from coordinate 143,450,085 downwards.
TCAAGCGATTAAAAGCTTTAGAACCCGTTTACCCAAACCAAAGTAAATCGGTTGAAAAGTTTTCGTGCATTCTTCATAGGAAATGGAATCGTAAACATAATCTATTATTTTTCAAAGCAATCATGTTGACAAGTGTTAAGTCTTGAGTTCTATCTTTTAATACCTTGTAGATCCTTTAAATTAGATATGAATAAATTCCCACACTGAAAATATTAGGATTACTCAAATTCAACGGCGACAACGTAAAATTTAAAATTCCTTTTAGACATGTTTTTTAAAATATCTCTTATTTTTATTTGTTGAAAATAGGATAAAAAATTTCACAGAAAGAATAACTAATTAAAATGAAAGCTTTATCACACACAAATCTGTATGTGTTTAAAAAGCAACGGATTCAGTTTAAGATATCTTCAGATTTATATGTATATGTATGCATGTGTACACTCACACATGTATATATAGGTATACATAAACTGTGGAATCGTAGATCTTGCTGACGTCGTTCAACGGTCTTCCAAAGTGACAACAGTCATCCAAACTTCTTGAAATATTGATATAAACGACCACAATTTTGTTTTGCTGAGGATAGACTTAGGAAAAGATGATGCAGTTGATTACCGAGTATTTTAACACTTCATTTTATTGATGTTAAAACTTAAAACAAGAACAGCTACTATTGCACTTTTGCTAGCACAAAAGTTTAGACAGTTCTCACAAAACTAATTGAAACTAGACTTCCTCAAGCGAGACATCGAAAATTTTTCTCAGATAGAAAGAAAACCCAGTATTCCCATGGATTCTAAGAGGGCCAGTTAGTCACTCAAAATTACAGAATCAGCTTGCAGGGTCCGAATTGCTCAACACGGATTCCGCGATATTTGTAAAGAAAACAGAGTAAAATTTGCAAGTTACAATTTTATGTACGAGAAAACGGAAGAGATTGAGCTCTTGTATTGAGACTCTTTATAACAATGTGGATTTGCTAAAGTTGTGAAAAATAATTTAGGTTAAATTTCTAATAGCAGTCCCTTTCTATCTCTCTCATCCCCCACATATATATGAAAATAGGTGATATATAGGTGAAAAGTGAAAAAAATACATCACTGAGTTTTGTTATTGGTCATAAATAATATTTATATATTTATAAACGTGCAAAAGTATTTATAATACTAATCAATAACTCAAATATTATTTTTACCATAACAACGTGGTATTTGATTGCTGTAAATTTCGTGCATCTTGCTGAGGGCCACAAAATTGCACTGACGGATCACCACTTGGCTACCTCTGACCTAGAATACCATTTTAAATATAACAATTCACAAAATTATTGGTTTAAAATTTTCATATAATTGAATGGGAAAGTTAAAATATAATAGAATTGAGTGAACACTGGACATTTGCTTAGTTTCCACTTTCCTTGCATACATTACTATTTATTCCTATCCCCTCTATCATTACTTGGAACACAATTAACTTGAAATGCATATTTTAAGCGTAACAAGAATACTTCAGAAGCAGAAATTGATTCTGGAAATGACTATGTTGTTGGATGCCTCTGGTCCTTAGCATTCAATAACGTTCTAAAGCAGGCTTTAATAACTGTTCTGGAGCTCAAGGGAGTTAATCTATCATCATCTATAACTCTTTTATTTATCTGGGGTATGAAAGGCGCCAAAATTACACCCTGACTGAATTGACCGCGATGTAAGGACGGACGCCAATATCCTCTTCCCACCTATTCTCTTTTGTTTTATCAATATTTGATGTCGTTTGGATCGGTAAATCTGGTGGCTGTTTTAGTTCTTTCTGTTGAAAAATTAATGTACTTATTCTTCATTTCGAAGGAATGCCTTCCAGATGATTGATATAGCGTTTTCTTTTGTGAATAATTCTATACTTTTTCTGTATATACGATAAGATTGAGGTTAAGCACCCTTTATACATCGTTCAGGTGACTAACGTAAAAGAGCATATATATGAAAAGACATACAATATAAATTATAATAGGCCACTTTCAGTATTGAAAATGTATTACAAATATACTTATAAATTGAAATTTAGGTGAAAATTACTGTTGTAGAGTAACAAGACAGGTATTTCTAAGATCAATATGTAAAATTCAAAATGACCACTGAAATGAAATCAAATTTTAAATTCATTTTAAGTATACTCTGATATTATGTGATATTATTTTGTACTACTTTCATAAATAGCTTAGCTTTAGTCAGTATATATTTTAAAATTCTAAAACCAAGAACTTAAAGTGATATTTAAGAGGAGTATTAAACATAAATCAATTATATTTTCAAATAATTTATTTAGCCATTGCAAACTTTGTATAAATATGAATGAGAATGTATTATATATGAGCTTTTGTGATTGTCTTTTAGATATCAATATATATATATATATATGTATATATGTATATATATATATATATATATATATATATATATATATATATATATATATATATATATATATATATTATCGAATATCACTTATGTGTAGTTATAAAAGATATTTTTTGCATGTTTAAAAAGAAGATTCTTTTAAATATATTGATAAATATACTCGCTGTAAAGCACGAGAATACAGCTAGTTTACCATAAAAGGAGAGCAAAATCATACTTTTTATCACATTTCGTGAGTACTATTTATTCCGAAAAGCAAGTCTGAAAATTTTCAAGGGAATTAAATGTATCTTTAAATGAAGGTGGAATAACGTTTTCACATTCTTCGCCTTCATCTTTAAATTAGTTCCAAATAATTTGTTTTTCTATAAATTTTTCAAATGTATATATTTCCGAAGTACTGATATTTGTGACAGTTCACCGAGGTTAAAACTATGCGTTAGAAGAGAAGATATAATGTTGAATCAAAGCTTTGCGTCGTTTACATGAAAGATTTTATTATTACTATGATTATGAATGCATCAAGTTTAATAAATCATTCTTTATTGTTAATGACGTATAAATGATAAACATTTTATGGTATTTTGATATATTCAAGATGCATGAAAAGTATCAGGTAAATATTTAAAAAAGGAGCTAAGGAGACCCAAATAAACATTTCAGGTCACAGAATTTGGATCCGTGAAGAACATGCAGGTGACACAGGTTTTAGCAGTCAACGCAATCTGGGAGTGAAAGACTCATTTGCCCGCTAGTATTAAAAGAATATTGCACCGTTTAACAAATACAAGAGATTGCTTTTCTGAGATATCCTTCTAATGTATGGGAAAGTTGGCGGACACGAACTATCCATTCAGAGCCCGTACAGGAATGAATTCCACAAAGACAACTACTTGATCTACAAATCTTTGAGTGTTTATCACCAGCTCTGTGAAAAAAGATCGCTAGCAGATGTGCTGTGGTACACACTTGAATTGCTCAAACTTCCTGTAGCGGAAGAAACTTATTTACATGATGATGAACTGAATCCTTCTGCAACGAAAGGTATTTCT
>CM063498.1:143381616-143441616 GCA_032207245.1 Pardosa pseudoannulata | reverse complement strand
CTGTTTTATCAAAGATCAGATTTAGTGCTATAAATCTTGAAAGACGGTAAGAGGCATAGCCCAACGTCATAGTCCGGACAAAAATACCTAGTCTTATTTTAATTCTTTTGTATATATCATTTTTCTTCAGTGAACACACATAGCACTAGTTTCTAGGTCTTAGTTTTTATCTGTAGGCGGAATTGCTGCTAAAAATCTCTTTTGGTAAGTATGCCAAAACCTCAAGCAAAAAACTCTATAAGATCTCGGAGTAATGCAAAACCTATCAGAAATCGCACGCTTTTAAACCAAACTAAATACATTTTGAAAACTAACATCTTGTGGACATATATTGGGCTAATTTGAGATTAAAAATACAAATATTACTGCTAAAACAGTGAGAATTACAAAGAAATCAGAATGTCCGTACGCCGTAAGGGCAAATCATTAAATTCACGATAACAGCGCCCGTACAATGTACGTGCAAAACAGGCAAGGGGTTAAAAACCACATAGGCAGCAATTTAGTTATTTCAGAAGCAATACCATTTCTATGGGACTTCTGAAACGCGGACAGTGTACAGATAATTACCTTTTATTCCAACGTTAGTTTTGAGAGATGGTTATGAAGAATTAAGTTAGAGAGCACACCTTTATTTAACATTACTTATTGATAATGAGAAGGGGAAATGGATAATTTCAGATATATACACTGGTGGGCAAAACTTAAGCAACAAGTGAGTTTTTGCCATAAATCCACGAGAAATCATCTGAGAGACATGAAATTCAGAAATGAGGGTGAGTTTCATGTACGTAAAGGATGACGAAAGAATCGGCGCTGAAAAAGGAATATAATGCATACGGTATGGAATCAAACAAAAACAAGATTTATTGAAAGCATAGTATCGTGATTCATGATTGTCTTTCTAGAAGAAGAACAACAAGCAGATATTCCTTAATACGGGATATGCCCTCCCTAACTGCAATGGTTGCTTCGCACTGTCTCTACATGCTCAGAACCAGCTGGACCAACATTTATTGCGGTAGGAATGCCCGTTTCGCAATCAGCATCTGTTTGAGTTGTTGGGTGTTCTCCGGAGTATATAAGCTTGCTGCAATGCGTCTCCCCAAAGAATCCCACACATATTCGATGGGATTTAAATCAGGGAAGTATGCTGGACAATTTATTCGAGTGATATCTTCACTTTCCAGTAGCTCCTCAATTCCATTAGAAATATACGTTTTATCCCATTTGTTTTAGAATACTCAAATGGCGCTGCTTTTGATTATTATCATTCCATAAGTTCAAAGCATCTTAATGGGTAACTATTTGCGTTTATACGAGTATATGTTGTATTATTTCAACTTTTGCCAAGTTTAAATAGAAAACACCTATTTTTATTTAAATTATCATATTTTTAAATGCTGTATAATCTAATTTTACAGGAAAGTTCAAGAAAAGTAGAAATATTCATTTAAAAACTAAGGCTCTAAACTTACTTTTTTCTTTACCTTAAGCATATATTTTATGTTGAAAAATCTAGTTTTAGAGGAAATTTCAAGAAAAGTAGAAGCATTTATTTAAAAACCATCGCTCTAAACTTGCTTTTTTCTTTACTTTAAGCATATATATTTTATTTTCTATTTAATACTTTAAATGGTATTTAGGACATTTTTTTTCAGACTTTTCTAATTTGTACTACCCTTTAGCAAAACAATTCAATTTTCCAATTATGAAGGGTTCTTCCGATAGTATGCAAACACAAGGAACATTTTTTGGTACGAATTTATGAAGAATAAATTGTATTATGATTCAAGAAAAAACAGAAATACATTACTCGGAGAAAATTTACTTTTAGCAATTTAAACAAATTCTGAATCTTTCAAATCAATATTAAGAGTATTATACGAAAAGTACAGTTTTAGAGCACTTGCTTTTTTCTTTACCTTAAGCATATATTTTATTTTCTATTTAATACTTTAAATGATATGTAAGACATTTTTTCAGTATTTTCTCATTTTTACTAACCTTTAACAAAAGAATTCAATTTTCCAATTATGAAGGGTTCTTCCGAGAGTATGCAAACACAAGGAACATTTTTTGGTACGAATTTATGAAGAATAAATTGTATTATGATTCAAGGAAAAACAGAAATATATTATTCAGAGAAAATTTACTTTTAGCAATTTAAACAAATTCTGAATCTTTAAATCAATATTAAGAGTATTCTACGAAAATTACAGTTTTAGAGCACTTGCTTTTTTCTTTACCTTAAGCATATATTTTATTTTCTATTTAATACTTTAAATGATATGTAGGACATTTTTTCAGTCTTTTCTCATTTGTACTACCCTTTAACAAAACAATTCAATTTTCCAATTATGAAGGGTTCTTCCGATAGTATGCAAACTCAAGGAACATTTTTTGGTACGAATTTATGAAGAACAAATTGTATTATGATTCAAGGAAAAACAGAAATATATTATTCGGAGAAAATTTACTTTTAGCAATTTAAACAAATTCTGAATCTTTAAATCAATATTAAGAGTATTCTACGAAAATTACAGTTTTAGAGCACTTGCTTTTTTCTTTACTTTAAGCATATATTTTATTTTCTATTTAATACTTTAAATGATATTTAGGACATTTTTTTCAGATTTTTCTAATTTGTACTACCCTTTAGCAAAACAATTATATTTTACAATTATGAAGAGTTCTTCCGATAGTATGCAAACGCAAGGAACATTTTTGGTACGAATTTATGAAGAATAAATTGTATTATGATTCAAGGAAAAACAGAAATATATTATTCAGAGAAAATTTACTTTTAGCAATTTAAACAAATTCGGAATCTTTCAAATCAATATTAAGAGTATACTACGAAAATTACAGTTTTAGAGCACTTGCTTTTTTCTTTACTTTAAGCATATATTTTATTTTCTATTTAATACTTTAAAAGATATGTAGGACATTTTTTTCAGTCTTTTCTCATTTGTACTACCCTTTAACAAAATAATTAAATTTTCCAATTATGAAGGGTTCTTCCGATAGTAATCAAACGCAAGGAACATTTTTTGGTACGAATTTATGAAGAATAGATTGTATTATGATTCAAGGAAAAACAGAAATATATTATTCAGAGAAAATTTACTTTTAGCAATTTAAACAAATTCTGAATCTTTCAAATCAATATTAAGAGTATTATACGAAAAGTACAGTTTTAGAGCACTTGCTTTTTTCTTTATCTTAAGGATATATTTTATTTTCTATTTAATACTTTAAATGATATTTAGGACATTTTTTTCAGATTTTTCTAATTTGTACTACCCTTTAGCAAAACAATTATATTTTACAATTATGAAGGGTTCTTCCGATAGTAAGCAAACGCAAGGAACATTTTTTGGTACGAATTTATGAAGAATAGATTGTATTATGATTTAAAAAAAACAGAAATACATTACTCGGAGAAAATTTACTTTTAGCAATTTAAACAAATTCTGAATCTTTCAAATCAATATTAAGAGTATTATACGAAAAGTACAGTTTTAGAGCACTTGCTTTTTTCTTTACCTTAAGCATATATTTTATTTTCTATTTAATACTTTAAATGATATGTAGGACATTTTTTCAGTCTTTTCTCATTTGTACTACCCTTTAACAAAACAATTCAATTTTCCCATTATGAAGGGTTCTTCCGATAGTATGCAAACTCAAGGAACATTTTATGGTACGAATTTCTAAAGAACAAATTGTATTATGATTCAAGGAAAAACAGAAATACATTACTCGGAGAAAATTTACTTTTAGCAATTTAAACAAATTCTGAATCTTTCAAATCAATATTAAGAGTATTCTATGAAAATTATAGTTTTAGAGCACTTGCTTTTTTCTTTATCTTAAGGATATATTTTATTTTCTATTTAATACTTTAAATGATATTTAGGACATTTTTTTCAGATTTTTCTAATTTGTACTACCCTTTAACAAAACAATTCAATTTTCCCATTATGAAGGGTTCTTCCGATAGTATGCAAACACAAGGAACATTTTATGGTACGAATTTCTAAAGAACAAATTGTATTATGATTCAAGGAAAAACAGAAATATATTATTCAGAGAAAATTTACTTTAAGCAATTTAAACAAATTCGGAATCTTTCAAATCAATATTAAGAGTACTCTACGAAAATTACAGTTTTAGAGCACTTGCTTTTTTCTTTACTTTAAGCATATATTTTATTTTCTATTTAATACTTTAAATGACATTTAATAGATTTTTTTTTCAGATTTTTCTAATTTGTAGTACCCTTTAGCAAAACAATTCAATTTTCCCATTATGAAGGGTTCTTCCGATAGTATGCAAACACAAGGAACATTTTATGGTACGAATTTCTAAAGAACAAATTGTATTATGATTCAAGGAAAAACAGAAATATATTATTCAGAGAAAATTTACTTTAAGCAATTTAAACAAATTCTGAATCTTTCAAATCAATATTAAGAGTATTCTACGAAAATTACAGTTTTAGAGCACTTGCTTTTTTCTTTACTTTAAGCATATATTTTATTTTCTATTTAATACTTTAAATGACATTTAATAGATTTTTTTTTCAGATTTTTCTAATTTGTAGTACTCTTTAGCAAAACAATTCAATTTTCCCATTATGAAAGGTTCTTCCGATAGTATGCAAACACAAGGAACATTTTATTGTACGGATTTCTAAAGAACAAATTGTATTATGATTCAAGGAAAAACATAAGTATAGTATTCAGAGAAAATTTACTTTTAGCAATTTAAACAAATTCGGAATCTTTCAAATCAATATTAAGAGTATTCTACGAAGATTACAGTTTTAGAGCAAACGATTTGAAAAGTAAACTCCCAAAGTTTTACTCTTTCCAAAATATTTAAGAGCTAAAAAATTGTCCCTACTTAATAGGAAATAAATTTTGTTATCTCCTTTTATTACTTAATTTAAAAACAATACAATTAGTCTGGATCGTATCTGCTGCAATCAGCTTTTCCTGTAATGATTTTTAACAATACTTTAAATGACTGCAGTTGCAGTTAACGAATAAATTTAATGTTGAAAGTTCTGTCTTTATCTTTGATCTTATGAAGCTTAAACAATTTTCTTTCACAGTTCTCCTTTTTTATTATTTTAAGAATCAGAATGAATCGACATCTAGGGAATGCAGGAATGACGTTTTCCAAAAGACAACAATTTAAATATCGAGAAATGAGAATCATTATTTTATGTTATCGTTAACTCGATTTTTAACGACAGTTACGAATGCTGATTTTGAATAGCACACCAGCACTTACTTTTATGGCTTATAAAATAATTTTCTCAGCTTTCTGTTAATAAAGATAGAACTCTGATAAGTCATTTGTTCCGCCATATTTTAGCTAATTTAGATTTTATGCCGCACTTAAGTTTATAATTTTTTAAGGATTCATTTCAAATTAAAAGATAAATTTAGTGAACCCATAAAAAACACGTTTGATAACAGAAACACTTAAATGCTTTCTGAGTAATCAGATGCTTTACGAATCATTTCATTTTATAGTCGATATTAAATAGTAAATTAAACTCAACTGTAATAGCCATTTAAGTTTTTTTTTTAAATGTTTTAATATAAAATCTCTTTGTCACACCTTTTCTAAACTAATGGCTTAAAAAACTGAAGAAAATTTAACAAAAATGTGTACTTATAATTTTCCAAATTATTATCTAGGAGACATTAAATAGCTACCATTGAGTTAGTTCTTTAATTGTTGTACAAGAATGTTTATCGCATTGTAAACATTGAAATTTCTGTTACGACAAGAGCATTGCAACTATTAAATTACTTTCAGTAAATGATTATTATGGAAATTTAGCAATGCATTTTTATCTCGAGCATTAAAAATAAGTACGTATGCTTCGAGATTGTTTGATTGTTTTATTGACTGATTAAACTTGATGGCCCAGTTGCGAGAATGAGGAGGAATTGACATTATTCAACCAAATGTTACTATCGCTTTAGACTCAAATTTAAGGTAACCGATTACTTTCTGAGCCAAAATTTTTAAATAAGGTTTTTTTAGAAATATTTTTAGTTATTGCAGTAAAAGGTTATAAAACATAGAAAAATATGAAAATAAACATAAATACATATATATTGTCTTAAAAATTGGTAAAAATAGAGAAAAAAACAAGCATTTTTTGACTTTACGCCAACATTCCTAACTAAAATAATACGCAAAACATGTCACTTTTACTTGGATAAATGTAGACATACATCCATTATGTATGCATTGAACCTCCAGAATGAAAATGTTCTAAAGTATAAATGAGTTACAGCCAATCAAGTAATTTAGAGCAAAAATTCAAGAAAAAAATAGTTTCTAACATAAATGCCTATAACTCATCTGAAAGGGAATATTGTTACCAATTTATGAAGCGTAGCGTTCGTAGATTGAGTAGACTTTGAATTAAGACAGCAAAAATAACAGCACTTTATTCGTAATGCAGGGAAAACACGAATACAGCAGCCAACACCGCGAGAACTGGCTAACACAGGCGATAGTTCACTAAAACTCTTAGCGCCAAACAAAGTAGGTCTTTACCTCTACAAATTTTTCAGCTAACTCAACCTCGATCAAGATCGGCCCCCGGTATTTATATCCTCGGGAGAGACTGGAATATTCTAGAAAGTACTAGGTACAAACGGTCGCCAAGAAAGTCACCAAGTTGCCAAATTTGGCGATAAATCGCCAAACTTGGCGCCAAAAATATAGTCGCCAAAAACATCGCCTACGAGCCAATATCTCGCCAAATACATGATTTACCCATTATAATACACAGTATACCGCAAAAATACATGAAAACTTGCGAAATTCGTAACAATATATTTATAATCCTGAGGTTCAATGCATACATAACATCATTAAAAACATAGAGTTAAATTCTAATTAAATTCTAAAAAATATTTTAGTTGTTATAACTGTTAAAGTGTGGTGATGTAGCAAAAATCACAGTTTTTCAGAAATTCAATTTAAAGATTTTATTGGATGAATTCATTAAGTGTTTTTTAATTTGATAAACATTCAGAAATATGCTGGAGTAATTTATTCATTTATTTAGAAGCTATAATACTCTATTAACGACGTTTTTCATGCTATACATCAAAGTCAAGCCCTTTAACAGCTCACTTCAGATATCTTTTCGACACTTCCGGTGATCTTAAATAGCTATATCATCACATCTAATGACTCTAGAAACAAACTGAAAACTCTTTTCGAAAGCTAAAAGACTGATCTTTAAAATAAATGAATAATGTTTTTCGATATTTTTCATGAAAATAGCTATTTGAACGTGGTCGGTTACCTTAAGTGAAGGTTCCTGTTCAATGGAATAATCTTGATCGGGAAAGATATATCAATCAGTAAGTATTGAGATTCAATAGGATGCGAATATATTTGAAAAGGAATGAAAATAATCGAAGTCAGTGCTTTAGATTTGTTCGTGGATTTAGAGCAAAGGTTGGATATCTTTGTATTTTGAATCAAATACTGAGTGACGGCTTTGTCCGGAATAAGAGAGACAAATAGATGCACAGCCGCAATATCATAGGTTCTGATAAAAAAATTATTTTCTGTTACAATTAGAGACATAAAGAGCATTTTTACATTATGCATCGTAGTGTCACAAATACAGAGAATTGCCTAAAAATGATTGACACGAGATACAAATACTGGTCTTCAAAAACTGGAATGATCTGAAAATGTGTGTTATATAATCTTTGCATACAATCAGGTGATATGTAACTACAACTGAACAGGAAAAATAAATTTAGAAGATTTCTGAACTAATAAATACATGCGCATAATAAATATCCAGAAAAACAAATGCACATAATAAATATCCAAGAAAATAGATGCGCAAATTAAATATCCAGATCAAAGAATAGATTTGAACAAGAATAACAATCAATGAGATGAAGAGATAAATTTGCTTGTTATCATAATTAGTTAAGATCAAATCAATTTTGCACTCATGTTGATCAATAACGAAGGATACAATATTGATCTTTTAAAATTATTATCTTACCTAAGAATTTTTTAGTTGTATAATCTTTTAAGAAAATGAAATGGTATATACGACATCTGAACATCAAAACTATGCTTAGTTTATTTTATACTAATTTATTGAAAATATTCATCAATTATGCATTCTGAATAACACAAATAGATGCTCATCCACAATAATAAAGCTTTATAAGGAGGAATGCCTACTTGAAATGACATTAAAAATATCACTAGAAGCACAGATATATCTTTTTAATAACTGGACTTATCTGACGTTATTTATTGCATCTGAACTTTTGCAAACAATGAATTAGTATTCAGGAACATCTGATCATCAAAATTAAATTTAGACAACGTTATGTTATTAGAATAAGAACTTTCATCAATTAGACATTCTGAATAAAAAGAAGTGTGGAGAATCTACTGTAACAAAATTCCAGAAGTGAAAATAGCTTTCTATAGTAAATGATGACATAAAAAGATATTTTTATTGTTTATCTTAACATCGCAAGAGAGAAAAAAAATCTGTTCTAGACTCGAGTTGATCAAAACGAGCGAAACAAGACACAAAGATATCAGTCTATCTCAAAAGCTTGGGTCTATCTGAGAATATTTATCTCATATACCATTTGATGAAATGGTATGTAATGTTATCTAAACTTTAAAATTAACCTTGACGAATATAGTATATTAATGGTAATTTCCATAAATCATGCAAATTCTGAATAACACATATAGATGTGTAGTCCTAGAAGAAAGTAAGTTTTCTCCTAATAAAAAATATATAAAAAATTTATTTTTAATATATATTCTAATATCCCAATCGTAAAAGAAATTAATTTTATACTAGTACTGATCAGAAAGGAGTGGTACAAAACGTACTGATATTTTTCTTCAAAAATTGAGCATACCTAGAATTATTTATGCTAAGTATATTTTGTATTTATGTTATGTGTATTTTGCAGACAGTGAAAAGGATCATTAGATATCTGAACTTGAAAAGAAAACCGTAGACGACTTTCTACTACTTAAATGATAAATTTTATCAATTGTATAAATCCCAGTAAAACAAATGGATGTACAACCACAATAGTAAAGCTACAGAAGAAAGAGTGGTTTCCTGTAGCAAACAAGCGCATATGTTTACAAGCATATAACACACATAAAATCATATTTTTGTTATTATAATGCTATTATAAGAGAAAAAGAAATCCATTGTAGTATCGTACTTATAAAAAGAAAAAACTGGAACCATAGATATATCTTTTTAATAACCGGACTTTTCTGACATTTATTTTATTTGAACCTATGAAAACAATGAAATAGTATGCAGAAACATCTGATCATCAAAATTAAACTTAGACAACTTTAAATTATTTGAATTATAACTTTCATCAGTTATTCATTCTGAATAAAAAGAAGAGTGGAGTATCTATTGAATCAAATCTCCTGACAAAAAGTAGCTTTCTATAGTAAACGATGGCATGAAAAGATATTTTTGTTGTTTATCATAATGTCACAAGAGAGAAAAAAAAATCTATTCTATACTCGGGCTTATCGAAACGAACGAAACAAGCGAGAAGGATATCAGTCTTTCTGAAAAAAAAACTGGGTCTATCTGACAATATCTATGTCATAAAACCGTTGATGAAATGGTATGTAATAGCATCTGGACCTTAAACTTAACCTTGACGAATTTATACTATATTAATGATAATTTCCGTAAATGGTGCCCATTCTGAATAATACATATAGATGTGTAGTTCTAGGAAAAGATTAGTTTTCTTCTAATAAAAAATATGTAAAAAAATATTTTTAATATTTAATCTAATATTACAATTGCAAAAGAAATAAATTTTATACTAGTACTGATCAGAAAACAGAGGTACAGATTTTGATCTTCAAAATTTGAGTATACCTAGAATTATTTATGCTAGGTACAATTTGTATTTATGTTATGTTTATTTTGCAGACAGTAAAGAGGATGATTTGATATCTGAACTTGAAAACAATACAACCTTAGACGACTTTCTACTGAAAAGATAAATTTTATCAATAACACAAAACCCAATAAAACAAATGGATGTCTAACCACAATAGTAAATTTACAGAAGTAGTGCTTTCCTGTAGCAAACAAGATCATATGTTTAAAAGTATATAACAGGCATAAAATAATTTTTTTTGTTATTTATAATCCTATTCTTAGAGAAGCATATATATATATCTCTTTAATAATTGGATTTATCTGACATTTATTGCATTTGAACGTTTGCAAACAATGAATTAGTATGCAGGAACATCTAATTATCAAAATTAAACTTAGACAGCTTTATGTTATTAGAATAATAACTTTCATCAATTATACATTCTGAATAAAAAAAAAGAGTGAAGCATCAATTGTAAGAAAGTCCCAGAAGAAAATATAGCTTTTTATAGTAAACGATGACATTAAAAGGTATTTTTGTTGTTTATGATAATATCCCAAGAGAGAAAAAAGTCTATTCCAGACTCGAGTTGATCAAAACGAACGAAACAAGAGACAAAGATATCAGTCTTTCTGAAAAGCCTGTGTCTATCTGACAATATTTACCTCATATACCCTTTGATAAAATGGTATGTAATGTCATCTAAACCTTAAAACTAACCTTGACGAATATATACTATATTAATGGTAATTTCCATAAACGATGCACATTCTAAATAACACATATAGATGTGTAGTTCTAGAAAAAGATTAGTTTTCTTCTAATAAAAATATATTTTTAATTTTTATTCTATTATTACAATTGCAAAAGAAATTAATTTTATACTAGTACTGATCAGAAAACAGCGGTACAGATTTTGGTCTTCAAAATTTGAGTATACCTAGAATTATATACGTTAGGTATATTTTGTATTTATGTTATGTTTATTTTGCAGACAGAGAATAGGATGATTTGATATCGGAACTTGAAAACAAAACAACCTTAGACGACTTTCTACTAATTAAAAGATAAATTTTATCAATTACACAAACCCCAATAAAACAAATGATTGCCCAACCACAATAGTAAATCAACAGAAGAAGGAGTGGTTTCCTGTAGCAAACAAAGTCATATGTTTACAAGTATATAAAAGGCATAAAATCATATCTTTTTTGCTATTTACAGTCCTATTCTAAGTGAAAAAAATTTATTGTAGTATCTTCCTTATAAAAAAACTAGAAGCATAGATATATCTTTTTAATAACTGGACTTATCTGACATTTATTGTATTTGAACTTTAGCAAACAATGAATTAGTATTCAGGAACATCAGATGATCCAAATTAAACTTAGACAACTTTATGTTATTTGAATTATAACTTTCATCAATTATTCATTCTGAATAAAAAAAAAGAGTGGAGTATCTACTGAATCAAATCTCCTGACAAAAAGTAGCTTTCTATAGTAAACGATGACATGAAAAGATATTTTTGTTGTTTATCATAATGTCACAAGAGAGAAAAAAAATCTATTCTATACTCGGGCTTATCGAAACGAACGAAACAAGCGAGAAGGATATCAGTCTTTCTGAAAAAAAAACTGGGTCTATCTGACAATATTTATGCCATATAACCGTTGATGAAATGGTATATAATAACATCTGGACCTTAAAATTAACCTTGACGAATTTATACTATATTAATGATAATTTCTGTAAATGATGCTCATACTGAATAATATATATAAATGTGAAGTTCTAGAAAAAGATTAGTTTTCTTCTAATAAAAAATATGTAAAAAAATATTTTTAATTTTTATTCTAATATTACAGTTGTAAAAGAAATTAATTTTATACTAGTACTGATCAGAAAACAGCGGTACAGATTTTTATCTCCAAAATTTCAGTATACCTAGAATTATTTATGTTAGATATATTTTGTATTTATGTTATGTTTATTTTGCAGACAGTGAAGAGGATGATTTGATATCTGAACTTGAAAACAAAACAACATTAGACGACTTTCTACTAATTAAAAGATAAATTTTATGAATTACACATACACCAAAAAAAAAAATAAAATGGATGCCCAACCACAATAGTAAATCAACAGAAGAAGGAGTGGTTTCCTGTAGCAAACAAAATCATATGTTTACAAGTATATAACAGGCATAAAATCATATTTTTTGTTATTTATAATCCTATTCTAAGAGAGAAAAATTCACTGTAATATCGTGCTTATAAAAACAAACAAACAAAAAAAAAACTTGAAGCATAGATATATCCCAATAATAAGTGGACTTATCTGACATTTATTTTATTTGAACCTTTGCAAACGATGAATTAATATGCAGGAACATCTGATCATCAAAATTAAACTTTGACAGCTTTATGTTACTTGAATTATAACTTTCATCAATTATTCATTCTGGATAAAAAAACAGTGGAGTATCTACTGAATCAAAGCTCCAGAAGAAAAAGTAGCTTTCTATAGTAAACGATGACATGAAAAGATATTTTTGTTGTTTATCATAATGTCACAAGAGAGAAAAAAAATCTATTCTAGACTCGTGCTGATCAAAACGAACGAAACAAGAGACAAAGATATCAGTCTTCAAAAACTGGGTCTATCTGACAATATTTATGCCATATAACCGTTGATGAAATGGTATATAATAACATCTGGACCTTAAAATTAACCTTGACGAATTTATACTATATTAATGATAATTTCTGTAAATGATGCTCATACTGAATAATATATATAAATGTGAAGTTCTAGAAAAAGATTAGTTTTCTTCTAATAAAAAATATGTAAAAAAATATTTTTAATTTTTATTCTAATATTACAGTTGTAAAAGAAATTAATTTTATAACCATACAAGAAGGAACGGTATAAGAGGAACAGATTTTTGTGTTCAAAAATTGAGTATACCTAGACATATATGTTAGGTATAATTTGTATTTATGTTATATTTATTTTGCAAACAGTGAAGAGGATGATTTGATATCTGAACTTAAAAATAAAACAACCTTAGACGACTTTCTACTAAAAAGATAAATTTTATCAATGACACAAACCCCAATAAAACAAATGGATGTCCAACCACAATAGTAAATTTGCAGAAGAAGTGGTGATTTCCTGTACCAAACAAGATCATATGCTTAAAAGTATATAACAGGCATAAATTTTTTTTTTGTAATTTATAATCCTATTCTAAGAGAAGCATAGATGTATCTCTTTAATAATTGGATTTATCTGATATTTATTGCATTTGAACGTTTGCAAACAATGAATTAGTATGCAGGAACCTCTAATTATCAAAATTAAATTTAGACAGCTTTTTGTTATTAGAATAATAACTTTTCTCAATTATACATTCTTAATAAAGAGTGGAAGAAAAAGATTAGTTTTCTTCTAATAAAAAATATATTTTTAATTTTTATTCTAATATTACAATTGCAAAAGAAATTAATTTTATACTACACTCATGTCCATAAATTAAGGATAATGAAGTTCAGGCAATGAAAGTGACAAAAGCAAAACAAATTTGACTTATTTGTAAAGTCAATTTATTAAACAAAAGGTAAAGAGCAAAAAAGATGCTATATGTTTGACATAATTAATAAAAATTGCGATTTTACTCCCTGGAGCAAATTTCAAAAAAGAACCTATTTACAGAAAACAGTATAACATGGTTAGTATGATGGTTAATACGGAGTATGTCTCCCGTACGATGCAATATAAGCGTTACAACGCATACGCATTTTGAGTATCAGATTATCAATCTGATCTTGGGGATCATTACACCACTCATCAAGCAATGCCCTCCGAAGTTCCGATAGACAGTTGGGAGGGGGTTGACGGGCTGCAATTCGTCGGCCAAGCATGTCCCACACATGCTGTATTCAAGTACGGTGAGTATTGCTGGCCAATCTATACGGGTGATATCCTTCGATTGAAGGCATTCGTCTACAATGTTTGCACGGTGAAGTCGGGCGTTGTCATCCATATACAGAAATAACCCATGGCGCCCCAAAACAAAGTACATGTTGTTCCAGAATGACATCCCGATAGATGTGGCTGTCATCGTTACACTCTGAACATGCAGGTCAGTTCTGGAACAAGAATAATTCTCCCCAAACGAGCATCCTGCATCATAACGGTGTCGTTCAATGGTGTTCTCCATATGAAAGTCCGGCGAGAATCAGAATGTAAACTGAACCTGGACTCGTCGAAAAACATCACACAAGACCACTGTTGCGGTGTCCACAATGCATGCTCTCTAGCTCAGCATAATTGCAGGCGACAGTGAGTCGTGGTAAGGGGAACACATCTGACAGGCCTACGAGCATATAGACCAATGTTCCCTAAGCGTCTGTACACGGTCTGCCTTGATACTGTTGTATCAGTAGCTGAAAAGAGTTGACGAGACAGGTCTGATGCTGTGCTCCGTCTGTTTCTTTTGGCAGTTACTGCCAAATACCGGTCATCATTCGGCGTAGTAACTCGGGGGCGACCTTTGCTGTAACATCTACTCACATTACCATATGTTTGAATCGTTGCCAAAGCCTGGAGATGACACTCTGGGCGATTCCAAGTTCCTCGGATACTTCCAGCTGGGTACGTCCACATTCCAGTCGTCCGATAATTCTACCAAGTAAAAAATCATCCAAATGCTTCCTTTGTGCCATAACTATGCGGTTATTGCACTGAAAGGCTTTTAAAGCGCTTGTGAACAATTTTACTTCTTTGCTACCATTCCTTATATACCCATTTCATACACTCTCGTCATTGTGACGTACTATCCGCGCCATCTGGTGGTTTCCTGCAATTTGCATATTCTTCTTCAAGATGTGTGTGATAATTCTACAGGTAAAATTTTTATTTTAGAGCTCAATTTCTGTGTGATTCTGAATTATTCTTAATTTATGGACATGAGTGTAGTACTGATCAGAAAACAGCGGTACAGATTTTGGTCTTCAAAATTTGAGTATACCTAGAATTATTTATGTTTGGTAATATTTTGTATTTATGTTATGCTTATTTTGCAGACAGAAGAGGATGATTTGATATCTGAACTTGAAAACAAAACAACATTAAACGACTTTCCACTACTTAAAAGATAAATTTTATCAATTACACAAACTCCGATAAAACAAATGGATGCCCAACCACAATAGTAAATGTACAGAAGAAGGAGTGGTTTCCTGTAGCAAACAAGATCATATGTTTACAAGTATATAACAGGCATAAAATCATATTTTTTGTTATTTATAATCCTATTGTAAGAGAGAAAAATCCACTTTAATATCGTGCTTATAAAAACAAACAAACAAAAAAAAACTTGAAGCATAGATATATCTCAATAATAACTGGACTTATCTGACATTTATTTTATTTGAAACTTTGCGAACGAGGAATTAATATGCAGGAACATCTGATCATCAAATTTAAACTTTGACAACTTTATATTATTTGAATTATAACTTTCATCAATTATTCGTTCTGGAAAAAAAAAGAGTGGAGTATCTACTGAATCAAAGCTCCAGAAGAAAAAGTAGCTTTCTATAGTAAACGATGACATGAAAAGATATTTTTGTTGTTTATCATAATGTCACAAGAGAGAAAAAAAATCTATTCTAGACTCGAGCTGATCAAAGCGAACGAAACAAGAGACAAAGATATCAGTCTTCAAAAACTGGGTCTATCTGACAATATTTATGTCATATAACATTTGATGAAATTGTATGTAATGACATTTAAAAGTTAAATTTAACCTTGACGAATTTATACTATATTAATGGTAATTTCCATAGATGATGCACATTCTGAATAATACATATAGATGTGTAGTTATAGAAAAAGATTAGTATTCTTCTAATGAAAAATATGTAAAAATATATTTTTAATATTTATTCTATAACTACAATTGCAAAAGAAATTAATTTTATAACCATACTGATCAAGAATGAACAGTATATGAGGCAAAGAGTTTTGTGTTCAAAAGTTGAGTATACCTAGAATTATTTATGTTAGGTACAATTTGTATTTATGTTCTATTTATTTTGCAGACAAGAGGAATTTGCAGTGAAGAGGATGATTTGATATCTGAACTTGAAAACAAAACAACGTTAGACGACTTTCTACTACTTAAAAGATAAATTGTATCAATTACACAAACCCCAATTAAACAAATTGATAGCCAACCACAATAGTAAATGTACAGAAGAAGGAGTGGTTTTCTGTAGCAAACAAGATCATATGTTTACAAGTATATAAGGCATAAAATCATATTTTTTTGTTATTTATAATCCTATTCTAAGAGAGAAAAATCCACTGTAATATCGTACTTATAAAAACAAACAAACAAACAAAAAAATCTTGAAGCATAGATATATCTCTATAATAACTGGACTTATCTGACATTTATTGCATTTGAACCTTTGCAAACAATGAATTAGTATGCAGAAACATCTGATCATCAAAATTAAACTTTGACAACTTTATGTTATTTGAATTATAACTTTCATCAATTATTCATTCTGGATAAAAAAAGAGTGGAGTATCTACTGAATCAAAGCTCCAGAAGAAAAAGTAGCTTTCAATAGTAAACGATGACATGAAAAGATATTTTTGTTGTTTATCATAATGTTACAAGAGATGAAAAAAATCTATTCTAGACTCGGGCTGATCAAAACGAACGAAACAAGAGACAAAGATATCAGTCTTTCAGTAAAAACTGGGTCTATCTGACAATATTTATGTCATATAACCTTTGACGGAATGGTATGTAATGACATCTGAATCTCAAAATTAACCTTGACGAATATATACTATATTAATGGTAATTTAGATAAATGATGCACATTCTGAATAGCACATATAGATGTGCGGTTCAAGACGAGTTTTCTCTTAATAAAAAACATATAAAAAATTTATTTTTAATATTTATTCTAATATTCCAATTGTAAAAGAAATTAATTTTATACTAGTACTTATCAGAAAGGAGCGGTACAAAAGGTACAGATTTTTGTCTTCAAAAATTGAGTATACTTAGAAATATTTATGTTAGACATATTTTGTATTTATGTTATATGTATTTTGCAGATAGTGAAAAGGATGATTTGATATCTGAACTTTAAAACACCTAACAAATAGATACACAACCACAATGGTAAAGCTACAGAAGAAAGAGGGGTTTCCTGTAGCAAAAAAGAGCATAAGTTTACAAGTACATAACAGGCATAAAATCATATATTTTTGTTATTTATAATCCTATTCTAAGGGAAAAAATCCATTATATTATCTTGCTTATCAAAAGAAAAATCTTTTTTAATATCTTTTTTAATATCTGGACTTGTCTGACATTTATTATATTTAAACCTTTGCAAACGATGAATTAATATGCAGGAACATCTGACCATAAAAATTAAACTTTGACAACTTTATGTTATTTAAATTATAACTTTCATCAATTATTCTTTCTGGATAAAAAAAAAGAGTGGAGTATCTACTGAATCAAAGCTCTAGAAGAAAAAGTAGCTTTCTATGACATGAAAAGATATTTTTGTTGTTTATCATAATGTCACAAGAGAGAAAAAAATCTATTCTAGACTCAGGCTGATCGAAACGAACGAAACAAGAGACAAAGATATCAGTCTTCAAAAATTGGGTTTATCTGACAATATTTGTGTCATATAACATTTGATGAAATTGTATGTAATGACATTTAAAAGTTAAATTTAACCTTGACGAATTTATACTATATTAATGGTAATTTCCATAGATGATGCACATTCTGAATAATACATATAGATGTGTAGTTATAGAAAAAGATTAGTTTTCTTCTAATAAAAAATATGTAAAAATATATTTTTAATATTTATTCTATAATTACAATTGCAAAAGAAATTAATTTTATAACCATACTTATCAAGAATGAATGGTATATGAGGCAAAATATTTTTGTGTTCAAAAGTTGAGTATACCTAGAATTATTTATGTTAGGTACAATTTGTATTTATGTTATATTTATTTTGCAGACACGAGGAGTTTGCAGTGAAGAGGATGATTTGATATCTGAACTTGAAAACAAAACAACATTAAACGACTTTCCACTACTTAAAAGATAAATTTTATCAATTACACAAACCCCAATTAAACAAATGGATGCCCAACCACAATAGTAAATGTACAGAAGAAGGAGTGGTTTCCTGTAGCAAACAAGATCATATGTTTACAAGTATATAACAGGCATAAAATCATATTTTTTTGTTATTTATAATCCTATTCTAAGAGAGAAAAATCCACTGTAATATCGTGCTTATAAAAACAAACAAACAAAAAAATCTTGAAGCATAGATATATCTCTATAATAACTGGACTTATCTGACATTTATTGCATTTGAACTTTTGCAAACAATGAATTAGTATGCAGAAACATCTGATCATCAAAATTAAACTTTGACAACTTTATGTTATTTGAATTATAACTTTCATCAATTATTCATTCTGGATAAAAAAAGAGTGGAGTATCTACTGAATCAAAGCTCCAGAAGAAAAAGTAGCTTTTTATAGTAAACGATGACATGAAAAAATATTTTTGTTGTTTATTATAATGTTACAAGAGAGGAAAAAAATCTATTCTATACTCGGGCTGATCAAAACGAACGAAACAAGAGACAAAGATATCAGTCTTTCAGTAAAAACTGGGTCTATCTGACAATATTTATGTCATATAACCTTTGACGGAATGGTATGTAATGACATCTGAATCTCAAAATTAACCTTGACGAATATATACTACATTAATGGTAATTTAGATAAATGATGCACATTCTGAATAGCACATATAGATGTGTAGTTTAAGATGAGTTTTCTCCTAATAAAAAACATATAAAAAATTTATTTTTAATATTTATTCTAATATTCCAATTGATAAAAGAAATTAATTTTATACTAGTACTGATCAGAACGGAGCTGTACAAAAGGTACAGATTTTTGTCTTCAAAATTTGAGTATACTTAGAAATATTTATGTTAGACATATTTTGTATTTATGTTATATGTATTTTGCAGATAGTGAAAAGGATGATTTGATATCTGAACTTTAAAACACCTAACAAATAGATACACAACCACAATGGTAAAGCTACAGAAGAAAGAGGGGTTCCTGTAGCAAAAAAGAGCATAAGTTTACAAGTACATAACAGGCATAAAATCATATATTTTTGTTATTTATAATCCTATTCTAAGGGAAAAGTCCATTATAGTATCTTGCTTATCAAAAGAAAAAAACCCAGAAGTATAGATATATCTTTTTTAATATCTGGACTTGTCTGACATTTATTATATTTAAACCTTTGCAAACGATGAATTAATATGCAATAACATCTGACCATAAAAATTAAACTTAGACAACTTTATGTTATTTGAATTATAACTTTCATCAATTATTCAATCTGGATAAAAAAAAAGAGTGGAGTGTCTACTGAATCAAAGTTCTAGAAGAAAAAGTAGCTTTCTATTGTAAACGATGACATGAAAAGATATTATTTGTTGTTTATCATAATGTCACAAGAGAGAAAAAATCTATTCTAGACTCGAAACAAGAGACAAAGATATCAGTCTTCAAAAACTGGGTCTATCTGACAATATTTATGTCATATAACCTTTGAAGAGAATGAAACGGTATGCAATGCCATCTGAACACGAAAAATAAATTTAGACGGCTACACATTATTTGAATACGAACTTTCATCAATTATACATTTCGAATAAAACTGTCTCCATAGACGCCCCACTGATGGACTGCAGAATCGTGCTGAGTTATGTAAAGTTGATGGCTTCAAAAAGCGATTTATTTGAAACAACTTTTATTCTTTATGGTGCGTAATTCGATTTTGGGTACTTCTCTCGATTTAAAATTTAAACGCGATAAGGAAATAGCTGAGTAAATGATACTCACATGTTGTAGAATGCTGTAAAATAGAATTTTTGACTCTCTATATTTATTTTATTTGTGTGCCTGAAGAATAGTTTAATAGATTTCTTTTATAAGATTTTAGTACTGCAGTGTTCATTTTCTATTTTTCAATTGGATAGTTTTTTTTTTGTTGTAATGAACTTTTCATTAAGAGATTTTTACTAATGTTGATATATCTATCATTTATATACTAGCATATAGCCCATCATATGACGGGATCAGTAAAATTTTTAATTTTCTAGAATTGTCAAGTACCCTATGAGACAAGTAAAAAAATGGTTTGTTTTTTGGATGAGATTTATCTTTCAACAAAAATAATAGATTAAAATTATCACACATGTACCTAATCTATTATTTAAGCCAAATATAAAAGTAAGTTATTTACGTAATATCTAAGTTTAGTGATAAAACGTATGGAATTAATGCAGAAGATATTTAAATAATCTAAAATAAATGATTAAATGAGATAGTTAAAGGAATGACGTCATAAAAGATTGTTATTTTTACCTATTTATTGTAGGATAAATTGATAAATTTAATCACCTGCTCTTAAAATGGGGATTAATATAATGGCATTAAACGCTCGAATAGGAGGACGGAGTAGATTTCGAACGTTTTCAAGATGACAGTATTTTTCGCTGTGTTACGAAGCTTATTCATACCAATTTATTTTAGAATCGGATCTATAGTTTAGGAAAAGATAAAATTTAATCACTTTGAATTTTGCTAACCCTAACTCATCAAAAATCCAATATAGATGCTCTATCCATTCCAGGTCCAACCGCTTCATAAATTCGAGGACAGACGGACAGATAACTTAAGCTATTATTCCATTACGAGAAGAAAGTTTAGGGGTACAAAACATGAAATGTTTATGTTGCCAGGGACATCCGTACAACAATACGGGAATTTAATAAAATAAAAATAATAAAAATCACAAAAAGTTGAAAAAATAGTAAAAAATTATTTTAAAAATAATAAAACAACTTTAGGAATAAGAATTTAAAAGAAAAAACAGAAAATATTCAATTAATTAGACATTTAGAAAAACTTGGCTGCGTCGGGGACAGAACCGTCAAACAGGTAGGCAAGAACTCTACCGAACGTGATACCTCTACATGCTCTGAAGGAACTAATTAGAATATATGAGGATCGAGTAAAAACAGTTTAGGAATTTAAATATTACTCTTCGCCCTCGCCATCCTATCAAGAATGAATTCAATATAGAGGGAGAATAAGGCTTGAAATAATAGCATTAAACACTCGAAAAGGGGGTAAGGTGAATGATGACTGACTCCGTTTAACTTTACAAACATTTATTCATTCACACATAAATAGAAGTAGAAATAGAAGTACGCGCGAGAGCGTTGGTCGAGAGAGTCCTCATGCGACCGATCCAACTCTTTGTCTGTGGTAAGCTTTGCGCGCGCGTTAGAGTTGAGTTGTAGAGTTGCGTGGGAGTCGGCGGCTCACCATGGAGTCGCAAAGTCTGGACACCACATCACTCCCCCTCCAGCGACAACGGTAAGTTAAACTGAACCCGACGACGTGAGCGGGTAGTCATAGAGTGACCGGATGAGTCACTGGGCTTGCAAGGAGTGTTTCTTGTATACTCATCTGCCGGTGGCGATGCAACCACCGGAGGGGTTGTAGGTGTGGAAGATGTAGCTGGTGTGAGCTCAGGTGCCCACAAGAACGCAGGTTTTAAGCGATCAATGTGAACCACTTTTTCGCTGTTGTTGACTAAAATCCGGTAAGTAGCAGAGTTTCTAGCCAGAACCAAATGAGGACCAGAATAAACCGGGTCTAAAGATTTTCTGTGCGAGTCAACCCGAAGAAACACATGGGTCGACGAACTTAAACTTTTGTGCACAAAAACTGCTGTTGCGAATCGATATATTTTAATTGTAATCGTTATGTTTTCTACTAAAAATGTAGCAAGCGACGTGTGGCAACAGAAGAGAGTTAATAAATGTTTAGAACTGTAGGCTGTTGTGTGTGTGGTAATTTTGAGATTACACATCGTATTTTGCACTGCTTAACATTCAGTTTTCGCCTCTTATGTTTAGAATGAGGTCTCGTTCGTGAAGAAAGAACATGGCGTCCGTGAGTTGAAAGAGTTGCTGCAGTTTTCTTAGTTTGAAGATATTTTATTGTGAATACAACTTGCTTTGGAATTTCTTGCGATAATGACCGGGGGAACGGGTGTTAAATGTGACGTGGAAGATTTAAAGAAGGCAAGAACACAGTTACGTCGTGCCTTTACTACAGCTTGTAATCAATTTGCAAAGTTTGAAGAATCCGAAAAAATAGAAAGTAAGGAAATTTTCACTATTTATAATAAAATAGTTGATAAATCGACTAGGTTGTTTGAATTGGACTCTCAAATAAGTCGACTAACTGATATTTCTGAAGAGGAATTTGATTTAACTGAATCTTATAGAGATAAATTTATTGAAGTTAAAGTATTTTATGATTCTTATGTTCAGAAAGAATTAGTCGCCAAGTCATGCGATTCTCAGGCCCAAGTTGGCGCGAATTTAAAATTGCCTAAGATAGTTTTGAAAGAATATGAGGTTATTCCAAGAACTTGGGTAGCGTTTTGGGGACAGTTTTCCCGTATACACAGTGATGATAGCTTGAAAGAAGAGGATAAATTTCAGTATTTGCTGGCCTCTGTTAAGCCGAATACGAAAGCGAGAGATATCGTTGAGAGCTATCCGCCTTCCAAAGAAAACTATTTAAAGGTAATAGAGCACTTGAAGTCTCGTTTTGGAAGGACAGATTTATTAATTGAAGTGTATATAAGAGATCTTTTAGCCTTAGTGCTGAATCGCCAAAATGTCCGGCTTGCTGAACTTTATGACAAATTGGGCTCTAATCTGAGATCTCTCGAAACATTGGGTGTGACTACAAAAAACTATGCAGCAATGTTGTATCCGGTAGTTGAATCGTGTTTACCAGTTGAAGTTTTGAAAGCGTGGGACCGATACAGATTGAACGCCAAAGTTGGCGAAGAAGATATAAACGTAACGAAAGAAAATTTGTTGGAAGCGTTGTTAGCCTTTTTATCTCATGAAGTGGAAGGTGAAGAACATAGGATTTTGGCGGAAAATGGTTTTGGAAGGCAGAAATACAAACGAGAAATAAATAAGCCTTTTCAACAAGATGAACCAACAGCAGCTGCTTTGATGTCGTCACTTCCAAATAAATCTTTGGGAAGGCTCGATTGTTTGTTTTGCCATAAACCTCACAATAGTCAAGATTGCCGAAAGGCTTCAGCAATGAGTTTGGAAGAAAGGAAAAAAGCTGTTATGAATGCAAAATCTTGTTTGTTATGTTTTAAAAGGGGTCATTTTTTTCGAGATTGTAGAAGTAAAATAAAGTGTTTGCTATGCAGTCAACGACATTATGTGATAATGTGTCCAAATCTTGGCACAGAATTTGTGAGAACTCCTTCCAAAGAGCAGGAGCATGAAAAGAGAAAACCACGGCACTGCTTTCATCCCAGTCTACCCAACGGGAAATTTATCTCAAGACACTCATGTTAAGACTTCGTAATAATGGTAAAGAGGTTTGCGTAAGATCTTTATTGGATGATGGATCACACCGTTCATACATTGAAACTAGTTTAGTTAAAGAGTTAAACCTCCAATCTTTAGGTACAGAAATATTGTCACAAGGGTTATTTGGTGGAGGAACAACACCTGCTGCTAAACATGGAAAATATGAAGTGAATATAGAGGGTTTAGACGGAAAAGGTTCAATACCAGTTTCATTGCTCGATCAGCCAACGATTTGTGCAGCATTGCCAAGAATTCAGGATGACGACCTTATTTGCGAACTCTCTTCCCGGGGAATAGTCTTAACTGACGTAGGTGGAAATGCACCACCTATAAGAATCCTACTTGGAGCAGATATCCTTGGTAGCATTTTAACAGGAAGAGTAGAGATTTTCAAGTCGGGAATTTCAGCTGTGGAAACCATACTTGGTTGGACTATCATGGGTCTTGGCAGGAAAAAAGAAGTGTTTAATATGGTATCAATGGCTTTGAAGAACTTAGAATTACACAACATATGGGATTTGGAAGTTTTGGGTATAACTGATCCAACAAAAGAAAAAGATAAGAAGTTGCTGGAAGAAGACACCTTGATCCATTTTCAAGAGACTTTGAGGGTAAACGATGAGCAACGTTATGAAGTTACTCTGCCTTGGTTGGCTGGACATCCACCCTTGTATAACAATCGTGAACTAGCCACAGCTAGACTTCATTCTGTTACGAAGCGTATTACGCAAGAAAACACATTCAACGCGTATAACGAAGTTTTCTTGAATTGGAAAAGGGAAGGAATTATTGAAGAAGTTGGGTTTTCGGAGATGAAGAATTCAGCCTACTACTTACCACACAGACCAGTCATTAAGTTATCAAGCGATACAACGAAAATACGACCTGTGTTTGATGCTTCGTTCAAGACCAAGGGCAGTGCTTCATTGAATGATTGTCTGAGCACAGGACCTAGTTTGACCCAACAAATTCCTCCATTAATTAATAGATTCAGATGGGAAGCAAGGGGTGTGTCAGCAGACATTAAACAGGCATTTTTGCAGATAAGTGTAAATCCAGTTGACAGAGATATGTTACGATTTTTGTGGTGGAAGGATCTTCCTGAATGCCCAACTATAGTCGAATATAGACACTGCCGTGTCGTTTTTGGGATAAGTTCATCTCCTTTCTTGCTGAATGCAACAATACAGCATCACCTTCGCCAAGAAAAATTTAAAGGTGAAGATTTGGCTTTTACTAAGAGCAAATTGGAAGAGGGGTTTTATGTGGATAATCTGATTACTAGTGTCAAAGATGAAAATCAGTTACAGATTCTGAAGAGACAGGCAACTGAGATAATGGCTGCTGGATGCTTTGATTTACGAGGCTGGTTTTCGACAGGTAGTTCCGAGGGTTCAACTCAGTCAGTATTAGGACTTAGGTGGAATTGTGAGACAGATGAACTTTCATGCATTTTTCCCAAAACATCTGTTGACCTGGGTCTATCTCCAACTAAACGAATGCTACTTTCTATAGTAAACAGTGTGTACGATCCAATAGGATTTTCTTGCCCTGCAATGTTGGTTCCAAAATTAATTCTTCAAGAAGCTTGGAAACGGAAAGTGAATTGGGATGAAGAACTTCCTGATGATCTTAAAAGGAGGTTTCTTGGTTGGACAAAACATCTTAGTCTGATTGAACAATGTGCTATTCCAAGAAGAATATTTAGAGGAAAACTCGATGATGCAACTTTACACATTTTTTCAGATGCATCGGTGTTTGCTTATGCTTGTTGTGCATTCTTGCGATGTAAAGACCAAGGAGAAGTTTTCGTAAATTTGGTGGCTGCAAAATCCAGAGTGATGCCAATGAACCGGCCAACGATTCCCAGAGCGGAATTATTAGGAGCTGCCATAGCTGCTAGGTTATATAAGTCGATTCAAGAATCTCTGAAGTTACCTCTTAAAGCGTTCTTTTGGACTGACTCTATGGTTGTGTTGGCATGGATTAAGAAACAAGAACCTTGGAATACCTTTGTCGGGAGAAGAGTAAAGGAAATAAGAGAGATAACGGATATCAACGCATGGAGACACGTACCGGGAGAATTAAACCCTACAGATTTACCATCTCGTTCCTGTAATTGGTCTGACCTCCTCAAACAGAAATGGTGGGAGGGCCCTTTGTGGTTGCGAGAAGATGAAGAGTTATGGCCTAACACGAGTTTGTCGTGTCCGGAGGAAGCACTGAAGGAGCGCAGGAAGATAGTGACAAGTGCTACAAATGTACATAAGGAAGTTGTGAGTCAAAAATTCTTATACTTTTCAAAATACTCAATGATAGTACGGATGGTTGCATGGATTTTCCGTTTCTATGACAACTCTCGGAGAGCTCAGAAGAAGGTTGGAGGACCAGTGACAAGTGATGAGTTTCAACGTGCTGAACTGTGTCTAATAAAGGTGATTCAGAGTGAGTGGTCAGAAGAGAACAGGAAGAAATATAAAGCTTCAATGAAATTTTATGAAGATAAAGGTGTATTGAGGGTCAGAACCCGTCTTATATTTAGTGAAGATGATGAGGACTTCCAGTGCCCAATTGTTCTACCTGATCATCAAATAACTCGACGTTTAATTGAATATACTCATAAAGTTATGAATCATGCTGGTGTACAGACCACACTGGGACATTTGCGAGAGAGATTTTGGATTCCCAGAGGACGAAGGATTATCAGAGAAGTGATTTCTAAGTGCGTTCCCTGTAGGAGGCATTCCGTGAAACATGCGACAACAGAGTATTCACCATTACCAGCCGATCGTATTCAGAGAGTTGCTGCCTTTCAAGTTGTTGGGGCAGATTTAGCAGGCCCAGTGTTCCTGCGAGGAGGTACCAAGGCTTGGATCATATTGTTTACCTGCGCTGTGTATCGTGCAGTGCACCTTGAGTTGGTAACCTCTTTGTCAACTGATGCCTTTCTTCAGGGTTTGCGAAGATTCATCGCTCGTAGAGGTAGATGCAGTGTAATTTATACAGATCAAGGAACAAATTTTAGGGGTACCGCAAGAGCATTGCAAAGTTTGGACTGGGAAGCTATTCAAGCAAACTGTGCAGCTCAACAAATAAAGTGGAATTTTAATCCGCCAAGTGCACCTTGGTACGGTGGATGGTGGGAGCGTCTCATTAGAGTTCTTAAGGATCTTTTGAAAAGGAACCTCGGCAAAGCAAGTCTCAATTACGAAGAGATGCTTACGGTATTGGCTGACTGTGAAGGTACCATCAACCAAAGACCTCTTACTTATACATCGGAGGATCCTGAGGAGCCAAGACCTTTGACCCCAGCTCATTTTCTGCGAGAAGTTGCTTCACCATTAAATTGTGACACAATTGATCTAGATCTGATTGACAGGAACCATTTGCGAAAGAGACTGTGCTACCTACAAAGGGTTCGTGAGAACTTCCGTAGGAGGTTCCAAAGAGAATATCTTGCTGCTTTAGTAAACAATCCTGGAAATAAACAACGTTACGAATTGAAGGAGGGGGATATCGTGATTGTGGGATCTGACAATGCTAAAAGAATCGAGTGGCCTTTAGCACGGGTCGAGGAGCTGATCTCGGGAAAGGATGGAAAACGAAGAGTCGCTCGGTTGAAGTTGGCTCATACTACTCTTATTAGGCCTATTCAACGACTGTATCCTTTAGAAATAAGGTCCGAGCAGTTGGCACCTATCAACTCGGTCACCGAAACACGGAATTCTGATGTTCCTGGAGACAATATCCTCGATGTTTCTGAAGTACCATGTACCCGAAGTGGTCGTCAAGTGAAGATACCACAGAGACTAGACCTTTGATAAGACAAACTTTACATTAGAGACTTTAAGTTGCAATAATGTAAATTTTAATGTGTTACCTTAAATTAGGATTTTAGGTGTTACTCTTTAATGTTGAATTTGTATAATTGTAATATAGTTTTAAGGTTGGTTTACTCGCAAACACCCCCCCCCCTTTTAGTCTACTTTATTAATTCATTTGGCTTTGTCTTGATCAAAATCAATACAAAGGGTGGGAGTGTTGCGAATCGATATATTTTAATTGTAATCGTTATGTTTTCTACTAAAAATGTAGCAAGCGACGTGTGGCAACAGAAGAGAGTTAATAAATGTTTAGAACTGTAGGCTGTTGTGTGTGTGGTAATTTTGAGATTACACATCGTATTTTGCACTGCTTAACATTCAGTTTTCGCCTCTTATGTTTAGAATGAGGTCTCGTTCGTGAAGAAAGAACAACTGCCTTTTTGGAGTGAGCACTGGAGAGAATTGGAGTTAGAGCTGTCATACAATCTTTTAACTTTTGGACTAAAACACTGGGATCCACACAGTTATTTCTGGGTTGCAGAAATTCTCAGGGTAAGCGGAGAACAGTCCCATAAGTGAGTTCAGCACTAGTAGTCTTGAGATCGTCTTTGAGACACGTTCGAAGTCCGAGAAGCACTGTAGGAAGCACATCAGACCAGTGAATCGATGTATGACTTCGCGAGAAAAATCCGAGGGGTTCTAATTGATTGTTAGTAATTTGATTTAACGCGGAACCTATAGCAAAGTCTGAAGCGTCCACAGGGGTTTAGAGTGGATTTCGAACTCGCTTTGAATTTTGCTTACCCTAACTCATAAAAAATCCAGTATAGATGCCTATATCCATTCAGGTACAACCACTTCATAAATTCGTGGACAGACGTACAGACAACCTAGGCTATTTTTAAATAGGGGATTATTTCCCAGTATTCAATAGGGTTTTAAATAGGTTCTACTTCTTTTTAAGATCAAATGTATAACAATAGTGCAACAGTAGATATACACATGCAATTAAAAGCGTTAGACATTTTTACATTAAGTTTTATTGTGTGATCCAGATGATTAAGATCTTATGTTTCGTTTTTAATGTTTAGAAACTGCAGTGTTAGCTTTCCGTTTTAAAGTTGATAACCCTTTTGCTACAATTGTAGGAAATGCATTAAATAATTCTTATTCCTTAGAATTACATATTATTTATTTATTCATTCCTAGTACTCAGCAGCCGAGCGATAGCCGAATGGTTAGGGTGCTGGCCTTCGGAACCACAGTTCGTGGGTTGGAATCCCACTGTAGCATGGTTGTTCGTAGCCGTTCGGATTCGGCTTTAAGCAGTAGGTCCCAGTCTCATTAACCCACGTGTTGCAAAAAGTAGACAGTAGTGCTGAAAACCAAACCTAGTACTCAGTGCTGAAAAAAAGTCCTCCTTTCAGTATCAAACATATTATCTTAATTTCCCACATATAATTGCAGTGATTTTTTTTATGTTAGGTGACAAAAGGAAAGCTTAATCCTAACACTAATTCTGTATATATCTTACGAAACTGAGACACGAGATATATTAGATAACTAAATTTCATTAAATTTTAATTTACTTACATATTAATTCTGCTAATTGAAATGAATGATTTGCTGAAAATAAATTAATACATCGGTTTTCGTCGATAATCGGTTAAAAATTTAAATTTGACAAAACTCGAAATAATTATTTCCATATAAATCAATATAAATGCAATTAAATCGTTTTATAATTCTAAAACAAAAACAAAAACAAAATACATTTATAGAGAATAAATAAAATGATTAATACTAAATATTTTAGGCGATGGTGGAGTTTTAGTTGGGCAAAATTTAACTGAAAATTTGATATTAAAATAACATCATATTGCAAATCATAACCAATAATAATAATCAGCAAAAAGTTTGTTTTAACAGCTATTTTACTATTATAAAAATAATTTATTATCACAATATACGATAGTTATTACTAATAAAAACGTTAAATTTTAATTTTCAAATAGAAATTTTCTATAATTTTTGCATATTAAGTACATTCTAGGGGAATTTCTTACTGTTATACCTAATTGAAATTTACCAGTTATTTATCTTTCAAAATTGGTCATCAAATTGGGTGCCAATTGTTAGTTTTAAAAAGTGTAAAAAAATACAACGTAGTTTGTATTATACACTGAAAAGTAAAAAAAAAAACTGATATAGGCATGCGTATGCAAATAAAGAAATAAGGAACCAATTAGAATACTGCCCTGTGGTCTGCAGCGACTATATAAGACAACAAGTGTCTGAAACAGTTGTTAGATTGGTTACTGTAGCTTCTATGGCAGGTTATCAAGTTTTGAGTAAGTTTGAAAGTGTCGTTATAATCGACGCACGAGAGATAGGATATAGCAATTTTGAGGTACAGATGAAATTTGGATTTTCCCGTGCAAGAATTTCACAAGTGCACAGTGAATATCAGGAAACTGGTAAAACATCAAATCTCTGACTTCACTGCTGAGGGATAATGATCGTGCAAAAACGGGACTAATGACTTCTGAGGAGAATAATTAAACGTAACACAAGTGCAACCCTTCCGCAAACTGCTGCAGATTTCCCTGCTGAGCCATCAACAATGTCAGCGTGCGAAGCATCATCGATATGGGGTTTTGGAGCAGATGGACCATTCTTATGCCCTTGATGACTGTAAGGCACAAAGTTTTACGTCCTGATCCCTTAAACGCTGACACTGGACTATTGATGATTGTAAACATGGTGTATGGTCTGACGAGTCTCAGTTCAAATTGTGTCGAGTGGAGGGACGTGTACGTTATGAAGGCAATCTCAAGAACCATGGACCCTGCATCTCAACAGGAAACTGTTGAAGCTGATGGAAGCTCTGGGATTCTAAGGAGCTCGTGCAGTTGGAGTGATATGAAACAACTGATACGTCTAGATATGACTGTAACAAGTGAAAAGTGACAAGTACATCCTGTTTGAATGCCTGCAACCATTCATGTTAATTGCTCATTACGATGGACTTGGGGAATACCAGCAGGACAATGAGACAGCCCACAAGTCCAGAATTGCTATAAAGTGGCATTCTGAACACTTAAACACTTCTGCTGACCACCAAAATTCCCAGAAAAGAACATTATTGAGCATATCTGGGATGCCTTACAACGTGTTGTTCGGAAGATATCTCCACTACCTCGTATTGTTATGAATTTATGGATAGCTCTGAAGGATTCATGGTGTCAATTACCTCCAGCACTCCAGCATACGTTAGTAGTATCCATGTCATTCCATGTTGCGGAATTTGTGCGTAATCGCGTGGACCTACACGATATTATGCAGGCGTATCAGTTTTTCTTTGGCTCTTCAGTGTATATTAAATCGATAAGTTACATAAAGTTATCGTAGACTCTAGGAAACAAGATTTTATGTCGGCTGATAGCAATCTATGCTAGATTTGCTTTAATATTCTTTACATGGATTTGATGGTAACAGAACTTATCAACACAGCCGTTATTATTTCGATGTCATTTAGAACAACTTATTTATGTGAGACGTTTTACAAGTGAATTAGTTTTGCAGATGTACAGAAGCAAAGCGAATCATCGAAGAACCTTTATTAAATAAAAATACGCCTATGGTTAACAAATATAGACCTATATATCCATTATTTATGCAAATAAATCGAAGCACAGTTCCAATCACCAGATGCGATGATGACAGTAGCACTAATTATACTACTATTTAGATAAATAAAAATATTTTGAAAATTTTAAACTTAGATAAGCACTTGTTTTTTTTACTTTTACACAAATAAGTTATTAGTATTATTAAAAAAATAATATTTTACCTTAGAATTTTAAGAGCTTTTACATGGTTAACAGTCAATTAGTAATTTTTATCAGTTGGATTAGAAACAAAATAAGCCAGTTTTGAAAGTCTACTGTTGGCTTATGAAACTGATACAAAATTAATTTGAAATCCTAATGTAAAGAATATATGGACATTTAACATGAATTCGCCTTTCTGATTACTTTTCTTACCACATAGAATACCAAAAGTAGAGAAGTACATTTGTTATTGTTTAAAAGAGGATCCTCTCCATAAAAACCTACGTTTACACTATCTGGCACTATCTTGAGTTGGTTCTTTTTTTGGTATTTTGACATTAGGACCAACTTCAGAGAAATTTTACTCTTTCAAACTCTCGAGAACACACATTTCCTCACATTTTCAACTATTCTTCCAATAAAATTCTATGCAGTTGACGGAAATCAAGGCTCTCTTTTTTGCGAAAAAATAGACTAAGCCGAAACTGATGAAAAATGATTTCAATGAAAACTGATTTATTCTGTAAAAATTTAAATAAAATTTTAGATGAGATATTTAGATTCTAAAGTGAAAAAATATCTTTATGTTTAATAAATAGCTTTTTCTTTACATTATATTGAAAAGTCTTTAGAGTTTATAATGTTATTTAATTTTTTTTAAATGCTATTTTTGAGATTTTCTTTTATGTGCTTATCATAAAATTTTATTAATCTTTAGTTTTGAAGGATTCTCAAAATAGTAGGATGTAAACATGATGTTAATGGAAAAATTGTGTATAGGGTAATTCCATACCAAATCAACACAAGTTTCTACCTGACCCCTTCCAATTTTGATTAAATTTGGTATAGTAAGAAAATCCCCAAATCTTATGTTCAAATAATAATTGGTTTGGGAGTTATAAGGCTTTAAAGTTGCCAGATTTGTCTAAAAAATACATTATCGGCATGCCTTTAAATTACACTTGTTACTCACCTAATTAAGCTAGAGATATGTGCAAGGTGTTATTTTAAACCTTTTTTAATGGGCTTTCATATGATATACAACACATGATGACTTAAATTTTTTTAAAATTTGAATTTAAATTAAAATTTAAAATTTAAATTTCTCAAAAAACCAAGTTTTTAAAATTTTGAAAAATATCTCAAAAATTGCTCATATTATTGTTAATTAATCCTCAAAGTTTCATGTTGGGATCATAAAGGGATCACAAGCTACAAAAATTTTTTGTTTGATATATTTACTATTGGAATAACGAAAATAAGAACATGCATTCATTACTTTTAATCTAATTCAGCTGTATAGGATGGCATTAATGTTTACACACTACTTTATCGACATATACTCTAGTAAATAGTACATTTAACATTTGTGAAGATTTTAGAATGAAGAAAAATCATTAAAGTGCATTACTTTTGATGGATGGTGCTACTTATTTATTTGAAACTGATAGAAAGCTTTATGTGTTTTGAGAATTTCTACTTCAGAAAGAATATACACTGGTCCTGTTAGTCTTAAATTACAATGTATGTAAAGTGGTCAATTCCAAACTTTCCTTTGTAATATACAACAAATGGGTGAGTTGTAGATTGAACATTAGTCCAGTGGCATCTCTGGGTCTCATCCTGTATAACAAATAAGTAATTTTCAGCAAAATCAAGAAGAACTACAATCTCTGAATCTTTTAAATTTTCTTTTATATTGTTTATAAATGAATTTTGTTGTTTCACCACAAAGTCATGATAAACTAATACAGAAGATTTTCTCACAAAATAAGTCAATAAATTCTGATGCTGACATTTGTATTGTTTCTAAAGAGCTCCTATCAACAGAAATCCACTGATTGAAAATGACCTTTTCCACCATATTTTCATCAATGTTTCATCAAGTATGGTTTTTAATTCTGTAGTCCCAAAACATGATGTACACTCTCCCATGTGGCAGCTGATTGATGCCCTTGTATGTATTAATTTTTCCATGTGTTAATGGAAGCTAATTTGGTATTTTATAGCTTGTGATCCCATTATAATACCTATGTACTATGTCACAATGTATGAATCCAGATGTACTATGGATTCCAATTTCAGATGTTATGTGTAAGGTGAATTTTTTTTAACTCTAACAGGACCAATGTATATTCTTTCTGAAGTAGAAATTCTCAAAACACATAAAGCTTTCTACCAGTTTCAAATAAATAAGTAGCACCATCCATCAAAAGTAATGCACTTTAATGATTTTTCTTCATTCTAAAATCTTCACAAATGTTAAATGTACTATTTACTAGAGTATATGTCGATAAGGTAGTGTGTAAACATTAATGCCATCCTATACAGCTGAGTTAGATTAAAAGTAATGAATGCATGTTCTCATTTTCGTTATTCCAATAGTAAATATATCAAACAAAAAATTTTTGTAGCTTGTGATCCCTTTATGATCCCAACATGAAACTTTGAGGATTAATTAACAATAATATGAGATATTTTTGAGATTTTTTCAAAATTTTAAAAACTTGTCTTTTTGAGAAATTTAAATTTTAAATTTTAATTTAAATTCAAATTTTTTAAAAATTTTTCAAGTCATCATGTGTTGTATATCATATGAAAGCCCATTAAAAAAGGTTTAAAATAACACCTTGCACATATCTCTAGCTTAATTAGGTGAGTAATAAGTGTAATTTAAAAGTATGCCGATAGTGTATTTTTTAGACAAATCTGGCAACTTTAAAGCCTTATAACTCCCAAACCAATTATTATTTGAACATCAGATTTGAGGATTTTCTTTATTACCATGAAGTCACTTACTATACCAAATTTAATCAAAATTGGAGGGGGTCAGGTAGAATTTGTTCTAAAATTGTGTTGATTTCACATGGAATAACCCTATATTATTATTTATAATTTTTTGTGAAAATATTGTATTTAAAATAATCTTTAATATAAAATTTTAAAGTATAAAATTTGTAAGAAAGCTGTGTATATCATTATTTATGTATGT
This sequence comes from Pardosa pseudoannulata, assembly GCA_032207245.1. Classification (NCBI taxonomy): domain Eukaryota; kingdom Metazoa; phylum Arthropoda; class Arachnida; order Araneae; family Lycosidae; genus Pardosa; species Pardosa pseudoannulata. The sequence continues at coordinate 143,407,401 of CM063498.1, read as the reverse complement.
GGAAAGATTGCTCTTAAAACTTTCTTAGAAAATGCAATTGGTTTAGGATTTAATTGTTATTGTTTCCATAACAGCTTATTTATAAACATTTAATATCAGTAAATACGAACTAATTTACTAAGCATTCTCTGTGTTAATATAATGCTGTATCTTTCAAAATAAAAAATTCTAAAGAAAATAATTCTGTCATTTGAAAACAATGTTTTTTTGTAAAATCCTCCTACCTCGCAAAGCGTTTTAATCTAAATTCTAGAAGGTTTGAATCTAATGAATTTTTCACTCTTTTCAATTATATTTTTTTTCTTATTTTCAAGAAAAATCAATTTTTCTCGATAATGTAATCATTATTCTTTCCGAATGTAGGTTATCAATTATTACAACAGAGTTCATTTAATCCAAGTGGTTGAATAGAGACAATTGCTTTTTCTAGAAATGTGAGGTCTCAATAAATTAAGATGAAAGATAAATATTTAACTTTAGGATGCATACAAACTATCATCAAATTTCATTGACAGAGTAACAAAATTATTAAGCTCAGTTTCTACAAACTTATATTTAACATTCCATGAACAACGCTAGAATTACTGAAAACTTTTATAAAAATTCTTTGAAAGATTCATGGTACTCTAAGTACTATAAAAATCAAATAAAGTATTGTCTCAAATTATAGTTTTAGCCATTTTACACAGAAATGCAAATATGAAATCTGTATTTTCAAAATTCATAAATTTTTAAGGTACATAATCCTCTATATAATAACAGCCCTGACGTACCTGTTAAAGTGTGTTAAGACCTTAACATGAGAGGGACTATGAATTTGTGCTGAAAGCTCTGTGGAGAGATATGGGAAAGAAATTAAAAAATCCTCTATATAATAACAGCCAGTTATCTGTCCGTACCTGTTAAAGTGTGATAAGACCTTAATGGATAGAGGACTATCCAATTTTTTTGATGAGTTAGGGTTAACAAAATTCAAAACGAGTAAAGTTTATCTTCTCTTAAACTATCTATCCGATTCTGAAGCAAATTTGGTATAAATAGGCTTCATATCACATCGAAAGTTACTATCGTCTTTAAAACGTTCGAAATCCACCCCTTCCCCCTTTTCAAGCGATTATTGCCATTATTTCCAGTTCTATTTTCCCCGGTTATATGCGGGGGATTACATTTATTAATTAAACACATAATAAATAGGTAAAAATAACATTTTTCCTAGCATTATGGCGTCATTCCTTTAACCCTCTCATTTAATCATTTCTTATTTTAAGTTATTTAAATACGGTCTGCATAAATTTTCCTACATTTTATCACTGAAATTAGATATTACGTAAATAATTTTCTTTTATATTTGGATTAAATAATAGAATAGTTACATATGTGATATAGTAAGCCAATATTTACTATAACTATTATTTACTGTAGTAAATGCTGTCTAAATGTGTAAATCATAAAAACTCCCTCTGGTGGAGAAATTTAAAACATTTTTTATTCGCTCAAACAAATTCCTAATTTTTCATTATGTTCAATACAACATTACATAACTTTCTAAATAATAGTTAAGGTTGTGGACAACTTTAAAGTAGGAAAATTTAATTATAGACAACATGTACTTTATGTGACACTGAGAGTGTATTTTACTAATGAGTTTCAATATTTTAAGTTTTGTTGTTAGATATTCATATACCAAAAATATTTTAAAACATTTAATTTATTTATCAGTACAATTTATTTTAATGGGGAAGTTCAAGCGAATATAACATATAACTTCGTTAACTTTTTCAGTAATAGTAACAAATGGTTTTCATGGTTACAGTTATTTTGCATTCACAAACGATTATTTTAGTCTGGAAAAGAATTTTTTCCATTTTTTGCTTAATATTTCCATCTCACAGCTGAAAAATTTATCTTAACCCATTCAGTGAAAATAATGACCCAGTTTCGTGGTGCATAACTTATGAACCAAAGTGGGCAATTTCGAGTCAAAAGCGTAGTTTTAAATTGCACGCGCATATCTCTCGGAACAGTGAAGTGATAATTTTATGCTGCCTTTTGCATATATTTTCAATAAAATAAATGTTGGCTGAATAGATTTAATTGAATAAATCATTCTTTATTTACATTTTCGCCAGAAAGCGGAATGTAATACGGTGTTATTACGTAATTGTGTAAATCCAGCAGTTAAACCTTAACTTTAATAACGATTAATATAATCCCGTTAACAAATCTGTAAGACATATCTCCTACTAGCACCAGATCTTGATCTAATTTGTAATATAATTGGACTAATCTCTGATGTAATTAGGAGAAACTCATTCTGTTTCCAAATGAGCAGCATATATCGCATAATGGCTATCAGTGATGACATTAGTTACCTCAATTCCCTTTAGTGCACATTTATACGAGATGAGGTTCAAATTTGTGATTATTTCAATGTGTTTTGTTCATCCCAACAAAAAACTTCTGATGTGGATACAAAATTATATCTATGAAGCCTATAAAATTTTACACGTTTCTTAAATTTTTTAAATGTGATTCTCTATATTTATCATTGCCAAGTATCTCAGTTTTCTTATGTATGGCAACTTACGAGCCTTTCCGTCTGTAATTGTGCATAAAATTTTGTATAATGTTCTAAATATCTTAATACATATAGTTTATGTTTTTGTTGAATTTCTTCTATAAAGTAAATATACATATTTTCTGTTAAATTCAGTAATATTTCAGTAATTCAGATTTAGAAAATGAAAAAAAAATTCTCCATACGTTTGTAATTTAAAAATTTGGTAAAATCCATGCATAATTTTTATTCATACTGTGATTTTTTTATTATTTTAATACTTATACCTCATGTGTTTATTGCATTTTTATTTCTCTTATGGATATTTATCATCATCTTTGGTGGTTACACTCATCTTTACCACCATCTTAAACGGCATGTTGACACTATTGACGCCAAAAATTATCACCAAAACAACAAGGGGACAATCAAGAATCTAATATGGATATCTTCATAAATTTGAGAGCAGTTGTACAGATAACTTAGTCTATTTTTATATAGGGGATTTTATTAACCACGGGATCTTTTGATACCATGTGTTTAAACGTATTTGAGTTCCTATCTAAATTTTCACGTGGTTTAACAAAATTAATTACATATAATACTTTCAAAGGAATCATGTTTATTCCGGTGGAACTGAAGTGAAAAAAGAATTAATAATATGTTGAGTGGATAGAGTTCATATGATATACTGAGATTTTTGTTGCATAAAGTTTGGATTGCAAATTAAATAGAAATGCACAGCTAGAGTTACAACAGTCTTAAATACAAAATTCCAGTATTATACATCTAATCGATCTTGATATATGCCTGATAACGTTAATATCCTTTACATTGAAATTTAGCATTATACATAGAGCTGATTGTAATCACAAAAGGAGACGTACTACCAGATACTACAACAGTCTTAATCACATAATTCCAAAATTATACGTGTAATCATTTTCGATTTATGCCCGATAACGTTAATATCCTTTACATTGATATTTAGCGTTATATAGAGTTGTGATTGCCATGCAATCACAATAGGAGACTTACTACTAGATACTACAACAGTCGCAAATACAAATTTTCGATCTTATACGGATAACATTTTCGAGTTATGTGAGATACATTAGGAACATACGTACATACTGACGCCTTTTTAAGAATATTAACGATTTATTTAGAGATAATCAAAATTTATTAATTTATTAATTATTTAATTTAATGTACGTATGTAGAAGCATAACGGATGAACTATTCAAAATTAATGAGGCATGGTAAAAATATAGCCATTTATACCATACTTGAATCCATTTTAACACATTGTATGCGGGTCACGTACTAGTACGCTTTCTGACGATTGATACTTGAGCGCCTGACACGTACTAGTACCGGTTAGTGTAACAATATGGTTTGTTTGTAGGTACAAAAATAATGGTATATACTGGAAAACGAAGCCTAATGTTCTTGTCTACTACATAAATTCTGGAAAAAATTAGAAAAATAAAAACTAGTTTTTACATCAGTCGATGCGGAATCACAGAACGGGAAAAAATTAAAACTTTATACTACTATTTCTATTTGGTTTTTCATATTTACGATACTATTATAAATGTATCCACTAAAAATATATTTTTTGTTTACAAAGATCTTATAGTTGTTATTTGTATATTTCTATTTATATATTTGTTTATATATTTCAATATAAAATACGAAAAGTTGGTTAAATAATTAAGTAATTTTCGATCTATTGAGATTTGACTGAATAACTAAATTTACTCGCAAAAAGTCAGCACCAGGTACAATTTCGCTGCGAAATGTATCGCACACAATGTGCTAACTAGTTTCTGCATTACTTATCTTTGAGTACAGTTTGTATGAAACCATATAAAATTTATTCAATTCATTTTAAACAGTTTCTGAGTTACTTGTATTCTTGTGTACAGCTTGTACACAACAATTCAAAATGGATTCAGGCATGGCTAAAATATATACAGGGTGTCCCAAAAGGTCGTTTACAAACTTAACATTCTGGTCTGTCATATCACAATGAACAGGATTTACATAGAAAATTGTGCAAACTGCGACCGCTAGAGTGTTGTGATCACGAGTGTAGAGCAGGAAAAAAAATGATAACGACAGCGGTGTTAATATGATTTTTACTACAGATGAGGATTACGTCACAGCAAATGCTCAAAATTGTTTCCCTTCACCACAATGCACGTTTCACAACGTCGGCTCATGGATTCACGAACCCGTTCAATTTGGTCAGGAGTGTCACGGACACGTGCTGCCACTTCCGCCATTCTGGCGATAAGATCGATGTCCGATGTTGGGGTGTCTCGTACACCATGGACTTCATGTGTCCCCACAGGTAGAAATCCAGGGGAATCAGGTCGAGAGATTGCAGCAGTCCTCCTCTACCGATCCAGCGATTTTCCTGCAATTATTGCCCTCTAGCGGTCGCAGTTTGCATTTTCGGACACAAATTCCTATGTAAATCTTGTTCCTCATGATATGAAAGATCAGCATGTTAAGTTTGTAAACGACCTTTTGGGACACCCTGCATATTTTGACCATGTCTGAATTACCCGTTATGTTTCATCATATGTACAAGGAAACTTATTCATGAATTAAATATTTATTATTTAATTGATGAATGATTACAACAACACTGCCTGTATTAGGAAGCAAAAACGTATCTGATCTTACAAAGGCATGAATTGGATATGTTTGCGAAAGGAAGAATTAAAACGTTTGAATATGGAAGATATCTAATCAAAGGTCTATAACTCTATACGTGCCTTATTGATTAATTTCTACGAGGATTGGAACTTTAATAGTGGCAACTATTTATTTATATGGAATATAAAATTGATTCATGTCACCAATTTTTATAATCCTTCAGTATAGTCTCCAGCGTTGTGTATAACCCGTTTCCAACGATGTAGGAGTCGTAGAACACCTGTAGCAGAGCCTGTTCAGTTGATAGTTCGAACGGACCGGTCTATTGCTTCAAGAATCTCTGAATCAGTTCTCAAGCGAATGCCACGAAGTGGTTTCTTCATCTTAGGAATTAAGTCAATGTCACAATTGCTTAGACTGAGGAATATGCTGGATGGTAAAGCACGCCAGATGGCGTCGATTACTGTCTATTAGTATGGCAACAGCAAGCCCTTCTGCTTTTTTACCTATTTATTATGTGATAGAATGATAAATTTCCTGCTCTTAACCGGAGAAAATAGGGCTTGAAATAATGGCATTAAACGCTCGAAAAGGGGGAAGGGGTGGATTTCGAACGTTTTAAAGACGACAGTATTTTTCTCTGTGATATGAAGCATATTTATACCAATTTATTTTAGAATCGGATCGATAGTTTAGGAGAAGATAAGCTTTACTCGCTTTGAATTTTGCTAGCCCTAACTCATAAAGTGTCCAAAAAGGCGATTTCACGCAGTAGGGCAAATCTCAATTTATGACAATTTTGGCTTTTGTTTCAAACGGAAAGACAGTTTATTGTTTGTCTATTGGCTGTTGTAAACCTTAAAATGAATGGGAAGGGCATTATAGTAGTTCGTGACGTTGCGACAAATTGCTCTATATGTATGACTATATATCCATTTCAGGTCCAACCGCTTCATAAATTCGAGGACAGACAGACAGATAACGTAGGCTATTATTATATAGGGGATATATTTAGTTTTATTTAATATATTTTTTATGCTACACAATTATACTTTATTTTTAATTAAAACTTATTCAATATTTCCTATAATAACCGAAGATATACTAGACTTTCAACCCGTTTAGAATACGTTCTAAACAAATATCCGACACGTTAATAGATCTTAAAACTTTATAAGAAGGATAATAAAATTCATGAGAAAAAGGCTGTAAACTATCCGAAAGCCTTTTGACTTATGCTGTTCATATTGATAACTCCAGTTAAAAATTGAGATTAAAAAAAATCTAAAAAAAAGAAAAAAAAACCCAAAGATTTATAAATGTTGTGTAAAGTTTCTCCATTCCTTTTTAGGAAAACATTTGTTATTGTAGTTACCTTTAAATATCTGATAAAAGCTTTCTTTTATAGAGCAATGAATCAAAGATAGCATTGTCACGCTCTGCTTCTTTTCTTCGTATTTCCTGAACAGAGAAAACCGTAAAGGTAAATTTCAACGATTCTTTATTGATGTAGTCGGATTAACAGTAACGAAAAAATGTTTATTTCACAGTTAAATGTTTTTTTATGTAACATGAAAAAGAAATGTTTTAAATGCTTGCCAAAGTTTTTGAGAAAAGAATAATTTATCAACGTGTCTCGAAGTCGAATATTTACGAACACTTTTTACTGCATTCAAACGTTTCAGATCTAAGGGGAAAAGTAAAAAACAGAATTTATTCAAGCACGAACGATTTGAATTTTTTCTCCAAAACTTAATGCTCGAGTTTTTCACGTATTGTTTAACTGTGTGGTTCTTGTTACACATCAAATGGATGTCACACCAGCGATTTCCCTCCATTCCCGAAAATGCGTGATTTTGCCTGAGAAGGCATTATCTTCACTTGCGGTCTTCTTTGTTGTGTAACTTGGGAGCTGTCACTCGCTTACGTGACTCAAGCTCCTACTGGATTAAACGATCTCAAATCAAAAAGAAGACACGTTTTACCAGGAATGATCTAGGTTTTTTAGGTTTAGAGTGGATTTCTGAAAAGCAATTTTTCATTATGAGAAACATAATTTAAAAGCCATTTTGTTTTCAATTAATTCATAAAATATATTAATGCTGTGGTCTTTCCTTTATACGAATCTCAATTTTATGAATATTTTATGTTATACGAAGTAATTTTATTTCCCTGGCTAAATGTCCATTAGGCTAATGTAACAAACTATTCACCTATACTGATATATTCAGTTATATGAAGTAATTTTCTTTCCAAGGAGAAACACCCATAAGTCTTAGCTAATAATTTATTCAACTATACGAATTTTCAGTTGCACGAAACTTTCACTTATACGAAGAATTATCCGATCACCGTAAAGTTTCGAAAATAAATTTTATTCAGTTATACGAAGTGAGAAAATATTACGTTCTTAATTGTATCCATAAAATGTAGTAAATAAATTATTCATAATTAATTATTGATAACAAATTATTGATATACTAATATTCAGTTATACGAAGCAATTTTCGTTTCCTAGAGAAACAGCCACAAGTCTTAGCTAATAATTTATTCAACTATACGAATTTTCAGTTACACGAAGCATTCACTTATACGAAAAATTATCCGTTCACCGTAAGTTTTTGAAAGTAAATTTTATTCAGTTATACGGCTTGAGAAAATATTTCGTTCTTCAGTTTAAACGATTCTTTATTGATGTAGTCGGATTAACAGGAAAGAAAAAATGTTTATTTCACAGTTAAATGCTTTTTTTTATGTAACACAAAAAAGAAATGGTTTAAATGCTTGCCAAAGTTTTTGAGAAAAGAATAATTTATCGACATGTCTCGAAGTCGAATATGTACGAATACTTTTTACAGCATTGAAACGTTTCAGATCTAAGGGGAAAAGTAAAAAACAGAATTTATTCAAGCATGAACGATTTGAATTTTTTCTCCAAAACTTAATGCTCGAGTTTTTCACGTATTGTTTAAGTGTATGGTTCTTGTTACACGTCAAATGGATGTCACACCAGCGATTTCCCTCCATTCCCACATAATCGTGATTTTGCCTGAGAAGACATTATCTTCGCTTGCGGTCTTCTTAGATGTGTAACTTGGGAGCTGTCACTCGCTTACGTGACTCAAGTTCCTACAGGATTAAACGATTGCAAATCAAAAAGAAACACGTTTTACAAGGAAAGATCTAGTTCTTTATGTTTAGAGTGAATTTCTGAAAAGCAATTTTAGTGTTATGAGAAACATAATTTAAAAGCCATTTTGTTTTTAATTAATTCATAAAATATATTGTTGCAACGGACACTACTTTATAGGAATCTTAAATTTATGGATATTTTATGTTATACGAAGTAATTTTACTTCCACGGCTAAATGTCCATTAGGCTTATGGAACAAATTATTCACCTGTACTAATATTCAGTTATACGAAGTAATTTTCTTTTCAAGGAGAAACACCCATAAGCCTTAGCTAATAACTTATTCAACTATATAAATTTTCAGTTACACGAAGCATTCACTTATACGAAGAATTATCCAATCACCGTGTAAGTTTCCGAAAGTAAATTTTATTCATTTATACGAAGTGAGCAAATATGTCGTTCTTAATTGTATTCATAAAATGTAGGAAATAAGTTATTAATAATTATTGTTAATAAAAAATTATTTTCCTGTACTAATATTTAGTTATACGAAGTAATTTTCTTTTCCAGGAGAAATACCTATAAGCCTTATCTAATAATTTATCCAATTATACGAATTTTCAGTTACACGAAGTTTTCATTTATACGAAAAATTATCCGATCCCCGTAAGTTTTCGAAATTAAACTTTATTCAGTTATACAACGTGAGCAAATATTTCGTTCTTAAGTTTCAATGATTCTTTATTGATGTAGACGGACTAACAGGAAAGAAAAATTGTTTAATTCACAATTAAATGTTTTTTATGTAACACGAAAAAGAAATGTTTTAAATGCTTGCCAAAATTTTTGAGAAAAGAATAATTCATTGACGTATCTCTAAGTCGAATATTTACGAATACTTTTTACTGCATTGAAACGTTTCAGAACTAAGAGGAAAAGTAAAAAACAGAATTTATTCATGCACGAATGATCTGAATTTTTTCTCCAAAACTTAATGCTCGAGTTTTTCACGTATTGTTTAACTGTATGGTTCTTGTTACACGTCAAATGGATGTCACACCAGCGATTTTCCTTCATTCCCACAGACGCGTGATTTTGCCTGAGAAGACATTATCTTCACTTGCGGTCTTCTTAGATGTGTAACTTGGGAGCTGTCACTCGCTTACGTGACTCAAGTTCCTACAGGGTTAAACGGTTGCAAATAAAAAAAGACAAGTTTTACCAGGAAAGATCTAGTTTTTAGGTTTAGAATGGATTTCTAAAAAGTTATTTTTCATTATGAGAAATATAATTTAAAAGACATTATGTTTTCAATTCATAAAATATATTGTTGCAATGATCACTCCTTTATACGAATCTCACTTTTATGGATATTTAATGTTATACGAAGTAATTTTATATATCTGGTTAAATTTTCATTGGATTTATGTAACAAATTATTCACCTATACTAATATATTCAGTTATACGTAGCAATTTTCTTTTCTCAGAGAAACACCCATAAGGCTTATTAATAATTTATTCCATTATACGAATTTTCAGTTACACGAAGCATTCACTTATACAAAGAATTAGTCGATCACGGTGTAAGTTTTCGAAAGTAAATTTTATTCAGTTATACAAAGTGAGCAAATATTTCGTTCTTAATTGTATTCATAAAATGTAGTAAATAAATTATCCATAAATAATTATTAATAACAAATTATTTATCTATACTAATATTCAGTTATACGAAGTAATTTCTTTTCCCGAAGATACATCCATAAGCCTTAGCTAATAATTTCTTCAATTATACGAATTTTCAGTTACACGAAGCATTCACTAATACGAAGAATTATTCGATCACCATGTAAGTTTGGGAAGTAAATTTTATTCAGTTATATGAAGTTATTCAGTTATTTGACGTCAGCTTGATTATTTGCCACATAATGTCCGGAAGGTGACGTTAAAATGACGTCACAACGACGGTTCGAAACGAACCGCAACGTCCAAAGTAAGGGCCCTAATCAATCTCAATAATCCAAGAACTATACCTGATCTGAAAGACAGCATTTTATGGCATTTCTCAGAATTTCCTTTGGCACACTGCAGTCAACTGTAGAACCTGCTGTTTTACAAAGGTTAGCTGAAAATGATAGCCATCATGTTGAACATGTCTTGTTGGAATAAATATTTTTAATTAGTGTAAGGGGCAGTCTCAACAAAGTCGTTTAACGGCTGATCCCGATTAACCTATGACACCAACAAATGGTGGGACACAATTTTCCATTTAAACATAGATTAATTGCGATTAGCCGTTAAACGACATAATGGCCGGCCCTTAATGTTGACTATAGGTATGATTAGAAAAACGCCCTCTGTTAGTGAAATTATGAACTACTTTTTTATTTGCATCCTTTCATTATGTCTTACCCAATATTTCATAACAATTAAAAATTAGTGTAGACTTAGAAATTAGTGTTTCAACTATTTACATTTTTTGCAACGAATTTTTATTGAAAGTACGTTGTATCTCTATATACAGTTCCAAATATGTTTTACTGTCAGATGTTATTTATAATTTCTATGTTAGGTACAACAATTTACCTTCTTCATGAGATTCACATGAATTTGATTTTCGAGTAGATGAGTCATCTAAAATCAGGATAAACAATTATATGTATTCATATTTATATATATATATATATTCATATATGTAATTCAAGAATTATACAACTGCTGGACAAGGTGAACCCTAACTAACTTAGCAGTAATTTGGTAATATGCAGTCTGGCGACTTTGAAGAGAACGGCAAAAGTCTAATTAAAACTTTATTTTAGAGCTGCAAAAGTGGACACATTTATTAGTCAACGACAAAAAAAAAGAAAGACACAAAAATCACTCTGCTCGAACAGAGGTGCACCCAAGAGAGACGACAGAAGGAATTTTCCAAGAGACATTAATTAAACTGTTTCAAGTGAATTAAACCGTTAAGATAAGGAAAAACACGGAGCCATTTGCCTGGAAAACGTGTTGAATAGAGGAAAAATTACATCTTTAGGACAGAAAGCTTTGGAAAATGTATCGAAAGAATTTTAAGTCGAGGACACTCCTTTAATTAAAACATTTAGAGGCTGGGAAAAAGATTTTAAGGAATAAAAATGGGAGAGAGGAGGATTTTAAGGAAATATTAAAGTTAAATAATTTTGATATATATGTATATATATATATATATATATATATATATATATATATATTGTGTGTGTTTTTATCAAGTGATTTTATAATAAAATATTAAAGATTCATGCACCTGCATTAAAAGAGTGCACTGAGTTTTCTGCTCTCAGACCCCTAAAGTATTAACTTTACGTTTATAAACCTGAATATATATATATATATATATATATATATATATATATATATATATATTATATATATATATATATATATATATTGTGTGTGTTTTTATCAAGTGATTTTATAATAAAATATTAAAGATTCATGCACCTGCATTAAAAGAGTGCACTGAGTTTTCTGCTCTCAGACCCCTAAAGTATTAACTTTACGTTTATAAACCTGAATATATATATATATATATATATATATATATATATATATATATATATATATATATATATATATATATATATATATATATATATATATATATATATATATATATATATATATATATATATATATATATATATATATGTATATATATATATATATATATATATATATATATATATATATATATATATATATATATATATATATATATATATATATATATATATATATATATATATATATATATATATATATATATATATATAATGAGTGAGATTCCTCCAATAGCACAACACATTTTATTTCTGATGACGATATATCAAATTCATACATCAGGCAAGAACGTTTAGAATATCGTGCATACACACTTTTTAAGTAGTTATTTCTAAGGTAAAAAGACTACGAATAATCCCTAAGCACATTTGATCACGTGATAAAAAATACCCATGTTTAAAGAGAACTCGTTTATTATTTGGACAGAAATCAATTTTTATAAGATAGCTGAACATTTAGACTGAAATATAATTTCCATGGGATACTTGAACATTTGGACTGTAAAATCCATTTCTATGTGGTACCTGAACATTTGGACTGAAAAATTCATTTCTATGGGATACCTGAACATTTGGACTAAAATATCTATTTCTATGGGATACCTGAACATTTGGACTGAAAAATGCGGAAAAAGGAAATTAGTATTTTTTCCTGCGCTAGTTTTGAGTAGTAGGTAAAAAATTTAAACTGGGAAAAGAATTTAAGTTGGAGAGCACTTCAAAACAAACTTGTGCCCTAATCGTAATTTTTTATCTATATTATTCACGTATGTATTTTTTTGTGCTAAACTTTTTTAATCAACTAGTACGACACTTTAAATACACATTTTAATCACTACGCAAACTACCCTACCGCTTTAGCTTCCTTACATCGTCTGATAGCGAAAAAGAAAAATGAGCATTATGACCTGTGGTTGAATTTTCCCCATCCATTTACCCCGAGCAAATTTTGAGAACTTTTCTCAGGACGTACCAGTGATATTTTTTCGGATTATAAAGGTTATTAATAGTACAGTCTTAAGAATGTGATTTTGAAGTAGTAGGAGTATTATATTAAGTACTTCTAATAAATTATGAAAGAACGTGACGTATAATTTAACGTTTTAGAATTAATCTAAAAAAACTGAAAATTTTATTAATAGCGTACTTATACCTCTGAATAAAATTGTAATTTCAAGGTGTCTATTTCACTGATGCATGTAATATGTCAAAATTATTTAACTTTAATATTTCCTTAAAAATCTCCTCTCCCCCATTCTAATTCTAACACTCTAAGCGGTTCGCACGTACAATTCCGCCAAACCGATGATGTCATAAAAGCGGTTGTCACGTACAATTTTCGACCTCCAAAAACGTTCCAAAAATGGATGTAATGTACATTTTTGCCAATCTTTGAGGTAGGGAGTCAGATAGATTGTTTAAAAACTGCATTCCTCTTTGACTGATATTTATTGAGGGATGCACCCCTACTCCCTGATACACAAAGAAGCTGATAGTTTTTCATGGCTTTGTAAATCTCTATTTCGAAGTATTTCGTTTGCGGTATCAGATGTATCTCCAATTGCTCCAGTTAAATATCTTGGATAACTTTCCTAAAAAAATATAAATAATTTCCTTAAAGAATATTTTTATTTGTACTTTTAGAATCCATTATATCTTATGGGATGATCTTCGAGACTTAACGAGCATTATGTGTAATAAAAATTAACAATCTATAATATCTATTTATATATCTATTTATAACGGGAAGTAAAGGGACAGTAACGAGGATGGGTTTCCCGTATTCCATTCTAGTCGACAAAGTGTGAAGTAAAAAATCGTAGAACGCTTTGGCCATTGACCCAATAAACCTTTAGCGAATTTTTTAGAGACTTTTTTTAATCGGTGTGTTACACTCGGAGGGTTAAAATCTTTTTCCCATCCTCTAAATGTCTTAATCAAAGGAGTGTTCTCCACTTAAAATTCTTTCGATACATTTCCCATAACTTTCTGTCCTACAGATGTAAATTTTTTGTCTATTCAACACGTTTTCCAGCTGTCGCCGGCAAATGGCTCCGCGTTTTTCCTGATCTTAACCGTTTATTTCGCTAAGTAGTGTTCCTTATGAAAATTCTTCCTGTCTTCGATCTTGGGTGTAGCTTTGTTCTAACAGAATGATTTTTGTGCCTTTCTTTTGTTTGTCGTTGATTAGCAAAGATGTTCGGTTTTAGCAGCTCTAAAATAGTGTTTTAATTAGACTGTCCCATTCTCTTCAATGTAGCCAGACTGCATCGTTATTACTGCTAGCTCCATAGCTTTCTCCTTGCCCAGTAGCCCGGGCAAGTAAAAAAAAAAATAGGGGCTACATAATTATTGTGGCCAGAGAAAATAACTATTACATGCATATTTTAAATTTATAACTTTTTAAATTCAGAAGTTATTTTTATTATTTTGGTATTCTAAAGGTAAATAAAACTGTCGCTTGTGAAAAGTTTAAAAGGTAATGTCTAGAACTAGTAGATATTTTATAACGCAAAATTCTTGAATATATCCCTCTGCTAGCAAAGTTGTTCTTTGAGGTTTGAAATCTGTTTTAAACACGAGGTTCGGTCTCATTAGCCTATGTGAGCAAAATAGTAAACTATAGCGCTTAAAACCAAATCTTGTATGTCCTCATTACTTTTACTACGGTTATTTACATACACACTATTGTTTTTACATAAACTGTTTGTAATGCAAACACCTTAAGTCTTAAACGCAGTACGTCTTAGTATTCATCTGAACATTTTGAAATTTAGCTAGCTTTCGTTTTTGAATTGAGTTAAAACGTTTTATCCATTAAAACACATGTATAATTTTTTTAAGTGGTTTGCATCTGTTTTTAATGAACTGCAACAATTAATTTGTCTTTTATGTCATCTACTATTAATATGACAATAAATTAGGATTATTATGACGCATGTTCTATTACTAATGCATCAATCCCAAGTGGATAAATGTTTTTAAGTTTTTTTATAATTTATGATTTTAAAATACAATCTTGAGTAACATACAAATCAAACTAAGTTAATTATTTTCAAATCCTTTAAATTTGAAATAGTATATTTTATTACAGAAACATAGTTATACTTTGTATTTTGTTCTAATTTTGATCTTTGTCACATCTTACTTCTTTCTATCATGTGGCCACAACTTACATACATTACATATTCTTTTGGAGAAACTGAATGTTTTAAATTTTAGCTTAATCTACTTCAAAACTAAAATCTTTGCAACTGAGAATGTAAATTCATTAAATCCGTTTTTTTTCAGAACTATCATTACATTCTAAGTTAAACCCTGTCCATATACTATGTACCTACTCACCATGAATTAATGATACCTGATGAAAAATAATTGAATGTTACACATATCATCGTCAATTTTAAAATGGCCAGCTTCGGAACACTATTCATTTTCCGAATCTTCAAATTTAACATCTGAATTTTTTCAATTAGAAACAAGGCCTGTAGCATTGGTAAGTTTTTTCTCCTTAAACGTACAGAAAAGTCTATAATTAATGATCTTTACTAAAGCTATATGATTGACTCTTTTGGGCACTGCGAACAGATAAAACATAAAAGTTTCTATTAAAATAGGAGAATCAAAAAGAGGTAAAATGTTCAATTATTTATCCTCATTTTTTTATGTTATGCAAAATACATATAATATTGGAAAGCTGCTTTTTGATGTTTAAGTCCAAGAGTGCGTCTCTCGTTTCTGGCATAAATTTTCTTAACCGTTTGATAAGACTCTAAGCAGTATAAAACAGCTTATTTTAATCTCAGGTAGCAAAATTTTGACTGTGGCACTTCAAATACTATCTTACAGTATAGCCATTATTGAAAATGAAATTTCAGTATAGAAAAATTGTTGTTGTTCTTGTTGACGTATGCCACTTGGTGAACCAAGCAAGATTAAGCCAGAGGCTACTCATTTTAAGGCAAAAGGATGGGCCTTTCGTTTTATAACTAACACCACAAGTACGACTTATACTCAAGTGTATCCTCGTAATTTTGAAGCAGGAACCAAGCAGAAGACATATAACCTTGGCCTGACACCCCCCAGAAGTATTAATTGAGAACTTGGAGGACATTGTGACCACGAACCTATTTTACGTGCTCCAGTCACCTTTAACGAACACGGCGGATCTTAGGTAGACTTGGTTTCTAAACCCACAACTTCTCAGTTACGAGATCGTTGAATTTACCGACTGAGTAACCGCGGCTCAGAAAAATAGTATTTATTACACGCAAGTATTACTTACCGGTTTCATCCACGAAATTGAAATATATATGTATTTTTTTCACTCTAACTATGGAAACTTGAATAAAACTGTAGAGCATTTGCTTAAATATAGCCATTGAATCCCGAATTCAGCATTATCATAATATTATAACCTACTAACAATTATTTAGGCCACTGTTTAGAAAGATCAATATTATACAATTTATACGGGTATTAAATTAAATAAATGTACCTGCGTTGAAAGGATTAATTATCTGATAAGTGATCAAATACCAGTAATGTATGAACCAACGGTATGCAACATAATTTAACAGCTTGATTTATGGTACTGAGAGCAGACAGAGAAAAATTATGTATTTGATTATCTGTTACAGTAAGATAATTGACGGTTAAATGGTAGATAATCTAGTAATTCAAACGGTTGAGCCAGAGTTATTTGAGGAGGATTTCGGTTTATAATTGTCATTTGAGTATCAAGCGATATCCAAGTAACCATAAGTGAGTGGGGATTATGTGTAGAGTTGTATCGTAAGGAATTGTAAAGCTGCTGTGGAGAGAATAATATAATTCCTCGTCTAATATTTTAAGATAAAAGACAACTAACATTTTAAAAATTACTATCCTCTAATAATAATAAAAAATCAATACTATTCCGTGAAACAATGAAGAAGTCTTATGTATATTCTTAATGAATAAACAATCTTATAATTGTTATTGATTTATTTATCTGATCAGAAGTGAAAAATAATATTTATCTCATACTAATATTATTTACCTATTTCATACCCGAATTTGAAATATTTTTTTACATTAACATTGGAAACTTAATATAAAATTGTAGAACCTTTGCTTAAATAAATCCATTGAGTTCAGAATTCAGCATTATTATAGTATTATAACCTACTAACAATTACTTATCCATTGTTCAGAAAGATCAATATTATACAATTTATATAAGGGCATTAAATTAACTAAATGGACCTGCGTTGAAAGGATTAATTATCTGATAAGTGATTAAATACCAGTAATGTATGAACCAACGGTATGCCACATAATTTAACAGCTTGATTTATGGTACTGACAGCAGACAGAGAAAAATTATGTATTTGATTATCTATTACAGTAAGATAATTGATGGTTAAATGGTAGATAATCTAGTAATTCAAATGGTTGAGCCAGAGTTATTTGAGGAGGATTTCGGTTTATAATTGTCACTTGCGTATCAAGCGATATCCAAGTAAGCATAAGTGAGTGGGGATTATGTGTAGAGTTGTATCGTAAGGAATTGTAAAGCTTCTGTGGAGAGAATAATATAATTCCTCGTCTAATATTTTAAGATAAAAGACAACTAACATTTTAAAAATTACTATCCTCTAATAATAATAAAAAATCAATACTATTCTGTGAAACAATGAAGAAGTCTTATGTATATTCTTAATGAATAAACAATCTTATAATTGTTATTGATTTATTTATCTGATCAGAAGGGAAAAATAATATTTATCTCATACTAATATTATTTACCTATTTCATACCCGAATTTGAAATATTTTTTTACATTAACATTGGAAACTTAATATAAAATTGTAGAACCTTTGCTTAAATATAGCCATTGAATTCAGAATTCAGCATTATCATATTATAATATACTAACAATTATTTAGGTCATTGTTTAGAAAGATCAGTATTATACAATTTATACGGGTATTAAATTAACTAAATGTACCGGCGTTGAAAGGATTAATTATCTGATAAGTGATCAAATACCAGTAATGTATGAACCAACGGTATGCCACATAATTTAACAGCTTGATTTATGGTACTCACAGCAGACAGAGAAAAATTATGTATTTGATTATCTATTACAGTAAGATAATTGATGGTTAAATGGTAGATAATCTAGTAATTCAAACGGTTGAGCCAGAGTTATTCGAGGAGGATTTCGGTGTATAATTGTCACTTGCGTATCAAGTGATATCCAAGTAACCATAAGTGAGTGGTGATTATGTGAAGAGTAATATATCGTAAGGTAAGAGCAATATATCGTATGTAAAGCTGTTATGGAGAGAATAATATAATTCCTCGTCAATTATTTTATAATAAAAGACAACCAACATTCTAAAAATATTATCCTCTAATGATAATGAAAAATTAATACTATTCTGTAAAACAATGAAGAAGTCTTATGTAACTTCTTAATGAATAAACAAGCTTATAATTGTAATGGATTTATTTATCTGATCAGAAGGGAAAAGTAATATTTACCTCACTCTAATATTACTTCCCGGTTTCATCCGCGAAACTGAAATATTTTTTACATTAACAATGGAAACTTGATATAAAATTGTAGAACATTTGATTAAATATAGCTATTGAATCCCGAATTCAGCATTATCATAATATTATAACCTACGAACAATTATTTAGGCCATTGTTTAGAAAGATCAATATTATACAATTTATACGGGCATTAAATGAACTAAATGTACCTGGGTTGAAAGGATTAATTATGTGAGAAGTGATCAAATATAAGTAATGTATGAACCAATGGTATGCCACATTATTAAGCAGCATGATTTACGGTACTGAGAGCAGACAGAGAAAAATTATGTATTTGATTATCTATTACAGTAAGATAATTGATGGTAAAATGGTAGATAATCTAGTAATTCAAACGGTTTATCCAGAGTTATTTGAGGAGCATTTCGGTTTATAACTGCCACTTGCGTACCAAGCGATATCCAAGTAACCATAAGTGAGTGGTGATTATGTGTAGAGTTATATCGTAAGGAACTGTGAAGCTGCTATTCAGAGAATATTATAATTCTTCGTTTACTATTTTACGATAAAAGACAACTAACATTTAAAAAAATATTATCCTCTAATAGTAATGAAAATTTAATACGATTCTGTAAAACAATTAAGAATTCTTATGTATCTTCTTAATAAATAAACAAGCTTATAATTGTTGTTGATTTATATATCTGATCAGAAGTGAAAAATAATATTTATCTTATACTAATGTTACTTACCTACTTCATCCCCAAAATTGAAATATTTTTTTATATTAACATTGGAAACTTAATATAAAATTGTAGAACCTTTGCTGAAATATAGCCATTGAATTCAGAATTCAGCATTATTATAGTATTATAACCTACTAACAATTACTTATCCATTGTTCAGAAAGATCAATATTATACAATTTATATAAGGGCATTAAATTAACTAAATGGACCTGCGTTGAAAGGATTAATTATCTGATAAGTGATTAAATACCAGTAATATATGAACCAACGGTATGCCACATAATTTAGCAGCTTGATTTATGGTGTTGACAGCAGGCAGAGAAAAAATATGTATTTGATTATCTATTACAATAAGATAATTGATCGTTAAATGGTAGATAATCTAGTAATTCAAACGGTTGAGCCAGAGTTATTTGAAGTGGATTTTGGTTTATAATTGTCACTTGCGTTTCAAGCGATATCCAAGTAACCATAAGTGAGAGGTGATTTGTGTAGAGTTCTATCTTAAGGAATTGTGAAGCTTCTATGGAGAGAATAATATAATTCCTCGTCTCGTATTTTAAGATAAAAGACAACTAACATTAAAAAAAAATATTATTCTCTAATAATAATGAAAAATTAAGGTAACCGACCACGTTCAAATAGCGATTTTTGTGAAAAATACCGAAAAAAATTTATTCTTTTATTTCAAAGATCAGTCTTTTAGCTTTCGAACACAGTTTTCAGCTTGTTTCTAGAGTCTTTAGAGTCACAGCTGTTTAATCATCAGCGGAAGTGTCGAAAAGATTCCGGAAGTGAGCAGTTAAAATGTTTGACTTTGAGTGTTAGCATGAAAAACGTCTTAAATACCATATTATACCTTCTAAATAAATAAATAAATTACTACGGTATATTTTTGAATGTTTATCAAATCATAAAACACTTAATGAATCTATACAATAAAATCTTTAAATTGGATTTCTGAAAAACTGTGATTTTTGCTACTCCACCAGATCTCAACAGTCATAACTGCTAAAATAATTTTTAGAATTTAGTTAGAATTTAACTGTATGTTTTTTATGATGTTATGTATACATTGAACCTCAGGATTATAAATATGTTCGTTTTGAGATGAGTTATCGGCATTTACGTTAGAAACTTCATTATTTTTTTTTTTGAATTTTTGATTTAAAATACTTGATTGGCTATAACTCATTTATACTTTAGAATATTATCATTCTGGAGGTTCAATGCATACATAATGGATATGTCTACATTTATTCAAGGAAAAGTAATATGTTTTGAGTATTTTTTAGTTAGGAGTGTTGGCGTAAAGTTAAAAAATGCTTGTTTTTCCTCTACTTTTGTCAATTTTTAATAAAATATATATGTATTTATGTTTATTTTCATATTTTTCTATGTTTTATAAACTATTACTGCAATAAATAAAAAAAATATTTCCATAAAAACCTTATTTAAAAATTTTAGCTCCGAACGGAGTCTGTTACCTTAATACTATTTTATAAAGCAATGAAGAAGTCTAATGTATCTTCTAATAAATAAACAAGCTCATAATTGTTAATGATTTATTTATCTGGTCAGAAGTGTTTTATGTCTATAGCCCTTATTGCTTCGCACATCTTTTTCTGCGAACGTTGGTAGACTGGTTAGGGTGCTGGCCTTTGGTATCGGAGTTAGTGGGTTCGAATCCCACCGTGGCATGGACGTTCGGAATCGGCTTTAAGCTGTAGGTCCCGGTCTCATTATCCCTCGTGTTGCAAAAAGTAGACCGTAGCACTCTATACCAAATGTCGCACATCTTTTTAGTAATATAAAAGAATAAAGGATAAATATTTAGTAATTTTAAAGAATAAAGGTTATTAAAGAATTTAAATTTTTTTCGGAACGAATTTTCATTTTCAAGGTTGATGGCAGTATTATGAACAACTTTTTATTTAATATAATTTTGTCATTTTCTTTCAATTCTGTCATTTTTCTAATTTTGCACATAAATTTACCCTTTTGGCAGGTACATCAACTGATATGAGGACAAATAACTTCCTTAGAAAGATCCATTTTACAGTACTGTGTTTACATGTAATAAAAAATAAATTTCTTATCCTAAAATTTTCCATTTTTCTTCACAAGTATCAGATGAAGTTTTAAAGGCAGTTGATCACTATTGAGTACTGGCTGAGATGTTCAAGACATTTTAGATTTAATATTTGGTTTATTCGGTGCAGTCCATAATAACTTAGATTTAAGATATTAACCCCTTCCGGTACGATTTAATAATGAAAAACTGTGCGTGAAGTAACCATTTATTTTTTATTTAAAAAACTTGTTTCATTTTACAATTCTTACATATTCTTAATTAAAATCCACTTTTTACACAGTGTTAAGTATCAGAAACGGTAAAATTAAGATAATAGTCTTCAAGCTAGTGGTACTTTTCAAAACAAAGTGCAAAGGAATTCTGAATTGTTTACATCGTCAGGGAGTCTCACTTCTAATTTGATTCTTGTAACACACACGGCATTTTTAGTAGGTTTTCTTTTATTCTGACTCATCAATTTGGCAGTGACTTGTACCAAGAAACTTTAAATAAACAATATGTAATAGTGACCTGGGATTTCCACAAGTAACAAAAGTGTTGCTAAATTCAGTGCACTAGAAATTTTAAACTAAATTAATTATCATATTTATCAATAACTTTAGTCGCATGACGAGTGTAGCTCGTCATTGTGCGGTATGGAATGACAAACCAATGACGAGCTAGACTCGTCATTTTACCGGAAGGGGTTAATCGATAAATATTCAGAAAAACTGACTTAGAAGAAATATAGAAATTTGTAAATAAATGATGGTAATTAACTGTACTGTAATTATGTTAATGAAAAACAAAATTATAAAATTTTCAGAAAACCAGAAATCACTGTAAACGAATTCACTGAAGATATATCCTTGAAATTAAAAAAAAATGAAAATACTGAGTGAGTGAATTTAAGTAAAGGTTAATTTATTAACCCACATGTTACAGCATTAAGTGTTGAAATATGTAATCACACTCATACTTGGCGACTTGGCCGTTTATTATTATTTAAGTAATAGCTTTCTCGGAACTACGAGGATTTCTTGAGTTGATCGTTTTGTCCTTTCATTGGTTGTGTTTGATTAGTTTTGTCTTGTGACTGTAATTTGATTGGCTGGGCTCAGGATCTTTATAAAACTATAAAATCCCAATGTACTTCGTATTTTCGTATTATTATCATTATTATTATTATTATTATTATTTTGGTGTCTTTAATAAAAGATGTTTTGCGATCTGCTTCTTTTCATTATGCTTCAACATTAACCCCTTCCAGGTTCATTTTATTTCGGGATTATGGATCAAAAAATACCAAATTTTTATGCTTATTTTTATACATGCATAGCTTTTTAAACATAATAGCATTATTAGCATACACAATTTGCTAAAAATTAATGTAAAAAATCAATTTAAATAAATGAGTAATTTACATAAATAGTTGGCTTTCTTTACGACAGAAATCATTAGACTTTGGAGTCAATTCCCACTAACTATAAATATAAAGATTAGAATACCTAGATTTTATATGGATTTAAATTTTATTTATATCCTATGCATTTACGTAAATGATTATGAAATTACTAATCAAAATTTTTCCGTGTATGATACAATAGAAAACACTGTACTGCACAGAGTCAACATCGCAATCTGGACAGTAGAAACTTGTTTATCTCCTTACTTTCTTCCCGCTACTGTGTCTCTTTGAGCAGCAAATAATCTAGTAGCCAGAAAAGTAAACACAAGCATTCGAAACTATAAAAAGCACATGTGAAATAATTGGGGAAAGACTGATTGCCCAATGTAGAATTTCACAGTGCCCGATCTACACTCGGGATGAGCCAGGATAGAACATTTCGCCTGCCCAAGTTCAGCTCGGAAAAAAACCGAGAAGGGGTTAAGAAATAATAAATTTTTCAACAAACAATTAATATTGAAAAAAAAATCACATTTTTATTAGTAACAACAGTTAGAGTCTGTCCTTATTAAAATTGAAAAGACTTAAATATATATTTTACACTAATATTTAAACTAACAAAACAAATAGTGTCAAATCTATAAAATCATCTATAAAAATCTATAAAAAACATTCTCCTGATTCGTCATAAGATAAATTGTTTTGCTCGGTTTTGAATAAAATCTTTCGAAACTCATTAATTATAGTTTAACTTTATAAAATGAATTAGTTTTATGATTTAGAATGATTTATTTTTAAAACAACATAAAATGTATATACCAATAGAAAAAACCATTTACAATTTTAGGAACTTTATTTAAGAACCATTTAAAACTTTTGGTTCACATATCATTCTTCAAAGCAACACCTGTCTATTTTTCGAAATCATAAAATCTTGAATATAAAATATAATTTTCCTGCTTTTCAGTCATGAACTTTAGCAATTTGTCATTAATCTAAACTCCTTCAAAGTGCCTGAAAACTATTAATGTTCAGCAATAGAGCTTTAATATTCATCGTATTAGTGGCAATTAAATTTAAAATAGAGCTCAAAGATTTCCTCATTAGAATCACATTTGGACTTTAAAACGATTTCCATATTAACTGTCTACGTAATTTCATACATCAACTGAATTATTAATAAGCTACTTATGTAATAAATGAATCATTTCTTCCATTTACAAAGAGCTTTTCCTTGTATACTATGGATGCTTAAAATTAACTAATTTGTATAAAGAGGAAGGACATTTACACAAATATCTCTGAGAGATGTATTAAGTATATCATCATTTTATCATATCCCATCGTAAATAGTTTGTTAAAATGCAGAAGGTATATTTCCTTATATGATATTTTAACTTCTACTATTAGTTCACATTATCCATGTATATATTGCACACACACACACAACACACACATATATACATATATATATTATATATATATATATATATATATATATATATATTATATATATATATATATATATATATATATATATATATATATATATATATATATATATATATATATATATATATATATATATATATATATATATATATATATATATATATATATATATATATATATATATATATATATATATATATATAGTTCAAATTTTTCAGTTTTTAATAAAATTCTTTTTATTCATCTAATCAAGTTCAAATACCTTTTTTCAACTTTTAGTGAATGGCACTTGATGCTAATAAAATTTTTTTCAAATATTAATTCATAAATTAAATTTAATTTTTTAGAAGACTCGCTCCACGCCCTTGGTACGATTCGTCTGATTTCACTAATGCGTCGCTATTCTGTTTACAGTAAACATAAGAATCGGTATTTGAAATGGTTACACGAGATATGCTTTTCATATTTCACATGCAATCATATAATTTATTACAAAGTTACTAAAATAAAATTTTTCTTTGTTGACCTAAGTAGGGCCCGACTTTAAAAATCTTTTTTATATATTACTTGGTTGTAAACAAACAACTGCTAAAATATTTCTACATTAATCGCATGTAAGCAGAAACGTGGCTATAAATGATATGTTTGATGAATTATTAGGTTTGATGAGTATTAATTAGGCTAGTAGGGAAAACATAATGCTTCGTCAATTTGAACCTGAGTCAGCTGGTTCAAAATAATCCCCTAATAACACAGTTTGTTACTAAACAGTTGATACCAGCAGTACTTTTATATAGTAAGAAATTGTTTGCAGCAGCCATATACCAAACCAAGAACTGTAAAGTATTATATAACGATATTAATTCGTACTGCGTTACATGAAGACAGTATTATAGGAAATTCAGAATTAATTCAAATCAGAAATGCTTTCTCTGAATACCACGTTATGAGAAATATAGAATTAAGGTAAATCAGATTAATCTATGCTACCGTGTTATATGGAAACCACTGCAGCTTGTCGTTTGCCTTGAAGCGTGTCGGTCTACTGATTTGCTAAAGGTTAATGATACCGGACCACTACTGCTTAAACCAACTCCAGCTTACCCATGTCAGCAGGGGAATGCCAACCCACGAATTATGGTACCGTGTAGCAATGCCCTACCCATTTGGCCATAACCAATTTACATGGTTTGGTTTGGTTTGGAGCGCTACGGTTTACTTTTTGCAACAAGAGGGATAATGAGACCGGAACCTACTGTTTAAAGCGGATTCTGAACGACTATGAACATCCATGCCACAGTGGGATTCGAACCCACGAACTCCGGTTCCGAAGGCCAGTACCCTAACCATTCGGCCATCGTTCGGCCCAATTTACATGGAAGTAACGTCCAAAGAAACTCTGAAATCATACAAATTAACGGACATTGAAAAATGGACATATTGCTCAAAGTTAATTCTAAATTGGAAACGATGTTTACGTGAATGATGAAATCAATAAATTAGCAAAGAAAATAATTAAGTTTTAGTTTATAATTTCTTAATACACATACTTTTCTCAACTAACTGTTAAATTTTTGCATTGCATGTTA
>CM063498.1:143364116-143376616 GCA_032207245.1 Pardosa pseudoannulata | reverse complement strand
AAATAAGGCTGCATTCAATAAAATAATTTAAGTTACTTTCAAAACACAAATGTTTACTTCTAAAATACACTTGCATATACGTAAAGGTTTGATATTATATACAAGTCACGTATAATAATATCATAAAGTATTTAATTATTAATAATAATAATCAAGACAGAAATAATACTGCGTTATTCTCTTTTATCTGGGATGAAATTAAGTTTAAACTGCAAACTGAATTCTAAAACTTTATAAATGAGCAGTGATAACCTTAATAGTTATAAAACACAATATTGTGTACATGAAGATAGATTAACACGAGGAATGCATTTTATCTAGATTATTTTGTAGTAATAATTAAAACTTCATGATAAACCCGTCATATATACAGTATCAAAATCTTTGAAACTCTTGAGAAAGTGTATTTTAGAAGAACTCATTTGTAATATATAACTAACTTAAGTTACTTTATTGAACAATGCAGACTTATTTATTGCTGAACTCCCTTTAAAGAACGTTACAAATTTTTTACACTTTCCATATCAGCATATTACGTTTAAATCTGTAATATTCTTAATTAACCTTTTCATTCAGAAGAAATTGCAGAAGCTTTCAGTAATTTCAGAAAGACTTGAGTAATTTCAGCAGTTCTTTCAGAAGTAACTATTGAGAACGTGTATTTTAGAAGAACTTATTTGTAATATATAACTAACTTAAGTTATTTTATTGAACAATGCAGACTTATTTATTTGCTGAACTTCTTTTGAAGAACGTTACAAATATTTTACACTTTCCATATCAGCCTATTACCTTTAATACTGTAATATTTTAATTAAATTTTTCTTTCAGAAGTAATTGCAGAAGCTTTAGACTTCAGTAATTTCAGAAAGACTTGAGTAACTTCAGAAGTTCTTTCAGAAGTAAATATATTGAGAAAGTGTATTTCAGTAGAACTCATTTGTAATATATAACTTAAGTTATTATATTGAAAAATTCAGACTTATTTATTTGCTGAACTCCCTTTAAAGAACGTTACATTTTTTTTACATTTTCCATATAGCCCATTACCTTTAATACTGTAACATTCTTAATTAAATTTTTCTTTCAGAAGTAATTGCAGAAGATTTAGACTTCAGTAATTTCAGAAAGACTTGAGTAATTTCAGCAGTTCTTTCAGAAGTAACTATTGAGAAAGTGTATTTTAGAAGTACTCATTTGTAATATACAACTAACTTAAGTTAATTTATTGAAAGATGCTGAGTTATTTATTATCTGAACTCCCTTTTAAGAACGTTACAAATTTTTTAGACATTCCACATCAGCCTATTACCTTTAATACTGTAATATTCTTAATTAAATTTTTCCTTTCAGTAGTAATTTAATTCTCATTAACAAATAAATCTAAAGCTTCTTCAGCCGTCGCTTCATTTCGTACTTGCCGAACGATGGCCGAATGATTAGGGTGCTGGCCTTCGGAACCGGAGTTCGTGGGTTCTACTGTGGCAGGGATGTTCGTAGCCCTTCGGAATCGGCTTTAAGCAGTAGGTCCCGGTCTCATTAGCCCTCGTGTTGCAAAAAGAAGTCCGTAGCACTCCAAAACCAAAACATTTCGTACTTTAAAGAGCAAGATTATCTGTTTCTCATCTGTTTACCACTGGCGGAGACACTAGTTTCTGCATTGTACTGAACTCTAGATATTTGATGAACAAGAAAAAGAATGATGTGTAGATTTATTTAAATTATTTTGATACGTTGGTTTGTTGGGAAGAACGAAATAACTTAATGGCTTTGGGGCCAAATGGCACATATTTGTATAAATATATAGTAATGTATAAAAGTTAAATAACCCTTTAAAAAGATTTAGTAATCTCACTTCATATTTCTTGTGTAATAATAGACTAACATATCTATCCTCGAATTTATGAAGCGATTGAACCTGTAACGGATAGAGGCATTCATATAGGATTCTTCTTGAGTTAGGGTTAGCAAAATTCAAAGCAAATAAAGTATATCTTTTCCTAAACTATATGCTTCATATCACAGAATAAAATACTGACTTATTTAAAACGTACGAAATCCACTCCTTACCCCCTATTCGAGCATTTAATGCCATTATTCTAAGCCCTGTTTTCCCCGGTTGAGGCCAGGCGATTAAATTAATCAATTTATCACATAAAAAAGAAGTAAAAATGGCATTTTTTAGCATTATGACGTCATTCCTTTAACCATCTCACTTAATCATTTCTTATTTTAAATTATATAAATAACGTCTGCATTATTTTCATACGTTTTTTCACTGAGCTTAGATATTGCATAAATAATTTTCGTTTATATTTGGCTTAACCAATAGATTATGTTCATATGTGATAATTTAAAATTTAATCATTAATTATTTTTTGTTGCAATGAGAATTTTATCACCGGTATTAACAACAAGGTGTAGTGGATATGATAGTTTCATTCCTTTACTTTTCTTAATTAAAGTGGCAAACAATTTGGGAATAACTTAACGATACTTTCGACTTAGCTAAGAAAACTTTGAATTATCTTTCTACATGAATTCAACGGGATTCTAAACTGCATTCACAGTATCGGGAGATTTTAGAGGACTATGAAGACAAGAAATTATTGAGCGTGTACTAGATAATTCTCAGCCAAAAAACCGAAGAGTTTTTTAAATGCCTCACAGGGTACTTTACAATTTTGTAAAATTAAAAATTTTACTGAACCTGCCATATCACGGGCTATATGCTTTTTCTGATATAATATTCTAAAATGTATGAATAAAACAGGGATTGCTCACAAAAATCTCTACTGTGCGTTCATTTATCTCTGCATTTTTAGAAAGAAGCTTAAGGGTATCGCATTTTATAGCAAAATACCTCTGAGAATCTTTGATATAAATATCCCAAATCCCATAGAAATTCGAAATTTTATGTATTCTATTCACTAATGCAATATTTCAAAATTCACGGAAAAAGAAGAAATCATTTTGACACTATCTAGTCCCGTGGCATATATTGATTGCTTTGGGTCTGTGAGATGGAAAAGCGTAATACAGAATCGCTTTACTTCCACAATCAGATGATATATTGCGCGGAAATTCAAAGTATTCTTTCAGGAAGGGAAGACAAGAAAAATTGGTTACTGTGTATGAAAATAGAAATCAAAACAGAATTTACACAAGCTATATACAGAGCATGATGTACGCTGTCACGTATATGGAGGCATTTTATTTTTTATTCCCCTGTAATATTGTTTGTACATCAATATATATTTACTCTTAAAGAATGTATAAAAGACTCCTTTACTAAAAGAGATATTTTATAGCTTAATGGATGTCGTTAGATGTAACAATTGTATTAAAATAGAAAGCTTTTCATGATGTTTCTATGAAGTGTTACCCTTTAACTAAGAGTTGTTTTCTTAGTAACTTTCAATTAATCCCTTCCGGTATGATTTAATAATGAAAACCTGTGCATGAAATAACCATTTAATTTTTATTTAAAAAACTTGTTTCATTTTACAATTCTTACATATTCTTAATTAAAATCCACTTTTTACATAGTGTTAAATAATATCAGAAACAGTAAAATTAAGAAAATATCAAAGCAAAACATTAATAAGGTATACAGATAATAGTCTTCAAGCTAGTGGTACTTTTCAAAACAAAGTGCAAAGGAATTCTTAATTGTTTACACCGCCAAGTAGTCTCACTTTTAATTTGATTCTTGTAACACACACGGCATTTCTTAGCAGGTTTTCTTTTATTCTGACTCATTAATTTGGCAATGACTTGTACCAAGTAAACAATATGCAATAGTGACTTGTGATTTTCACAAGTGATAAAAGTGTTGCCAAATTCAGTACACTAGAAATTTTAAACTAAATTAATTATCATATTTAACAGTAACTTTAATCGCATGACGAGTGTAGCTCGTCATTGTGCTGTATGGAATGAAAAACTAATGACGAGCTAGACTCCTCATTTTACCGGAATTGGTTAACACTACTTGTATACTGTATAAGCACTAATATTTGATTCATTTCGGGAATAAGTATCTTTTTACCTCTCAGGTGGCCTAAAAATCTACAAGTCTAAATATACATTTACTAGGCACAGTATTCTAACACTAGATTAACAATTTGCTCTCCCATTTGAAGGCAGAACGAACTCCAAATAGCAGTTATGATAAATTTAAGACCAATAAATGTCAGCCTAGATCCCTGTAATATTTATTCTTAGTAATCTACTTTAAAATTTTTGACACCTGGGATTCTAATAGGCCCCTCTGTAAGGTAGTTTGCTGAGGGATGGCCGAATGGTTAGGGCGCTGATCTTCGATACCGGAGTTCAAATCCCATTGTGGCATGGCTTTTCGTAGTCGTTTGGAATCGGCTTTAAGCAGTAGGTATCAATTTCATAAGTTTTCGTGTTACCAAAAGTAAATCATACCTCTCCAAACCAAACCAAAACAAATCTTATTTAGTTTATGCTTTTAAACGATAGGGAAAATGTATACCATGTGTTAGCATACTGTCTCTAACATGAAACAGGCCACATTTTTTAAACTTTTTGTTCCTTTTTTTACTGGAAATTCAGTAAAATAAAATTATCTATTATTTTCCCCTTGACAGATATTAAAAGAACTCAAATTTAATGTAACATATTGTCACGAAGATTCGAATGAACACACCGTTTAACTTAACAAACGAATTTATTGAAGCTAAGTAGCAACTTGCAATTTTACAAGATCGAGAAGTTGCTTACAACTAGTGGGTATCAGCTTTTATACCCGAACAGAATATTCGAGAAATAACTAATTTATATATTAAAGAGTGATCTAGGATGTCCAAGAACATAAGGAAACAATAAAAAACATTTTTAAATTAAAAATCCGTATTTTGGATAAACCGCCATCGAAACCAGAATCTTAGTGACTGGATCGGGTGCTTTGACCATTCGGCCACTGAGCTAATTGGCTTCGCTTCTTTATGCGGCAGCAGTAGGTATCAGTTTCATAAGCAGTAGGTATCTTTAAGCAGTAGGTTTCTTTAAGCAGTAGGTATCAGTTTCATAAGTTTTCGTGTTGCAAAAAGTAAATCATACCTTTCCAAACTAAACCAAAACAAACCTTATTTAGTTTATGCTTTTAAACGATAGGGAAAATGTATACCATGTGTTAGCATACTGTCTCTAACATAAAACAGGTCACATTTTTTAAACTTTTTGTACGTTTTCTTTACTGGGAATTCAGTAAAATAAAATCATCTATTAATTTTCCTTTGACAGTTATTAAACGAACTCAAATTTAATGTAACATATTATATCAAATGTATATTACTTATATATTTCCTATGTTAGCTGGTGTAAATAATAACAGATATGGATTGTTCAATTACATTTTCTAATTTCTTTGATAAAAAAGGGGAATTTAAAACGTGTTGTATAGAAAATTAATCTCTCTGGATTTTAAACCTAAGAAGTAATTAAAAACATAGTTTAAAAAGTTTGAAAAGACTTGCATTTTAAATAAGTAATTAACTTGCAATTAAATACTTTGACTTTTACTACAAAACGGGTCTTTATTATTCATGTCACAATCTAACGCCCATTTTCGTCCTGAACTTTGAAGTGTTCCTAACTGTATTTATTTTAAAGATGACTTGAAAAACTAATTTTTATGGTTAGAATTTGTTTGCTTAAAAAGATATCAGTTGAAATATATTTATATGAAAGGGGTTAAAATTTGAATGAAAAATATTAATTATTGAAAAATTAGTTTTTATAAAAAATATTATAATATAATCATTTATATAAAATTCCTTACAGACTATAGAAAAAACTTAGTAGTTATCAAGAGCTTTTGTTGATTTTTTTAGGAATGTATTATTATTAATGAAAGTATTCATTTTTTTGTAGAGAATGTCTGTAACAGTCATTTTATGTTCATTTATGTATTATGTTTAATTTTTTAATAATCGGTATAACAAATGGTTCAATGGTTTTAATGTATGTAAAAATACAAACTATAATGTAATTGATACAGAATATACAGGGTGTCCCAAAACGACCGCATAAAATCTGCACAGCTAGATTCCTCGTTGGGAATACACGAAAAGTGCCCAAAGAAGCTTTCCTGTACGATCCATAGTTTAAGAGAAAAATACGAAAAACCAAGTATGATATCACTGCCGGTCAAGTAAAAACACTTTATTGAACATATCAACAGCAGTATATGCACAATTTAAAGCAGATGTTCAAAGTGTCCGCCGTGCATGTCAAACCAGGCTTGAACACGCTGTCAGAGGCTTGAGAATGGCTGTCATCACACGTTTCAGGATCCACAGAAGTACACTGAGCATGCAGACGAGTAACTAAGTCCGTTGGTGTTGTCACTACGTCCCTATACGCCAGTTCCTTGAGATGGCCCCATAGGAAAAAATCATGCATGACGCCGTGCATGTCGAGCCAGGCTTGAACACGCCGTCAGAGGCTTGAAAATGGCTGTCATCACACGTTTCAGGATCCACAGAAGTACACTGAGCATGCAGACGAGTAACTAAGTCCATTGGTGTTACTACTACGTCCCGATTTACCAGTTGCTTGAGATGGCCACATAGGAAAAAATCATGCATGATGCGATATGCTCGGCGAAGATTTTAAACATTATCTCCTGGAAAGATATGCAAATACTGTTGTTGATATGTCCAATAAAGTGTTTTTTCTTGCACCGGCAGTGACGTCATACTTTGTTTTTCGCATTTTTCTCCTAAACTATGGATCGAACAGGAAAGCTTCTTTGGGCAGTTTTTATGTACTCCCAACGAGAAATCTAGCTGTGCAGAGTTTATGCGGCCGTTTTGGGGCACCCTGTATAGGTTCGGCACAACTGCCTTGGAGGTTGAAACAGATGTGTCAGTGGTCCACGAAATGTTGGATACCCTGGGTAAAGAACTCCATGGATAAAAACGAGTTTAAAACAACAGCTTGAACCTCATATCTTTTTGGAAATATCCATCCCTTCAAAGATTTTTTAGGTGGACAAAGGCATGGTAGTCAGAAGGTGAGAGATCAGAGCTGTAGGGAGATGTTTCAGAGTCTCCCAATAAAAATTGTGTTATCAATATTTTGCATGAAATAACCATAGAAGGAACATTATCATGTAAGAGAATAACCTCGCGTGATAGTATGATATGTCGTTGGTTCTCAAATTTTTATTCTCAGGTTATTTAATGTGGCCCAGTAACAAAGAATCTAACTACACTCATGTCCATAAATTAAGGATAATTCAGAATCACACAGAAATTGAGCTCTAAAATAAAAATTTCACCTGTAGAATTATCACACACATCTTGAAGAAGAATATGCAAATTGCAGGAAACCACCAGATGGCGCGGATAGTACGTCACAATGACGAGAGTGTATGAAAGGGGTATATAAGGAAGGGTAGCAAAGAAGTAAAATTGTTCACAAGCGCTTTAAAAGCCTTTCAGTGCAATAACCGCATAGTTATGGCACAAAGGAAGCATTTGGATGATTTTTTAAGTGGTAGAATTATCGGACGACTGGAATGTGGACGTACCACCCAGCTGGAAGTATCCGAGGAACTTGGAATCGCCCAGAGTGTCATCTCCAGGCTTTGGCAACGATTCAAACATGATGGTAATGTGAGTAGATGTTACAGCACAGGTCGCCCCCGAGTTACTACGCCGAATGATGACCGGTATTTGGCAGTTACTGCCAAAAGAAACAGACGGAGCACAGCATCAGACCTGCCTCGTCAGCTCTCTTCAGCTACCGGTACGACAGTTTCAAGGCAGACCGTGTACAGACGCTTAGGGAACATTGGTCTATATGCTCGTAGGCCTGTCAGATGTGTTCCCCTTACCGTAACTCACTGTCGCCTGCGATTATGCTGGGCTAGAGAGCATGCATTGTGGACACTGCAACAGTGGTCTTGTGTGATGTTTTCCGACGAGTCCAGGTTCAGTTTACATTCTGATTCTCGCCGGACTTTCATATGGAGAGCGCCAGGTACCCGTTACCACCAAGAGAACACCATTGAACGACACCGTTACGGTGGTGCAGGATGACTCGTTTGGGGAGGAATTATTCTTGGTTCCAGAATTGACC
Source organism: Pardosa pseudoannulata (assembly GCA_032207245.1). Classification (NCBI taxonomy): domain Eukaryota; kingdom Metazoa; phylum Arthropoda; class Arachnida; order Araneae; family Lycosidae; genus Pardosa; species Pardosa pseudoannulata. The sequence continues at coordinate 143,368,498 of CM063498.1, read as the reverse complement.
TGCATGTTCAGAGTGTAACGATGACAGGCCACATCTATCGGGATGTCATTCTGGAACAACATGTACGTTTGTTTCGGGGCGCCATGGGTCCTGAATTTCTGTATATGGATGAAAACGCCCGACCTCAACGTGCAAACATTGTAGACAAATGCCTTCAATCGGAGGATATCACCCGTATGGATTGGCCAGCATAATCACCGGACTTGAATCGAATAGAGCATGTGCGGGACACGCTTAGCCGACGAATTGTAGCCCATCAACCCCCTCCCAACTGTCTATTGGAACTTCGGAGGGCATTGCTTGATGAGTGGTGTAATTTTCCCCAAGAATAATTTCATTGATAATCTGATACTCAGCATGCGTAGGCGTTGTAACGCTTGTATTGCATCGTCCGGGAGACATACTCCGTATTAACCACAATACTAACCATGTTATACTGTTTTCTCTAAATAGGTTCTTTTTTGAAATTTTCTCCAGGGAGTAAAAATCGCCATTTTTATTAATTATGTCAAACATATATCATCTTTTTTGCTCTTTACCTTTTATTTAATAAATAGACTTAATAAGTCAAATTTGTTTTGCTTTTGTCTCTTTCATTGCCTGAACTTCATTATCCTTAATTTATGGACATGAGTGTATATAGGATCCTTTGGCAGTAGGTGCTAGCAATTACAATCGAGTCCAGAGTCAGTCACAACTACATGTTTCAACGTCAGATGCATCCTTAATATAAACAATATCGTTGAATTTACTTCTACGCTATCACACAAAATCTGTCATAATCTGAGGATATGACATGCGTTTTCAGCACTTACAGCCCACTATAGGGCTATGCATAGTCGTATCTTAAAATAATTAACTATTTATGTCAATTTTAAATCTTTAAATTCATTTATCTCAGTGCATTTTCAATATTTAGCTGTAATCAATAGGCTAAAACTCACACAAATGTAAAAATGATATGATTTTTTAAAAATGTCTGTCTGTAAGACTTAAGGAATGATATTAAAATACGTTGGATGGATTTTTTTAATCATATTATAAAAGTATTATTTTAGTAAATTTTTACAAATAAACTGACGTTTCATTTTTTTTCAAAAACCAATCATTTTTTTCAAAATTCAATTCCTAAAATTATTTAGAAGATCAACGTGAATATAAATAAAAGGAAATGGTGATAAAATATTAAAAATAAATCATAAAAAGTTTTTAATATTTCTGTTATTTAACTTTTTAAATCATCTACAAAGATTTTGTTTTTTTCTCAAAATCCACGTAAGTAATATAATCTTTTTAGAATATACAAAGTATTTAATAAAACAACTTTCGAATTGAAAAAAATTCCAAAGAGTATCGAGTCCTCTCAAGGGTAATATTTTGTCATAGCACATAATACTCATGCATATATTAGTCATATATAATGGCTACTTACTAAGATTTTAGTTATTAGATAACATATTTTATTTTTAATGTTACACTGATGAAAGATCAAGTAAGAGAAACTGTAGTCATTTACGAAATAACTTCTGAAGCTACTTTTAATGTACTTCTAGGAAGATGTTTTAAAGATTGGATTCATATGAAAATTTATCCTCATTGCTTTTTAATGATTACTGAAGTTACCTAAGAAGAAAAAAAATATCTCTTTGTCTAAAAAATGTCTTAAAATGTGCCTGAGAGTAATAAAAGTAAATTTTTTAAATCGCTTTAAGATTTTTTTAAAGATTGCTTTCATTCTAAAGAATAAAATATGTCTGAAATCAATTTCAATAAAATCTGATCGTATATCTGAACAATTTACATTAACTTCGTATTTCATTTTATTTCTACTATTTCTACATCATTCTGTTGAAATGTCTCATTAATTTTTCCATTATAAAGAAGAATAAGGATAATATATTGAAATAAAATTGCATTTGTTGTATGGTTGCTTGTAATAAAAATTATTTTGCGTTAATATTTGTAACGTATCAATTTGCCTTACAGAGCTATATTATATTTTTATGAATATAATGTATATGTGACTAAACATAATAGTGTCCTTGACACTTGAATCTGTTCTCAAGATAATATAATTCTTTTTTATTTAAAGTAGTTTGATGAACAATATATTTATATTGCCCTTAATGCTCGAAGCTGTAAATAATAGAAATAGTCTTTTTTATTATCTAAAGTAGTGTGCTTTTAAGTGCATTAAATTATTCAATTTCTTTTCTTTTTATGAATTATTTACCCGTTTATACTAATAGCTTTGAGTAAAGTTATAAGATATATTTTTCAAAATAAACGGCAAAAGATTTAAATATTTAACAGTATTCTAAAGAACATTCTGACTTAAAAAGTTTAAATATACATTTTAAGTTTTAATAATGCAATATTTGCAATTTATAAACACCAAATATTAAACTAAGCCATAAAGAATGTAAAGAAAGTCTTTTCATTCTAAAGTATTTTAATAACTCTTTTAATAATTCAGGTCTTTTATTAAGAAAGTCATAATGTACTACATAATACTTATGCTTTATTTTTCGGCCAACTCTTTCCTTTAATTGAAACAAAGAATCTGTTTAAATTAAAGAAATTTTATTAATGTTTTTTCCGGGCATCCTTATATATTAAATTAAACTTATAGAAACATATTTAAAGAATTAGGAACAAGAAATACATAAAATAATAGATGAAACCATTTTTTAACTATAAATATTCCCAACATTCAGCAGATTCTAAAGCTGGAGAATACTGTCACATTTTGTACATTTGCAAAAGCATAATATCTCGAAAGTTTTGTATGACACTTGGAGCTGGTATGTGAGAGAAATCTAGCATGCTTGACGAGTTTCTCTATTTCAAGATACTGAAGCCAAATTTGGCGACTTTATGTGACAAAATATTTCAGTCAAGAAAGAATCTAAAAAGTTATAAAACAAATACTTTTCATAATGTATCACACATACCTAAAAGTCTATAAATAGCCACATATCTCTGTTTAGTCAGAAGAGATCGATCAGCTATACAGTACAGGTCCTGATTGGAGCCAATACAGTTGGAGTGATGTCATTTCGTTTGACAATCAAGAATTAGTCTATTTATTGTAATATATTTAGATGATATTTATGCACCGAACCTTTATGACGTTTTTAGTTTAATACAGCTATGAATTGGGAAAGTGATAAGAGGTAAAAGGTCAAGGTCAAGGTAATTGGGTTTAAAGGAGTACCTAGTGAAGTGGAAAGTCTTCACTTTAACCTCCGAACGTAAAACAGATCAAAACATCAATTTCTAGGCCTTATCTAGGTAAAAAGTAATCCAAAGAAAAATTTAATACACTCCAGCTCACAAGGAAGCGAGGAGGTGAAACGTTCTCATAAAAAATTATGAGTCACCAACGCGTTGTCTAATTAGGGGATAATTAGACTGGAACCTTGACTATGATCAGTAGGTATGGCTAACAGCAATGCATAGTATTCAATACAACGTGAAGCTAAGTGATAAGAGGTACTTCACTATTGATATTTAAAAACAAGTTGATTTTGACTTGAAAATTTGAAACTAAGTTCTCATATTTTTCGAGACACTCTTGGCAGCTGTCTTATTTTCATTCACAAAATTGACAAATTGGTTTTACTTAATTATAGTTATGAGTCCTTGAGTGACTCTCCAATATTATGACTAGACAAGTTGTTGTTTAATTAGACGCTGTATTGAGAGTAATGAAAACGAAATTTTGAGTAACTATTATAGCAGAATAGACAGTAGATAATGTAAATAATGTTAAAAGCTGTAGACTATAAAAATATTCCTTTATACAGTGGACTCCGCTTAATATGAACGCGGTTAATGTTATCAATCGCTTATTGTTATCATCATCACTTCGTTCCGATTTTCTCTGTTCAATTGTATGTTAAAATTATCTCTTTATGTGATCGTTACATCGGTTAATGTTATCAGTTTTCACACCTCATTTTAACTGGCAAAAGAATATTCACAATATATTCAAAAGGAACCTATTCTTTTCTTTCCTTTTGCTGTTGTTTGAATTTCCGAGAATTCTCCCGCATCCACTTAGGGAAATGGGAAATGAATAAAGGAGTGGATTATTAATTCGTTCCTGGAATTTTTGAGAAATACGCACACCCTTCTGGTAGTCAATGGTCATATAACCAGAAGGACAGACTCTATTTGCAACTGAGAAGGAGAATATTTACATTTTATGCCTTGATTTTGTGAAAATATTTACAAGAAATGATAGAAAATCCTTCAGATGTGACCTTTAAAGAGTTCGAGTCATGGGTGAAAGTAGACCAAAACATTCCAGTAGCTTCCACATTATCAGAATCTGAAGTCTGTCAGATTGTCATACGAAAACAGAAGAATAATGGAAC
>CM063498.1:143354116-143359116 GCA_032207245.1 Pardosa pseudoannulata | reverse complement strand
TGTAGCAGTTTTAATTGGAGACTAGACATGTTTTGTGTTCTAGATTTTCGAGCTGTATGCGCTAAATTTTTAATAGATTTGATTCTGATTCTGGTTTAAGTTTATGCCCGATTTAACTGTTGTTTCAGTAAAATGTTTTAAAAAGACAAGAAACTAGTACGCATTCAATTCCTGGTTATTCTACACTTGGTTTCATGGACTGCACTCTACATTTAAACACATTTAATTTAATAATTTAAGAAATATTCAAATACAATACTCAGTGATTTAATCTTACTTTATTTTGTATTTTTTTCTTTTCAATTTTTTAAACATCACCCATATTTTGTATTTTATACGCTTTTCCCAAAATCTTATCGAATCCTATTTATTGGACAGTCATTCCTCGTAAACATACAATGGAGTTGAATGATACTAAAAGTGTTAAATCTAGTCATTTACATAAAAAAGATAATATATAAAACATGTACAAATGTTAGACAATTTTTAAATATATTCCTATACAATAGAAATGCTTAATTCTTGTGTTTCTAATGCCACTTGGTCAAAGCAAGAACGATTTCATACCATACCATACTTGTATTAAGGCAAAGAGATCCTCGTAATTTAAAGCAAGGGATCAAACAGGATTGACCTGCCAAGCACAGGGATATTATTTGAGAACGTAGAGGATATTGTGTTTACGGATATACTTTTGTGCCCTTATCACCTTTAACGGGTTCGATGGATCTTAAGCTGTCTCTAGTTTCCGTGAAGACCCCCCTTGTTCAGAAGACTAACGACCGAAATAGGCCATGCTAGGTCCCACCTGCTTGACTACAATAGTGAAGTGGCGCAGTGTCGGGGATGTTGACAGTTCGGTGGAATAGGCGTCACACCCAGATCGGTTGCGGTAATAATTCAGGAGTATTGCCTCGAGAATTTCGGAACGGGACATATAATGAATGAGAATTCGACTAATCAACTAGCTGTAACCTTATCTGGAGTTCTCAATTAACTGGAATCGTAACTGACCAGAAAACGGTTGGCGTTACCGTAACTAACCCCCAGGTATAAAAAGCCTAGAAGCCTAACTTAAAAAAATTTCATATTTCCTGTGAGTGAGAAGATTTGTTGTTGTGTCCCTTGTTTTCTTCAATCAGAAGTAATAGCAACAACTAAAATGTTTAATGTTTTAGTTATGATTATACCTTATTTGTGGATAAAATAATTCTAGGAAATTTATAAAATTGAATTTTTGTAGGTAAAACAAATATCATAAAAATATTAGATTATATATTGCAAAAAATGTTAGATCAATTCCTATTAAATCAATTCTCTTCTACCCAATTTCTGTTATGTAAAACTTTTGTGCTTGAATGTAATATATAATGCAAATATAACGTAAGCGATATACAAATAGAGCGAGAAAGTATACAGACAGAGGTCTTGTAGCTGAGGTCTGAAGGAGAAACATTCTCAATGCGGAAGCACTTATTGGCTGGTCATTCAGTCTGGTTATATTGCCGCATAAAATAATTTAGCCAGCGAGCTCAATGGCCGAATGGTCAAAGCGCGCGATCCAAAGATTGTGGGCTCGATGCTTGCTATGGCGGTTGATCCAAAGTACGGGATTTTAATTTTAAAATGTTATCTATTGTTTCCTTATGTTCTTGAAAATTCTAGATCTTTCTTTAAATATGTAAATTAGTTATTTCTCGAATATTCTGTTCGGGTATAAAAGCTGATACCCACTACTTGTAGGCAACTTCTCTATTTTGTAAAGTTGCGAGTTGCTACTTAGCTTCAATAAATTCTACTGTTAAGTTAGACGGTGAGTTCATTCGAATCTTCTATCAGCTACTTAAACAAACAAACAAAAAACAAGTAAAATTGAATTATTTAAGGTAAATAATGCAGTAAGGTAATATAGATTAATAATAAAATTTAAAGTAATATATATTAAATTTAAGGTAATATATATTAATAATATTAAATATGCAATTATTAAATAATGTATAGAAAATAAATGCAAGAAAAATTTTCAGATAATGAATATTTCATAATTTCAAAAACTTATGTGTGGTCATTTTCTTTCATTCGTGATTATTCTTCAGATATAAAATATTCTATGTTCATTTTTAATAAGATTATTCATTCCTTCAAGAGGTGAGAAGGCTATTTTCAAATAACTGTTGTTAGTAAAATTTCATGTTTTTGATATCGAAACGTGTTTGAGAAAACAGTAAATGAGTATTATTAATTAATTCTGATTAGTCTGAGTAAGTTTTATGTTATTCACAAATATTAAATTTGATGTTGTCCCCTAAATAGTAAATGACTGTAAGAACAATTTATATTAACTACTGAACATTCTTTTGAAATTTATGCCTGGACACTCTAGTGTCAAAAGGTTTAGCCGTATACAATATCGTACAACAGAAACTAATTATGGTTTTAATTATCAGAGAATTTTACAAAGCCTCTAACCAAAAATTTAAAGTTTTAAGTAAAGTATTTTCATTAATACCATATTGTCTGCAAAATATAATATTTGCCATGAAAATTAAATTTAATAGCCCGCCTCTTGTTTTCATTGTTTGCTTTAATCAGAAGTAATTGAATTCATGAATGAATTACATTATTTAGTTATGGTTATAATTCTTTTACAAGAGGATAAAACCTCACTCATAAACTTGTAAAATTGAATTATTTCAAGTGGATGAAGTAATTGCATTCGCAAAAGAAATACTTCATTTATATTTACAGGCACCTTATTTGCGAATAAAACAGCGGTGAAAAGCATGTAAAATTGAATTATTTAAAGGGAATCTAGTAATATAGAGATATTAAATAAGTTAATGATTAGTAAATGAATGTAAGATCCATTTGTATTTAATACTGAATATTTCGGTTCTTCTAAAATTTAAGTCAAATCTAAAGTTTATTTCAAAAGATTTAGGCATATGCATAATAAACTGGTTAATGATTTCGTTTTTGAGAGAATTTTAAATAGCTTAAAAATCAAAATTTAAAAATTTTAAGTAAAGTATTTTGATAAACTCTAAATTATCTCTAAACATTTTATATTTGTCAGAACTAAATTTGATGTTTTGCCCCTTGTTTTTTGTTATTTGCTTTAATCAGAAGTAATTAAATTAATGAAGGAATCAAATGCTTTAGTTATGTTTACAGATTCTGTACTTTCAGATAAAATCTCATTCCAAAGCTTGTAAAACTGAATTATTTCAAATGAATGAAATGTATAAAAAATGTGAAAAAAAAATAAAGTATAAAAATAAATATAAGCAGTTAAAAATATATACTCAAGATTTTAGTTAAGACATCATACTGTCAAAAGTTTGATATATAACCATACAATTATAATTCATTTCGTAAATTTATTGATATATTTATTGATCTCGTATTTCTGAGATAATGTATCCAAAAATAAATACACTTTCTAATATAATTTTATTTTAAAAATAAATGATGGCATAATCTGTCCCAAATACTATACATATTGAATCTAGTAATTTAAAGTAAATTTTTAAAGTAATAAAAAAACAACATTTTAATAAAATATATCTCTTTTCCTGGTAAACCAAGTATACTAAAAAAAACTACCTTAGAAAAATACACGTTAGTAAAGATATTAATCATTTTTTTGTATTTTTAGATACTTTACAATTTTGAAAAAGACACACAGTACTATTGGTAGATATTTAAACATCGATCAAGGGAACACAAAACTAATTTATTTTTTAATATTACTAACTTAATTTTTATTTCACGCAAGGAAAAAGTAAAAACTGCCTTACAAATCTGCATATTTGTTTAGTAAACTAGTATTTTTGGCTGGACTAACACAAATGTTACAGTAACATTACAAATTTAAAATAAAATGTACTCAAACGACTATATACATAATATTAGTAACTCTGAAAAAAACTTAATGGATTATTTATTACACCCCTGTGTTTGTAACATTTCACACTACAGAAAAAGAATCAACTATCAAACTCATATGTTAGATACATTTCAAACTTTAAAAAATACCAATTAATGGAGTTACACATTCATATATCAATAACACCACAAGCTAAAATAAAGCGACTATACTATCATACCAATGTGTTATTACCACTGCAAACTAAAAATATGAATAGACAATCACACCAATGTGTTAGTAATATAAAAAGCTAAAAATGGATGAAAAAGCAGGTATTGAAGGATAAATGTGTTTAATTAAGTTTCTGTAGCTGTATGCGGTTCAAACTGGGACGTGGTTAATCAGTTTTGGATTATAGAATCGTTGACGAGTAAACATGTATGTATGGTGATTTAATGTCACTTTTTACTGTCTTATACACTAATTTGTACTTTTTAATAACACATTTTAAAAAATTTTGTCTGCATTATAATAGGTTTTATTATTATAGGTATTCTTACACTTATTATTATAGTTACTGTATACACTTATTATTATAGTTATTACCACTGCAAACTAAAAATATGAATAGACTATCACACCAATGTGTTAGTAATTTAAAAAGCTAAAAATGGGTGAAAAAGCAGGTATTGAAGGATAAATGTGTTTAATTAAATTTCTGTAGCGGTGTAAGGATCCAACTGGGAAGTGGTTAATCAGTTTGGGATTATAGAATCGTCGACGAATAAACGTGTATGTTGACTTAATGTCACTTTTTAATGTCTTATACACTAATTTGTACTTTTTAATGACACATTTAAAAAAATTATGTCTGCATTATAATAGGTTTTATTATTATAGGTATTCTTACACTTATTATTATAGTTACTGTATACACTTATTATTATAGTTACTGTATACTTATTATTATAGTTACTGTATACACTTATTATTACATTACTGTTATTTAAAATTAAAAATACACTTAATTAAATAAAAACTGTATAAGAGGTCAGCAGATTATAGTTAACATAAAGTCTAAACATTAACAGAATTGAATGCTTTCAGCAGTTTCATAAAAATCATTAAG
>CM063498.1:143336616-143349116 GCA_032207245.1 Pardosa pseudoannulata | reverse complement strand
AACTATCTCACTTAATCATTTCTTATTTTAAATTATTTAAATATCGTCTGCATTATCTTCATACGTTTTATCACTGAACTTAGATATTGCGTAAATAATTTTCTTTTATATTTATAATTTTCTTTTATATTAAAATAATAGATTAGGTATATATGTGCTAATTTTAAACTTAATCATCGATTACTCTTTGTTGCAATGAAGATTTTATCTCCGGTATGAACAACAAATTCTTTTCATAAAAGTCTAGGTGTTTATTTCACGTACTAATAAATATCTAGTTTTTAAGTTATACATCTTTGAAATTTAAGTTTGTTCGTTTGTGTGTGTGTTTTTCTACATAACCACATAGTTTTAACTAAAGGAATTCAATTTGATTCAAAACTGCATTCACAGTATCGGGAGACTTTAATGGAGTATGAAGATATACAATTTATTGAGTGTGTATCAGATAATTCTCAGCCAAAAAACGAAATTCCCTCATAGGGTACTTTACAATTCTGGAAAATTAAAAAAATTTCTAATCCCAGGGCTATATGCTAGTATTGAGATATTTTTCTCGCAAAAGAAAATTTTATGTATACACATTCTATTATAACTCTTTATTTGTATTTTATTTAATAAACGTTTAAAAAAATACCTGATTTAAGGACTTCATCTATTTAACATGAAATTATACTTGTGATATATTTATTCTAAAACGTGGAGATGCTTATCGAAAAAGAGCTGTTAACCCTTTAAAGGTCACCAAAATAAATTCGTTGGAATTTAGTGTAATTAGCTTATAAATGTTATCTATAAACCTTGTAAATGTAAAATATACAAGTTTTCTTTACATTGCTTAGGAGGGTTTGGCCGATTGGTTAGGGCGCTGATTGTCGGTACCGGAGTTCGTGGGTTCGAATCCCACTACGGCATAGATGTTCGTAGCCGTTCGGTATCGGCTTTAAGCAATAGGTCCGGTTCTCATTAGCCCTCGTGTGCAAAACAGTAGACCGTAGAGCTCCAAACCAGATCATAAAACCATATTAGTAGGGTTTGAGGAGTTGTTTAACTGACTAACCCTTCCCCTTGTACAGCATGAACATTATACTTTTACTTTTGAAAATTTTAACTATACTAAAAGAACAATAAATAAGAATCCTTAAAATGATATAATAAATAAATAGCTTAACAATTTATAAGTGGGGTTTCTGTAGATACTTTTATTTGGGGTCATAAGAAGGATAAATTGAATTACTGACTTCTCAGGTACAGCAAGTTTAAATACACATATTTAAAAATAAATAAATAAAACTGCAGAAGCTCTTGATTCTACATTATTGGCTTCCATACGTCACAGATGTATGAGATTAAAGCTGTAAATAATTATAAAAATATAAAGTAAAGTACTCCAAAAAGTAAAGTTTAAAAGAAAGATGTTTAATAGGTGGTTTCGCTACGAATCCACTGTCCGTTAAAGGGTTAAAGAACCTTCGGTGAGAGATATCCTCTTAAATCGAAAGTGCTATTAATAAACGCAAAGAGCTTATTTGAAGCATAAAAGTTTAAAAGAATATTTAATCTACTTGCAACAGTCAACAAGTAAATTAAAAAGAATTTTTGGATGTATTTTATAAGTACCTCATTATAAATAGCATCAATGTTTTAAATTCGAAATGCGCAGATTAGTATTTTGATTTTTGAAAAAAAAAATAAGTGTTACTGCAACAGCATTTGAAAAAATATATTTACGTAAATTTTAGCAGACACAGGGATTTTATAAGAGGTATTTTTGTTAATAGATTTACCACTTTATTTCAGTGATTTAATGAGGATTAAATGTAAGCCTACCCATTATATATTTTTTAGGAAAAAGTATTTCGAGTGAGATAGGAATCAAAATTATTCTTCTGAGTAAGACTTTCTTTAACTGAAATTTCAGCATTTCTTTCACACTCTCGAAAACCTTATGGAGCGAAAATGTTACGAATCACTGAGTTTAAGCACTTCACTCCCACTTCTATCTTGCAGAGGTCATAAAACTCTTTTAACAGTTCTTCAGCGTAGGCACTGCCAGCGTCGTGCAATTTACGTTGAATTCTCGTACATTCCTGTTCTTAAACTCTTTTAAAAACCTGAAAGCTTTAAAAGCCCTAAAGTCAATCACTTCAAGAGTTATTGAAAGGTGAAAGGTGGACGTTTGAGAGACTCTTTGTGCTGTATTTAAGGAAACAGGAGTTTTGTTGATTAATCTCTTTGAAGTCTTAAAAAATGGTAAATGAGCATACACGTGTCTGATTTATGACTAAGATTAAAACACACAAAAATTAAAACAACAATACACGTTAGCCTAGAAAAATTCTATTATAAATTCGATATTTCCATTTCTTTTGAATGTGGTCCGGTTTTCCATAATAGTTTTATATTAAAACTCTTTTTTTTACAAATTAATACTTTCTGAAAACTCTTTCCAGTGAACTTTTAAAGAACAAGAGATACCTAAAATGACTGAATCACAACTAAAATGTGAAATATATTGAAATATTGAATGAGTCAAGTTATGTATATACTACATAATTGAATTAAACATTTATATTTGAAGGATTATTTTATTTCATTTTATGCTGTATTTCGTAGTGTTTTATATTCTTTTTAAAATTTGAGATTTTTTCTTAACACAACTGTATGAGGGACACGTACTAGTAAGTTTTCTGAAGATTAATACTCGACGTGGTTCATGCACTAGTACAATTTCTGGCGATTAATACTTGAGCGTCGGGATACGTACTAGTACGGATTAGTGTAATACCATGGTTTGTTTGTGGGTAAAAAAATAACGGTATATACAGGAAAACGAAGCCGAATGTTCTTGTCTACTACATAGAATCTGAAAAATTTTAGACAAATAAAAACTTGTTTTTACATCAGTCGATGCGGAACCACAGAACGGGAAAAAAAATTAAAACTATATACTACTATTTCTATTTGATTTTTTATACATACGATGCTATTATAAATTTATAAACTAAAAATATTTTTTTTGTTCACAAAAATCTTATAGTTGTTATTTATATATTTCTATTTATTTGTTTATATATTTCAATATGAAATACGAAAAGTGTATTAAAAAATTAAATAATTTTCGATGTATTGAGATTTAATCGAATAATTAAATTTAAGCGCAAAACTCCCACTCCCGGTAAAATTCCTCTGCGAAATGTACCCGCACATAATGTGTTAATGTAGACTTTCAAATGTTCCAGGTGTATTGCTTATTTTCGAATATCTTAAAATGTAAAACTACTAAAAATGAACAGTAAAAGTAGAATTTGATTCACCCTGTACCAGAATAAGTCTATAAATTACACCAAATTTAAACATTATCATACGCATTTTTTAGAGAAAAGCAACATATTATGTTGTAATAGACGTCTATTACGACTAAAATATCTACTAAATGTCGACTAAATAGACTACTGAAATGTCTATTTTATTTGCAAGATTTTTGCCCAATACGTGCACAATTTTTAACGTTACAAAAATTACAGATTATATGATAAACTGCACTAATAACATATCACTGTTGTTGTTGATGTCGTGTCTATGCAAGCTAAATGCTGCAAAATTCTTAATTTACAAGGATAGCAAATTGTGACTGCGGAGGATTTCTTTTAGTGGTGAACTAAGTTGAAAGAGAGAGACTATAATGACTTGGTAAGTATAGATGTGGTCTGGAGAAAGTGCAGTTTGGGAACAATTTTTGCAGTGGGATAGGATTTAGTATTGTATAGAGATATTTCTATGCCTTTAAAATGGTAGGTACGTAGTCTTGCAATTGGAAACGATAGAATTTTAGGACAATCAAGAACTGGAATCCATTACAAAATGCTGATTAAAGGCCTTTTTCTTGGAAATAGTGTTTGCATTTCCAGGCGTGAGAGTAGGAGATTGATCGTGTCTGATTTACATGGACATATGCACACTCATCATTCCACTCAATACCCACATGAGCTGGAATCTACAGAGTTATCTCGAAAATTTGAAATGAAAGTACTCAAAACTCAGTGAGATATGTGCTGTTAAACGAAATAATTTCCCGCCCATAAGCTAAAGATGCATTTTTGTGCAGCTATATTCCCTAGTCAATGGTACAGGAAAATGTATATTAAAATGTTACTTAAATATCTCTAAAATTGACAAAATTGTCGGATATTAATGAAAATGATTTTTAGTAACGTTATAAAGTGAAAAAGGTGATATGAGAATTTTCACAAATTAAATGTGTTTTATAAAACATTCATTTGCTTCAAGGTGGCCATTATTATTATAAAATGCAATTTAGCAATATGAAATGGCTAATGTAAAAAAATTGTAAGTGTTGAAATAGAATAGTTATTAACAGTTCTTACTATCTAAAACATTCTGTTTATGAAAAAGGAAATTTCTAAATTCATCTATAGTCTCATCGAACGCAAAATTGATAAAGTAATAAATAATTAAGAATAAATTAGTGTATAACTTTCCCAAAATTATTTTCTAGACTCTTAGATTATAATTATCTCCAAAAATCTTTAACAATTTTAACTTGTAAAATGAATGTCGTATTGACGGAATCTGTCATTAAACCTGTGCTACGCTTAGAACCCCAGTGAATTTCATTTTTATTTTAGAATTTCACTTTTACTCACCGCAAATATATGTCTTTATCAATAAAAGTTTTTTCTTTATGAAAAAAAATTTAGAAATATTTTTAAATGAAAAAAATATGTATGAAAAATCATTCATTTAAACAAATAAATTAGTTTTAATATTAGTTTTTAAAAAATGAGTCACAAATGAAAAATAACATGATTTTTTTTTTATTTTGCATTCATGAATACTTAAGTAATTCATAATAACTTAAATTACAAAAGTGGAAAATTAATGCCAGAAAGATATCCAGCAACAGTCGTGATACAAATAAAATTGCTAGACTCTCTCACTTATTTAAAAGTTTATACCAGAACTTCAATTTTAAGGATTACCTTTAAATACCTTTTTTTTGTATGGTGAACTTACATGTAACGTTCAAAGCGAAAAATAATGTGAAGTTTTAAGCAGGTGCCTGTGATGGGGAACGTGACATGATGCTGAAACTGAAATACTGTTAATATTTAAAATTTATTCAGTGTTTAAACTCTTTTGAATCAAATCCAAATTATATACTTAAAAGAGATTTTTCAATAGGCTTGAAGAAAAATGTTAATTCATTTTTCATTTACGTGTTGCTTATAATTTATTAAGTTTTATGGGATCTGCCAGATGACAAAAGTCATACTGCTTTTCATACGTTTCAGTTGAAAAATCGTTTCAACTTTTTAACTTCTCTTTACAAACTGCATTCTAAACTTAATTTGTTCTGGAAAATCATTTGATGCTCCTTTTCCTCCTTGCTCAGTAAGTTTGAATCATCCCACACACTTCCAGGAAAACTGTTCAATTTTCCTGTTTGACTTCATTGCTGAAAGATAAATTGTCTAAACTGCGCGATTTGAGCAGGTATTTATTCAGTTCTCAGCAAATGAACCTTTTTTTGCAATTATACCTGTGCAGTTAGCTGTGTTACTGCACAGTTTTTCCAGTTTGCTATCAACTTTTAACAAGGATGATTCTCCAGAAAAAAAAACTCTTCATTCTTTTATTGAAATCTGTCGGTCTTGAGATTCAAAATATACAAAATGTTTCTAATTGAAACCAAATGAAAAAAAATGCTACATGACTGAAACGTTGTACAGAATTTTTCTAATATATTTTCTCTGATTTGCTTTTGAGGTTTTTAAATTATAAACAATGATTTTCTAGATATCACCCATAAGACAAAAACCACCAAAAGTATAAAAAAATTTACTTTATGAACTATTAAAAATGTTACTAGTATTCATAAATCCAGAACATAAGAAATTATCCTTTTTACTATAAGTAAGTGAATATAAAAATATTAAAAAAACCTATTCTGATCTATTTCTGATTTTCTTCAAAATTTAAACCCTGTTGATTTTAAAAGTTGTTATTTTTTAAAATTCATATTTTAAAGATTTCTACAATTTTACATAGTAATACTCTCATAAGCACATATTTGAGGAAAAATGCACTTGAGAAAGCATGCATTACAACTAAAGATGTAGAAGTTTGTGTTCCAGACTCCCTTAACAGATGTTATTCTTTGAAGTTCCCTTTTCTTTGTGTTTTGTTTTGTAGTTTAACGTTTTCCTATATTATTTTAAAGTAACTGATACAGATTTGGCATTAGACAAAATAGCTTGAATATTCTATTTCTTGTGCGAAGTACTGGAAATATTGTAATAATAAAAATTTTCTCTGTATATATTTTGACGGATATATCCATTCCAACCTTTCTTAATTAATTCTACTTTTGTCTTTATGTACGTAAGTTTGTATATATGTTACGGAAAAAGACCGAAGTTCGGCCAGTTCCCGAATTGGCCGTACGAATAGAGAACTAGAAATATCGCCTCACAATGACCGGCGAATGTCCGATCTTTCCTTGATTTCGAGATTTGGCCAGCCAATTCGGAACTGGCATGGGGTAATCTTACAAAGTCAGAAGAAAAAGGTCATGGGGAAATTTTGGGTGTTTGTACACTGTAATGCTAATGATAATCACATTATAACTGCCACAGAGGAGTTTTCTGACGAATTCGCCCTTCTTAGGAGCCTAGGATCGTCCTTCGGAACAAAAGCCAAGGAGGTACGGTGCCCCTAGGTGAGCTGTAGTCTCAAGATAGAAGTTTTAGAGAATAAGGATTTCACAGTACCAGAAACCTCCTGGTCTCTTTATGAAAATTTCCTCTCCCTTGGAGAAAACAAACAAACAAACAAAAAGATAATCACATTACCTACTGAATTAGTTTATTACAGAAAATTATCAGTATCATCACTTGTTGCAACAAGATGAACTTTTATGACATTTCGAATTTCACAGTAATTTGTTATTTTTACATCTGCAGCGATTTGTTGAGGCCTCGGTAGATCAACTGCATCGAGTGTAGCCTTGGTCGCCAGTCAGCGATTGTGAAGAGGCAACGGTTCGTAATAATTTTTCCTCTATGCATACGGTGAACAGTCTTGCTTCAGTACATCGAACATGGCCAGGTTGCTCCGTGCACTTCGGGAAGTGACTGGCCAAAGTCGCATATACGCTATTCATTTCCAGTACATCGGACATTGGCCACATATCCTGGTCAATGTGCGATTTTTCACCGGCCAATTCAGGAACTGGCCAGTAATCGGGCTTTGACCGTAACATATATATCGCATAACCAAAAAATAACTAGATATAGAAAATTAAAATTTTGTATTTAGAACTGTTGCAACATTTAATTGTTCATCTCCATTTTAATTTCAACTCACCCTCTATATCACGAAAAAATTTAAATTGACAGATATTAATTATATTGGTCTCCGCTAAATAGTACCTGAGTCCTTTCCAAGTTTTAATATATCCTACTGATATTTGAATACAAATCTGCTGATTACATAATTAATATTGTATAAATTTTTGAAATTTTCATTAACTAATATTTTAGCAACTGTGTAACTGTCCACTATATTAAACAATTGGAAGATACTACCTTACATTCAAATAAAATAAATTTAAATGAAATGTAGCAAAGTCCAAAAAAATTAATGGGCGTACTAGAAATTCATATAAAGTACACATCAGATATTTTGAAAAATTCTCACTTTAACCTTGTTTTATAGCAGAGTTTTGATTTGGTTTAGAGAGCTACATTCTATTGTTTTGCTACCCAAGGGCTAATGAGGCCTGGACCTATAGATTAAAACTGATTCCAAACGGCTACGAATATCTATGTAATATTATGATCGAAATCCACGAACTCTGGTACCGAAGAGTAGGGCACTATTTATTCTGCCCTCATTACAACAGAAGTGTAAATCAATATTCGACTATTAAGCAACAGCTCAGACATCATTTTAAATCTTCCGTTCAACTGATTTGTTTATATTTATATTTTCACTCTTGATTGTCATATTAAGGACTATTTTTAAATATTCTGATTTTATAAGACGAACTTCAAATGATGTTTAAAAGAAAAGAAATGGGAGTATTTAAACAGCTGTCTGTGACGGAAAATTGACAACACACTAAAACTAAAATATAGTTAAAACTTTGGACATATTCAATGTTCAAACTTTTCTTAATGAAATAAAATCATTTACTTCAAAATAGATTTTTCAAAGATTTAACACAAGGGCTTTTTCATTTTTCAATTTCACGTTCTTTTTAACGTACTGCATTTTATGAAATTGACCAGCTGACAAGGGGGATATAGCACTTCATTTGTTACGTTTGAAAAGGTATTTCCTTTTTTCCCCCAAACTGCACCTAAAACTTAATTTGTTCTTTAAAATGATTTGAGGCTGTTTTCCCCCCTCTATCCATTAAGCCTAATGGATTTTCAGGGAATAAATATCCGCTATTTCTATTTCGGTTATTTCTGCACGTCTAGGTGTTTGTTCGGTGGTTCGTGCAGGGAGATTGTTTCTGGATATTTTCACCCGCTTTATTTACACATATTTCTGTTCTTATGGGGAAAGAGGTGTTAAGCCCTCTCTCATGAGATTTTCATAACATAAAATGCCTCACATTTACTGAATTCCCAAATATTAATGTCGTGATTTAATGGATTAGTTTGCAGTGGTCTGTTGTTTCTATTTTTGCGATCTTCTGCTTAGTACTGCCTCACCTTGGAATCTATTGATTAATGTATTACAAATACAAAAATAAGAATAAAATTTAAGTAGCACTGAATCTTTAAAGGGGCAAAAGACTTTCGAAATGACAGATTGTGACCAAAAATATAAAATGAGTTTTTGTTCTCAAAAAGTCAAGTTAGTTATACCTTTCATTATCAAAATATATTTTACGAATAATATGATTATTGTACTGCAGTAAAACACTTTTCTTCGTACACCTTAATTCAAGGCACTAGTATATAACCCGTGACGGGATTAGTAAAATTTTTAATTTTCCAGAATTGTAAAATATCCTATGAGACAGGTAAAAATGTTTTGTTTTTTGGCTGAGAATTAGCTGGTGCACGCTCAATAATTTGTCGATATTCATACTCCTCTAAAGTCTCCCGATACCGTGAATGCAGTTTAGAATCACATTGAATTCATTTAGTCAAACAGTGTGGTTATGTATAAAAGATAAACACAGAAACTTCTTAATTTTATATAACTTAAACGATATAACTTATAACAAAGATATATAACTTAACCGCTAGATATTTATTAGTCCATGAAATAGACTCCTAGATTTTTTTGAAAAGAATTTGTTGTTAATGCCGGTAATACAATTTTCATTGCAACAAAAAATAATCGATGATTGAATTTAAAATTACATGTGTACCTAATCTATTATTTAAGCCAAATATAAAAAAAAAATTATTTACGTAATATCTAAATTCAGCGATAAAATGTATGAAAATAGTGCAGACGATATTTAAATAATTTAAAATAAGAAATTTATTAAATGAGGTGGTTAAAGGTATGACGTCATCATGCTAGAGAAAAATGTTATTTTTACCTATTTATTATGTGATAAATTTAATCGCCTGCTCTTAACTGGTTGAAATAGGGCTTGATATAAGGTCATTAAAAGCTCGAAAAGGAGAAAGGAGGGGAATTTCGAACGTTTTAAAGGTTCTTTTTGAATTTTGCTAACAATAACTCATTAGGAATCCGATATGGATGTCTCTATCCATTCCAGTTCCAACCGCATCTTAAATTCGAGGAGAGATGGACAGATATCTTAGACTGTTATTATATAGGGGGTTTAAAATGATATTTTTGAGCCTGACGATTTTTGAATAAAATTTATAAATTAGAAATGTACCAGGATCATTATTGCTTTTATTTATTTCTTATTCAAAATTTTGGAGATTCTCTATTCACGTGTGTGACATTAAACTGTACAAGCTTTCCAGAATCACAATTTTTTTTTCTCGAGTTAGAGAATTTAATGCTGTAAGCCGGTGAAAAAAATGTATAATTTATAATTTTTGTCTTTATAAATGATATTTAATGTAAGTGAAAACAGACACCCAGTTTTATTTCTATATAAATTCTAACGATAAATTGGAAAAGAAATAGTAAAAATTAGTTGGTCAGTATGATATGCTCTAAGATAATTTTTAACAAATGTAGTTGATTGCGTCAACTATTGTGAAATTACCTCGCACTTTAATCAAAAATTCTTTTCTATAGATTTTTGTGCTTCAATATTTCTCGTAATAATATTATATATTCTCCTTATAAAATAGCTTTCAAAGTTGAAAATTTGAAAATTGAAGTTTAGCGTACCCTGGGTCTTTGAAGAAAGAGAAATTCCTTGCTTCATATATATATATATATATATATATATATATATATATATATATATATATATATATATATATATATATATATATATATATAATATATATATATATATGTATATATATATATATATACATACATATATATACATATATATATTACATGTATATATACATATATATATATACATATATATATTTATATATATATATATATATATATATATATATATATATATATATATATATATATATATATATATATATACATATAAATATATA
The DNA here is from genome assembly GCA_032207245.1 of Pardosa pseudoannulata. NCBI lineage: Eukaryota > Metazoa > Arthropoda > Arachnida > Araneae > Lycosidae > Pardosa > Pardosa pseudoannulata. Next base: position 143,338,452 of record CM063498.1, on the reverse strand, counting down.
TATATTATATATATATATATATATATATATATATATATATATATATATATATATATATATATATATATATATATATATATATATATATATATATATATATATATATATATATATATATATATATATATATATATATATATATATATATATATATATATATATATATATATATATATATATATATATATATATATATATATATATATATATATATATATATATATATATATATATATATATATATATATATATATATATATATATATATATATATATATATATATATATATATATATATATATATATATATATAGAATATATTGGTGGTGGGGAAATACACAAGAAAATTTCTGTTCAATCAGAAGAAAACTATATTGTATAATATTTGCAAAAATGTCAGTAACTTTTTGAGATGACATGAGCGTTACATGAAAATAAAGCAAAATTTGAGAAAGATCAAGTAAAAAATTTGTAAGTTAAATTTCTTTACAGTAATCAGCTGACACGTTTTTATTCATAACTTCTCTCAATATTCGAAATTTTTGTTCGGTTTGTTTTCAAAATTTCAGAACAAAATTCCTTGTCACATATATTTTTTCAGGAAAATCAAATGTTTTTCTGGATTTATTCCCTTGTAAAGGCGAATAAAAATAATTACACGTTGCTAAGTATTTATTATGACTAAGAACATGAGTAAAAAAATATCGTTTTGAAAAATTACTAAAAATATAAGAACTCTACTAAAATAAAATATTATGTATGTTAAAAAAGCACTGTCTGGTTACGTTAACATATTGTTATACATTAAAAAAAATAAACGAACTTATACGACGCAGACTTAAGGAGAATAAATGACACTATTAAAGAATATCTTAGTTACTTTTCAACTTGAAAGGTTCTTCTTGAATTTTTACTAATTGAAGGTATTGTATTTTCCTCCTTGGTTAAATCTTTTAAAAGTAGAACTTTCTCTAAATTGCAGATTTATAATTATGCTGCAGTAAAATGGAAACTACGCTAAAAATTTATAGCCATTGTAGATTTTCTTGAAATCCTTAAATTGGTTTCACATCATAATGGTAACTATATTTTACTTTGATTGTTTTGAAATTGAGTGTATAAAATAAAATTTTAAAGACTTTTATCGGGAAAGAAGCTGCATAGTTTTCTCTTAAATGTAATTTATGGCCATTAAAATATTTTGTGTTAATTAAAAATTGATTCTCGATTTTAATTTCATAATGAAGTAGTTTTAATAAATTCAATAATTACTAAAAGTTTCTTGAAAGAAAATTCTTCTAGGTGCTATAAAAATCATTTCAGCTGCATTATTTAGTGACTGCTTTATATATACTCCATTTTTAATACTTTTTCTCGCCATCACTGTAACATTATTTCCATAACAGACAAAATAATGGTAATTCTCAAAGGGCAGACGATATAATGAATTTTTAGCTTGCATATAATAATCCTTAATTAAGATTAAATAAATGAAAGATTAAGAAAGTAAATGAGGTCAGAGCAATTATAAAGGGAATACAAGACACTATTATTGTACATCTTTATCATCTAAATGTTTATTCTTGATTTTTATATATCGTCAAAGGTTTTATCGCCATTTTATGTCTCACATATTTCCACTTCCTTGTACAAAGTAAAGGAGATATTGTAATTGAAAAGAATTTATTCTTCAGATGTCAACGGAAATGTTCACTTTGACCATTCTGGAATCTATTTTCACTACTTTTGGAGTTACATCAGTATATAACAACCTCTAAAACGTGTTAAACTACAATATTTCAACGTCTTACTTCTGAACTGGATATATTAAAATTA
>CM063498.1:143324116-143334116 GCA_032207245.1 Pardosa pseudoannulata | reverse complement strand
TGCATATTGTTTACTTGGTACAAGTCATTGCCAAATTAATGAGTCAGAATAAAAGAAAACCTACTAAGAAATGCCGTGTGTGTTACAAGAATCAAATTAAAAGTGAGACTACTTGGCGGTGTAAACAATTAAGAATTCCTTTGCACTTTGTTTTGAAAAGTACCACTAGCTTGAAGACTATTATCTGTATACCTTATTAATGTTTTGCTTTGATATTTTCTTAATTTTACTGTTTCTGATATTATTTAACACTATGTAAAAAGTGGATTTTAATTAAGAATATGTAAGAATTGTAAAATGAAACAAGTTTTTTTAAATAAAAATTAAATGGTTATTTCATGCACAGTTTTTCATTATTAAATCATACCGGAAGGAGTTAAATTGACATTTGATCATTAATTCAAAAGGTAATTTACGTTCATTTTATGATTCTTTAATGACAACTAGAACACTTATATCCAAATGGCTTAGGGCAATGTATCCAAAATTCCAAACGATACCTCTGGTTCCAGCTTCTAAATTAAGAAGACTTACACTATTTGTGTTGTCTTAAAGAGTAATTTGGACAGCCTATACGGTGGTCCAAACAGTAAGATGTTCAACAAATGTCTACCTCTTAGAAGTGATGTAGGCTAAGAAAATGCCAACGCATTGGAAATTGTATTTCTAAGACCTCTTAACCCCTTAAAGCACGAGTTTGGTTTAGAATTTCTTTTAAATTATGACATATTTTCTTCACAGAAAGGGGATATATAGGTACAATGTAAGTTATTTTTTGTAATTTCAGTTTTGGGGGTGACTAGGGAGCGGGGAAAGAGTAAAAAGTATATAACAAATTGTTATACAAACAAATTGCAAACGATTTGATTACATGTTTAATTTGAATTTTGCCCGTGTCAGACACGGGCAAATGCGTTAAGGGGTTAAAGAAGTTATGTGTTTTACCTTTAATTTAAAATTTACGGCAGCAATATATTCAGATTGTTAGGAGTTAAATAAAATACTATTTGATTAATAATTGAAAAGCTATTATATTTTAACAGTTTTCAGACCTCTTAAAGTAATTACGCGGTTTTCCCTTCTTTTGAAATTAAAGGTAGTAATATATTCCAGTTTGTTAGCAATAAAATAAATTGATATTTGATTAATTTACTTATTATAGCATTTTTAATTAATTCAATAATTACTAAAAACTTATTTAATCAAAATTCTCTCACATGGTCTAAAAATAATATTTTGAGGAATCGCTTAATGCCGTCTATTTATATCCTGCATTTTTAATACTTTCTCTTGTCGTTGGTGTTACACTTTCCTATAACAAATAAAATATTGAAAATTCTTATACGCAGACACTCTAATGCATTCTTGACACGCTAAATTACGTACGATAATATAATAACCCTTAATTAAAATTTAATAAAAGTGTTTGCTAATGTCATACCTAATAGAAATTTCCTGCTTTATTCCTGGTATAAAAATACAAAATTATCGATATCTGATAAATTATAGATGCAGTATTATATTAGTTTTAAGAATATTTAACACTAGAATAATATAGATATATTTAAGGTACGGAGTCTTGTACTTTGTTATATGAAACGTTTTATTTGAATATTTTAATGATTCATGCCAAATGTGGGGAACCTTTTCCTAATTGAAAGATTGATTTAAATCAGGCAGTAATAAAGGAGACCGCATAAGTTGATAAAAACTCAAATTTTGTTAATGTAATTTTCACACAGTTTTAACAATATTTTACAGTATACAGAAAATATACCAAAAACATTAAGTCATTTGTTATTTAACCTAAGTGACAGTATTTTGTATAAGGGTAATGACATATGACTTTAATAGTTAATTTAAGATGAAATATTTAAATACAAATTTTAATAAAAATAGTAAAATTTAAAGTATTCTTAACTGAATCTTTTACATTATGAAGATATACTAGAAAAATAATATTAAGTTATTAAAAAAACTAACATAGAAATAGCATATAAAATTTTATAATCGGATGGAAAATTGAAGTAAATGAGATAATTGAAATTTTTTCCTTTCTTATAAATAAAAACAAATTAAAAGAAAAAAGATCCTATTTAAAATCGTACTATAATGAAAATTTTACCAAACCAATTTCTTAAATGGAAGTTCAATAGGAACTGGAAGTTCTTCGTAATTATCTTCAAATGTTGAAACAATTCCATACTTGCCAACTTTCAAAAATTAGTATCAGTTAAACTTTTCGAGAAACATAGGTTTATAGGTTGGTTGTTTTTTAAGCAATAATTATACACTGAAGATAAAAAAACTGGTATACGCATGAGCGTGCAAATAAAGAGATAAGAAACCAAATTGTATCGTACGAATGGTCATGTATGGGTATGGGAATAAACTCATGGATCTATGGATCCTACATGTTAACAGAGGACTGTTGGAGCTGGTAGAGGATCTGGGATGGTATGGGATGCATGTAGTAGAAGTGATAGACCCTTGAAACGTCTGGATTAGACTAACAGGTGACATGAATGTAGGCATCTTGTCTGATCACATGCACCCGTTGAAGTCCATTGTGTATTCCGATGGACTTGGAAAATTCCAGCAGGACACTGCGATGCGCCACACATCCACAGTTGCTAAAAAGTGGCTGCAAGAACACTCTTTTGACTTTAAACACTTCCTCTGACAACCAAAATCCCTAAACATGAATAGGTTTGAGAATATCTGGGATGCCTTGCAACGTGCAGATCAGAAGAGATTTCCTCTACCTCGTACTGTTAGGGATTTATGGACAGCTCTGTAGGATTCATGGTGTCAGTTATCTTCAGCACTACTTCAGGCATTAGTCGAGCCCATGCCGTGTCGTGTTGCGGCACTTCTAAGTGCTCGCGGGGGCTCTACACGAGATTAGACAGATGTACCAGTTTTTTTTTGTCTCTTCAGTGTATACACACACTAGCTAACAGTGTAACAACACATGTTAGCTAGCAGTAAATGACAGATAACTGTAGTTATCTTTAGTAAGTTATCTGTCACTTACTAAAAATTATTTCTGAAAAGAAATTGATTTTTTTCGGTTATCTAAATTTTTAAAAATCCATTAACGAAACTCTGAAATATTTGGTATAACCTCTAATCTAGTGATATTACTGTGTTTCGCAGATTAGAGTATAAACTTATTACTTTAAATATACTAATAATCTTTTTCTAAAAATGCAGCATAATTAAAAAAATTATTATGGTCACTTCTTACAAATTTTCTTCAAAATCAACAGCATACTACACAATTATATTGAAAATAAACAGCATGTTAGGAAGTATATAGCTGAAGTTAAAGAAAGTGTAATAGTTTTCTGGGTCTTAAATATAAATTAAGATTGAAAATTTTGCTCAAAACAGAATCTAGAATTTTTTGTTTCTATAACACGAGCAAGCTTACAAAATTTGTCTTTATTTTCACGGTGGCAAAAACTTTCTCGGAAAAACTTTTGGTCTATCAGTAAGCAAAAAATGTTGAAAAAGCTAAACAAAAAACCATGAAATTTACGGATAATCCGTAAAAGTTAAAATATGCTTTTACAGTTCATGTTTACAGAACAAAAAATAAAAACCCGAAATATCCCTAGAAAAATTTGTAAGTAATATTTCCTCATTTTTACTGTTTATTACTTCCTTATAGGTAGTAGAGAAAGTATCATAATCTAGAACAAAATCGGTTTAAAATGAACTATCTGTAAAATTAAAAGTAACAATATAAGGAAATTTAACTCTGCGATATTCCACCAGATGGCATAACTGAGGCTTCATTCATACAGAACAGATACTGTGAGAGACGAACCTACTTTGAATTTTGAAGAGAATACACAAATAGTAATGCTTATGACGAATTATACAAAATAATAAAAGAAGATAGAATTACGAGGAAATGTGTCTATTTCAATTTTTTTTAAATTTCTAAAACCCATGATATATATTAAATAAAAAATAAAACAAGTGTTAAAAAACCAAAATAAAACCACAAGGTATCAAAATGACTACTTCCGTAATTTTATTGTTAAACAATAAAAGTAATCCGCATTTTATATGGAGTTATAATCTACAAATTAAAACCCATGGATATATGGAAGGGCATTTCCCAAATCTCCAACGTCCAATTTATTTAAAGTGACCTGTAGTGCTAAGATTTGATACTCTGTCTAAGTGTTACCTTGAGAATACTGGAATATTACTAAGATAATTAATTTCTTCACTGAGCCGAATGCTGAGAGTGCTTACTTAGTATAAGTGTTACTTCTAGACTTCTACGTTATTACTCACGAAAATAATTAATTTCCTCCTTACTGATTCCTTAAATCCAGCGTTCAATTTATGCTAGAGTTAGTAGTAATAGGCTTAACCATAATTAAGATTATAGATGCTTTAATTAAAAACAGGGAGATGACAAATAAATTTTTATTGATATCCTTAATTAAAGTAAAAAAAAATAAATTATTAAAGAAGCTATATTTGAAGCAATTGAGGCAAAATGTTGAACTTAATTATAAGGCCGTTTAAATTTTGTATTATTTATGTCAATAAAATAATGGGAAATTTTATTTTATTCATGCTTAATAAGAAATTTTACAATTATGGAAACTGAAAGTTTATTTTATCGTTTTATAATAGTCTTTCATAATTTAATAGATTTCACATATTTTGTCTGTTTTAATAGTTGACAAAATCATACGAATAATCCTCTTTTATAAAATTATAGATTATTTATGCAGAAGATTAATTTTGATACTGCAATTAAAACCATGGAGATGACAAATAAAAGTTTATTAATTCTTAATTAATGAAATTAATGTTAAATAAACCATTTTTGGTGTGATTGCGGCAGAATGATAAAATTAATTATAATGTCTTCAGTTTTATAATATTTATACAAATAAAATAACGGAAAGTTTGAAGTAAATGGTTCAAAATTTAAATATTTCATAAAAAAAATTTACAATCATTAATGCTAAGAAATTTTAAGAATAATTTTAATTTACTGGTACCCTAATATAGCCTTTTATAAAGGGATCCGATTCTTCTTAGCAGTAGTAAAAGTTGACAAAATCATAAGTCTATTCAAATTTTACAAAATTACAGATTATTTATGTAGAAATTTATTTTGATACTTCAATTAAAACCAGGGAGAGGATAAATAAAAATTAATTAATTCTTAATTAATAAAATTAATGTTTAATAAACCATATTTGGTGTGATTGTGGCAGAATGATAAAATTAATTATAAAGTCTTCAGTTTTATAGTATTTAGGCGAATAAAATAAAGGAAAGTTTAAAGTGAATGGTTCAATATTTAAATTTTTCATAAAACATTTACAATTATTAATGTTTAAAAATTTAAAGAATAATTTTATCTTACTGGTATCCTAATATAGCCTTTTATATCTTAAGGGATCCGATTCATCTTAGCTGTAGTAAAAGTTGACAAAATCATAAGTCTATTCAAATTTTACAAAATTACAGATTATTAATGTAGAAATTTATTTTGATACTTCAATTAAAACCAGGGAGATGATAAATAAAAGTTAATTAATTCGTAATTAATAAAATTAATTTTTAATAAGCCATATTTGGTGTGATTGCAGCAGAATGATAAAATTAATTATAAAGTCTTCAGTTTTATAATATTTATACAAATAAAATAATGGAAAGTTTGAAGTAAATGGTTCAATATTTAAATATTTCATAAGAAATTTTGCAATTATTGATGCTTACAAATTTAAAGAATAATTTTAATTTACTGGTATCCTAATATAGCCTTTTATATCTAAAGAGAACCGATTCTTCTTAGCTGTAGTAAAAGTTGACGAAATCATAAGTCTATTCAACTTTTACAAAATTACAGATTATTTATGTAGAAAATTCATTTTGATACTTCAATTAAAACCAGGGAGATGATAAATAAAAGTTAATTAATTCTTAATTAATAAAATTAATGTTTAATAAGCCATATTTGGTGTGATTGCGGCAGAATGATAAAATTAATTATAAAGTCTTCAGTTTTATAGTATTTATGCGAATAAAATAAAGGAAAGTTTAAAGTAAATGGTTCAATATTTAAATGTTTCATAAAAAAGTTTACAACTATTAATGCTTAAAAGTTTAAAGAATAATTTTAATTTACTGGTATCCTAATATAGCCTTTTATATCTTAAGGGATCCGATTCTTCTTAGCTGTAGTAAAAGTTTACGAAATCATATATAACTATATATAAAACTAGACGACCCGACAGACGTCATTCTGTTTTGATGATCTCACCGATTTAAAGCAAAGTCACGTGATTCGCTCGTTGTGGAGTTTACATCTGACACAAGTATCTATATTCTATGAACATTCTGTACTGTATGTCATGTTGCACTGTAACGACGGTAGGTACAATGAAGCATTTTTGAGTTTACATATACGTAATGTTCCACGACTCTTTAGACTATGTTTTCTGCCATTCTAAGAAGCGTATTTACCGGGAAACCCTGGCAAATTAATTTATAGGAACTAATCACGTATTAAATATTTAATTATGTTAAAATTGTTAGTATTATAATATCGCGTACTGGTACGATATTAAATTAATTTTAAGCTTAGTTTGAACTATATTTATATTCTTATTCATTAATCAGGCATAATAATTCAATTAAAAGAAACGAAACATTTTCCAGTCTACTTAGAACAACAACTTTTATTCCATCATCATTTTTTATAAAAACTTTACAGCAAAAACAAAACTTGCAAACGATAAACTTGTAACAAACTGCAAACGATTTTTAAACGAAAAACAAATCATTGAGTCTGTGCTACTACATCATTCCCTCCCCAGTAACAAAGTTACGATACTAATTAAATACATTAAAAGACAAATAAAATTAATAAATGTAAATTAAATACTACTATTTGTACAAACTAAAATTTACAAAATATAGTTCCGCAAGTATAGTTCTAAATATAGTCTTTATAACGAGAAGGCGGTTTTATTTCTCTACCTGAACGAGAAAGGTTGAACCGTAAATGCTTAGGCGATGAAGCTTCTTTTTGCAAATTTTGTGTCTGCGATGTCACTGGAGGAGTCTCTGCAAATTGTTGAACATTCTCCGTTGGATGTGTTGAATAGTTATTTTCATTGACTGGTAATAAGTAAGCAGGTTTTAATCGATCTAATGACACATTGACATTTTTGCCTTTTACTTCAATCGTGAAATATTTTTCATTTCGAGCAATTACAGGAAACGGTCCTTCATAAGGTGGTTCTAGGGGCTTTTTAACCCTATCAATGCGTATAAAAATGTGAGAGCAAGTTTTCAGATCTTTATGAACAAAAATTGGTTTGTACACATTGGTTCTTGCTATTCTTGGTCTTATTACTTCCATAAATTTCTGTAAATCTTTTGCAAAGGTTTCCGATGTTATGTCAGTACTTGGTTCGCAAAAGAATTCTCCAGGAAGTCGTAGGCTTTGACCGTAGACCATTTGAGCTATTGTGAATTTCGAATCTTCTTGAATAGCGGTTCGTAATCCTAGAAGTACTGTTGGTAATGTGTCTACCCATGAGAGGTTGTTATGAGCTTTTAATGCTGCCTTAAGAGTTCTGTGCAATCTTTCTACTTTACCATTGCAGGAAGGATGGTACGCAGTAGTATGTTGCAGTTTAATTCCACATATTTTAGATAAAACTTGTAATGTCTCACATTTAAATTGTGTACCTCGATCTGTAATAAGTCGAGATGGTGTTCCAAAACGAGCAATCCAGTTGCTATAAAAACTTCTTGCGACTGTATCAGCTGAAATATTGTCTAAAGGAATTACTTCCATCCAATTGGAAAATCTGTCAATACAAGTTAAGCAATAAATTTTTCCTTTAGAGGGAGGAAGAGGTCCAATCAGATCTATGTGAACTACAGAAAATCTTTCTGATGGAATTTCGTATTCACCCAACTTTGTTTTTGTATGCCTATTGATTTTAGATTTTTGGCAAGAAATACAAGCTCGAGTCCATAGTTGAACGTCTTTTCTAATGTTCGGCCAAATAAATTTTGAAGTCATCATTTTAACAGTTGATTTTATTCCTGGATGTGATAATCCATGAATATGTTGGAAGATTTGTTGACGAAAAGATTGAGGAATATATGGTCGAATATTTTTGGTTGAAGTATCGCACCACAAAGATTTTCCAGAAGGTAATGGATATTGTTTAAAATTACATGTAGAATTCGTACGCAAATTTTGTAATTCTGTATCTTGATCTTGCAAATCAGCTATTTTGTCATAATTTATTAATGAAACTTCATTCATTCTGGATAGAGTATCGGCTATTATATTGCTTTCTCCTTTAATATATTTAATATTAGTTGTAAATTGAGAAATGTATTGAAGTTGGCGGCATTGGCGAGGTGCGGCTTTGTCAAGTTTTTTGATGGAAAGCAAATATAAGAGGTTTGTGATCTGTATAAATAACAAACGTTCTGCCTTCTAAATAGTGTTTGAAATGTTTGATTGAAAGATAAATGCCTAATAATTCTCTATCATAAGTGCTGTATTTTTGTTGAGTTAAACTTAACTTTTTTGAGTAAAATGCTATTGGCTTCCAAGTTGAATTTTCAAATTGTTGTAATACTGACCCTATTGCCATATCTGATGCATCTGTAAATAAAGACAGAGGTAAATCAGAATTGGGAAATGACAACAGGATAGTGTTTGCAAACTCTGCTTTGCATTTTTCAAACTGTTTTTCAGCATCTTCTGTCCACGAAATCTTACTTTTATCATTCTTTTTTGCTCCTTTTAGAAATTCGTGAAGCAGTGCTTGGTTCTTCGCTGCGTCTTTTAAATAACGACGATAAAAATTAATGAGTCCTAGGAAATTCCTCAATTGACGAATTGTTTCTGGTCGTTTATAATTTAGGATAACTTGTACTTTCTCTGGCAATGGACGAGAACCTTCAGGAGTAATTAAGTAGCCTAAAAATTCGACTTGGGAAACAGCAAAAACAGATTTAGAAATGTTAATTCTTAAACCATATTCATTTAATCTCTCTAATACTAAATTAAGGTGATTTTCATGTTCTTCCTCAGATTTAGAAGCTATGAGAATATCGTCTAAGTAAGGAAAAACAAAATTTAATCCTTGAAAAACTTGGTGGATAAATCTTTGAAATGTTGATGGGGCATTTTTTAAACCAAAACTCATTACATTAAATTCAAATAAACCAAAAGGTGTAATTATAGCAGTTTTACATTTGTCTTTTTCAGCTATGGGAATTTGGAAATACGCTTTTTGCAAATCTATTTTTGAGTAAACGTTTGTATCCTTCAATATGTGATGAAAATCCTCGATTCGTGGTATTGGATAGCGATCGGGTAGAGTCTGAGCATTTAAACGGCGATAATCTCCACATGGTCTAATTGAACCATCCTTTTTTGTAACTAGATGCAAAGGACTTGACCATTGGGATTTTGACATTCTTATAATATTGTTATCAAGCATGAATTTAAACTCTTCTTTGGCTATGGCTAGACGCTTAGGATCAAGTTGGCGAGCTTTGGAATAAACAGGTTGGGCCATGCTGGGTTTCATGTCGCCAAGTTCTATTCCAGTGATTAATTTTTGAATTCTTACACTTTCACTTTCCTTAAATAAATTTAAGAGTCTAAATTTTGAATCAGAATATTTAGTTTTACTGGTACTGCTAACTATGTACCATACATTTTCGACATATTTTGGATCAAGTTGTGAAATTAAGTAATTAAACTTCGTTTCCTCAGCTGTTATTCCGCTGATTTTGAATTGAGCTTCCACTTGGAAAAACCATATTTCTGGTTTATCAACCCAAAAAGGTGGTATTTTAACACTCACCTTGCAAAATTCCTTGTCATCGTTGCTGACTTCACTGCTAACATCTGTATTTTCCGGTATAGAATCCTGCATTTTTGTCTTCTTATGACTTTCCGGGTCACCAAAAA
>CM063498.1:143296616-143321616 GCA_032207245.1 Pardosa pseudoannulata | reverse complement strand
AAAAATTTTACATTTTTTAGGACAAATATATTTTATAGTTCATTTTATATCAATTTAGTTCAAAATTTTTTCATATTCATGAGAATAAACGTGAAACGTTGTGCTGAATAAGACAAATCACTAACTTTCTCATTAAATAATTTATCTACTCAATTTAGAAGTTTTTATAGGATAAAGACAGATTAATGTTTACTTTATTAAGTAAATCTTATTAAGCAAATACTTTCTAAAGCTTATAGCTTTGAAAATAAAGCTAACTTTGTTAACCTATACAGCAGTTATAAACAAGTTAGAGATTCCTATAGCAAAATATCATTCCCTTAAGGATTATTCTGTGTTATTCTGCGTTCTTTAATTTAATGCTTACTTTGTATTTAATAATTAACCTTTAACTATTATGCCTTAATTATTACCATTCATTTAGTAATTTGTGTTCATTTTAAATATATTTACGTCATTTCTGGTTTAGTAACTAGCAATTTTTTTAGAAGGAATTAATAACTTCCCTTAATTTTGTTCAACCTTAAAGTTTCTCTTATTTCTAAAATATAGTATAAAGAAATTAAAATTTTCGTGGTATAGCTAATTATATAAAAAAAATCCCCCAAAATACTTATTTTGAACCCAGAAGTTAAAAATTCAATCTTCTTTATCATAAGAAGTCAGGCATCTACGAAGACTAGATCTTCTTACTCTCATTTGATGGTTGGGATTTAAGTAACTACGATCTAATTTATAAAATTTACTGAATAGTTACAAAGGCCATAATATCCAGTCTATATCTAAGATATAATTGACAAAATAGTGATGAAGATCGTCGACGAAAAGCTGAGATTATTTGTCATTCGTCGTTGAGGATTGAAGCCATTTTATATGAGTTGCCGTAACATTGTTCAGGGTAATTTTCGAAGCAATTTGGAACCTGTTTAGAACCGGTAGTCTTTAGACAAATAAAGTCTTGAGAATCGGTATGAAGCAACATGAGAAGATTTCTCTTCAGTTTAGGTACTTAAGACCTATTTCAATGGTTGAATTCCATGACAATATCAACTAGCAATACCATAACAACTTTTCATTCAGGTACACATTTTTCATGATTCTAATCTCTATTGTTACTTGTTATTCAAAAATTTCTAATATTTTTGGAACGGGAGATTTAAAAGTCCTGATGCCTTAGAAAAAGTGGCGTTCTGATAGCGATTTGGGTTCCCAACATACAATTTCTAGGTTCGATCCTCCGCCTGGGCAAGGTTGACTTAACTTTTCATTCCTTCAGTGGGTAGATAAAGTGGGGACCAAGCAGGCTTCGGAACTAAATGCTGGGGGTTCCACGTAAGGTTGACCATCTAACTGGGATATATTATTTGTATCCCTGGACCCTTGGTCTCGAAAACGGAGGTAGTCACCGTAGACCATGACCTCAAGTGGGCTGTAAAATCGTGGAGAAGAAAATGCCTTAGGGAACCTTCTTTCCTTTTTTGTTTCATGATATTTCCTTGGATTGGGAGTTATAAAGAAGTTTAATTATAGTTGTTGGTTGAGGGTCAAACACTATGTTCAATGTTTTTCTTCATGAGAGATATTTACACTGAAAAGATTTAGGTTAAAGACGATGCAAACACTGATGTTATCAGTGTGTTTCAAATACATTTACTCTGGTATTAAAATTTTCTTCCCTACTTGTTCAATGACCACAGTAATCACGAAATATGTCGTGATTTCGATATTTTACATAATTTCCTTATGCTAATATATATAAATATACTGTAGTAAAAAATTTAGTAGTATTGATTACATTGACTAGGTTAAATATATTAGTAATTAGTAATTATATTATACGAAGTACTGATTAATTATCCAAGTACGAATATTACGAAGTAAATTTTAATAAGTAAAATAAAAGCAACTTTGATTAGAAAAACATGTCAAATTCTTGTTTAAAATAGAAAATTAGGTTATTTCTGAACTTATTCATCAAATCCTTTAATTTTTTAGATTTGTCCCCGGTTTGAAGTAGTTTAATAAAAAAACGAAAGTCGATACATAATCCGGTACTGAAAGTTGATAGTGATCAGATATAATTAGTAACAATATATTGTCTCACGTTTTTCGCCTTGCAATCTATGATAAATAGACATACATTGCAATTTATTATGTTGGTCTAATTAATTACATCAACCAGAACAGATAATTGTTGATATATATTACATGTAGTACTGATTAATTATCCAATTAAGTTCGAAAATTTCTACAATTAATAAAGAAAAGGATTTTTGATCGGAAACAAATTAAATTTTTTTTTTACTTAAGACACGAAATGAAATTATTTCTTAAAGTTATATTTTTCCCTCGTTTGACATCTGAGGTATTTTCCCCAACTTCAAATAAATTAATAGAATGACGGAAATTGATGCGTCATTCCTTAATGAAAGTTGATAGTGAATGACGGTAGCTAAAGATGGCTTACGATTTTCGGTTTGCATATTGCAACAACGCAAACTCTCAGGAAATAAACCAGCTATTTTTATTACGATTAAAACTTATAATTATAAGAATATTTTTTACATATTTCGCGATAGTTAACATAATTATGTTTCTACTTTTATGTAATTTTTAAAATGTCTGTCATATATTTAAGTACATTGAAATGCAACCATGAGATAAAAGTCAAAGAAAACCATCATCTGAAAAAATTATTTAATCATTTAAACTACATTCAAGTATTTAAAAAGAAAATAACTGGAATACTACAATATTCCAGATTTATTTTAGAGTTTTAACCTAAAAATTATTGATTTCCTCACATTCAGTGAAATCTATGAATTAAATACATAATTGAAGATAGCAACACACATAAATTCCAGATTGTCTGCTCACACAAGCAAGTTCGTGCACTATTTAAAGAAAGAAAATTCTTTGTATGGGATAGTTTTTAAGTAGCTTGGAGAACTATTTTTAAGAACTTTTAAGAAAAAAGCTAGTAGAACACGAAAAGTTAAAACAAAGTTCTTAACTTTGCAATTTTTGAGTTCATTTTTCCTACAGAAGAAAAGTATGAGATAGTTTTTTGAAAGTATAAATTGTTTCACTGTTTTAAACTGAAATGATATGATGGGCGTTTATAATATAGGAGTGACAGTCTTATAAGTAAAAAGTTTTAAACATAAAATTTTTAGTTTCAGACAACAGACTGATTAAAATTTACTCATAAAATTAATCTGAGGATATTTTAAACCTGTCTGAACATCTGCTATTGCTTTTCTTGGGGTATTTAAGAAATGAACTACATTTATACGAAAATAAACCAATTTTTATAATATTCTCTTTCTAAGAACCTTAAGGTTTTTGCATATGGTAATACAGAACTTGATACAATCCTGACAGTATAGTGAATCAGGAAAAAGGAAAACTACCTGAAAAATAAACGTAACATTGAGTTAAAGAGGTATATGATTTTATGAATCTATATGCAACCTTTAAAATATTGTTATTCTAAAAGGATAAGAGGGGGAGAGTATAAGACAATATTTATAATAAAAATAACATTCAAACTGCTTGTAGTTAAATGATTACCACTAATAATTTATATACGTTTATTAAGAAAAATACAATTTTGAATTGTTATTAGTGAAACTTTGAAAACAGATTTCTACAGGGATTCTTCAAAATATCTACACTTTTAATGTAAAGAGACATTTTAAAAGAAAGTTTATAATATAATTATAAGTATTTATATATAGTTTTAAAATAAAACAAATACACTGAAGGAAAGCATTTATAATGTTATTTTACATTGCTATTAAAAAAAAAATGAAATTTCAGATAAGCAAAACGTACACTGTTGATGAAGTTGTCAGTCAGAAAATTTAATTATTAGAACACAAGAAGAATAATGCGGTATTTTCTTTCTTAACGTCATTTAAATGAGTTAGGCTTATTTGAAATAGCATAATGCAATAAAATCTACTAATCCTAAAAATTTGCAAAGAATATAATTTTGGTTTCAATGTATTTCATATATTCCCATTGTTTATAATCATTAGTTTTAATGACACAGTATATCAGAAGTCATTTCTTAAATCCATCGAGAATGATTTTTTTAACAATATTTTGTTGCCATATAGTTAAAAAAAGAAAAATACCAAGGAAAAAAGGATGTATTTTTAAAGGATGTATTTCTTTCTTCTTGTACTTCAATATTAACATTTGATTGTGCTCAAGAAAGCTAACACCTCAGCTATCGAATTTTAGTATATAAATTTATTGAAAATAGGTTTTTATACATTTTGATGCCTTAAAGTTTCTAAAAGGTAAGCAAGAAAACATCCAAACACGGTACACACGTTTGTTCAATATGGAAATTTACAAAGAAATACATTTCGTGCTAAAGGAATATCAATATTGATACTGGTTAGTGCTTACTTGTTCTAAAACCATATCACATGACTATCAGGCATCAGTTTTTAAACCCGTTGTGGATCGGTTTTTAAGATCTTTTAATGCTATACAAGGCTTCAAAGCAACTTTTTTCATCATACCAAAGAATTACTTTTAACTTGTCGTTAAAAAACTAAATGAGAAATCAGGAAAGTATAAAGCTCAATAACGATATCCTAAGATTGGCAACTTCTTCCATTTAGAAATCATTGATTGAAATGATTACTCTCAAAAAATCGCTTTCCGTAGTACAACAATATATAAACTATCAAAAAACACTCATAAAATAACTTAGAATCATACACCGATTAATGATTGTTTTCCTCAAATAAAGCTGAAGAACTTTTCGGATAAAAATTTTATTTAACTGCCTCAAAGATGGAAAACATTTTTACAGCTTCCTCTTATATTTCTGGAGTGTTTAATGGTAGTGACGTCGTATTAAATCCCATAGTTGAAAACTTTCGATTCACACCACTACTTCTGAGTGGTTGGCATCGAATTCCAATGTAGTTGAGATTACCGGACTGTTAGTAGTGTAAGAATATTATTGACAGAAAATATAGTACAGTCTAATACAGATAATATATGCACCCTGGAAAATGGACAGAAGTTATGCATTCAAAATTTCATACCTTTTAAATATTATTAAATTTGTGAAAATAGAAGGGTATATGCATAAAGAAAATCTGAAAAATCTAAAGGAATAAGGCGTTCTGTTTGTTTCTAAAAAGTGTCTGATCTCTAAAACATTGTTTTTTCATTATTTATTTATAAAAGATGTTTTGCCAATTTAAAAAATACTATATATAAGCTTATAGAGTTATTATCTAGTTCATTAAAAATATATTAGAAAAGGCATATTTTTCCTTTATTTCAGCAATTAGGTGCACTCGTAAAATATATCCGTCTAAAAAGTATTCTCTCTTAAATTATTTATATTGCTGTATGTTAGTGATGTTGGATTGTAATTTATTATCTAAAAACAGTTTGGCATCGAAATTTGATTTCATTGAAATTAGAAGAATTTTATTCAAGGCATTCAAGGAGATGGTTCAACTGGATTCTATGGGACGAGTCCTTCAAACCAGAGCTTCCTAATAGTTAGCATAATAATGACAACGAACGGCAAGTAAAACTGCTAAAACAGTAAAGAATACATAAAAGGGGGGGGGATTTGTGAGTTCATAACACAAAAACTAGGGAGTAGAAAGTTCAGGGATAGGAAACACAAAATAATTTTGTGGCCAGGGACATCCGTACTTTGAGACGAAAAAAGATGAAGTGAGTAATTTTTTTTTTTATTTTCGGGCGAATATTTTGGCCTCGAGAGAACCAATGAAATTTCAAAGATTGAAGCAAAAAAAAATTTTCAATTTGCAAGATCAGACGTGTAGGGATATTTATTGACAAAAATGTAAAGAAATAGTGGTATATATTAATGATATATCAAGGAGTATAGCACTGTTAAATATAGATAATATATACATCTAAAAGCCATCAATTAGAAGTACGAACAGGCAATATTTATTCCACATTACAGGGCTTTCAGAAATTATTAATTTCTTAACAAAAAAAAAAAAGAAACAGATAAGTGAGATGAATGCAAAAAATCGTAAATCACCGCAATACTGTATGTTCAAACTATAAATTTCTATTTTTAATGAAAAGAATCTTCAGAAATGTATAATATGAATTTTAAGTTAATTAAGACCTTACTTTAAATTAATTAAGAATGTAAAGAAAAAAGGCAACATACGGAAAAATTGAAGTTTTTATTAAAATGCAGGTTTTCAGGGATTAGGTAAATTCATAAAAGAGGCTAAAGAAATATGAGAGTACTGTAAATCCCGCGTAAGTATTTCAAAATCTATCTTCAGACTTATCTATGTACGTTTTCTGATTTTTTATACTTTTCTCAGTGCATTTCCCCATCGATGTATACACACACACACACATATACACAAATATATATATATATTATATATATAGTTTATATATATATATATATATATATATATATATATATATATTGTATATATTATATATATATATATATATATATATATATATATATATATATATATATATATATATATATATATATATATATATATATATATATATATATATATATATATATATATATATATATATATATATATATATATATATGAATTTATATTTGTATACATATTTATATAATGTATCAAAATTATTATACTTTAATATCTCCTAAAAATTCTCATCTTTCCCATTCTTATGTCTTCAAATCTATTTTTCCAGCCACAAAGCATCTTAATTAAAGGAATGTCCGCTATCCATTTCCCAAAACTTTCTTTGCAATAAATGCAAATTTTCTGCTCCCTCTCCATTAAGTCCCTTTTACTGTTGAGACTAAGCTACTTTGTCTGAGAAAGATTTCATCTCAACGTCTTGCTGTGGGGTCTAACCTTTTAATCCCCACAAGTTTGCATTATCATTTCCTCATCTGCCTTTGATTGTTAAACACGCTATTTTAGCAGTTCTTCAATAAAATTTAAGTTCTACTCGGTATTACGTGCTTCTGGGGGGGGGGGGGGGGGGGGGGGGGGGGGGGGGGTGGAATGACACGACTGCAACCTGTCATCTTCATTTTTCTAGGTGTCTAGGCTTCTCCTTGCCTAGCATACCCGGGCAAATAGATACAATAAGGGCTTTATGTGACCGGCGGATTTAATTTCTCCGTGTTATTATATAAATATATATATATATATACACATATATGTAATCTAGAAAATATAAAACGGCCGATTACATTTCAATGTTATGGAGACCCTATTATTTTTACTTGCTCGGGCAACTGAACAAGGGGAAAGCTAGTAAGTTAAACACTGAATAATGTTGCAGTCGGTCGCATTGAATAGAAGCTTAATGTTGAGAACAGCTTAAATATTTATTGAGGAGCTGCTAAAAAGAACATCTCTGTCAGTGAATGGCAGACAGGAGAATGATTACGAAAAAACACTTTGCTAGAACTGAGGTGTACCCAAGCTAGACAGAGAGAATTTTCCCAAGGGACAAGAAGCTTAGTCAACGAAATTTAACAGTTATATCAGGGGAATACCTGAGACACTTGCCGGAAACAGCTGGAAAATGTGTTGAATGAACAGAAAATTTATATCTATTGTACAGAAAACTTTGGGAAATATGTTGGGTTAGTTTTAAGTCGAGGACACTACTTTGATTAAAAAAATTTGTGGCTGGGAAAATAGATTTTAAGGAATCAGAATGGGAGAGAGGAGGTTTTTAAAGAGATATTAAAGTCAAATAATTTTTATATATAACAGGCATATACTTAATTGGGGATTTTTTACTATACATCTGTATAAAAAATACTATACTAAACATACTATATACACTATACTAAAATACTATTCTACTTGAATGAACCTTTTGATAAATGTTTTCAGTTTTAGGAAAACTCATTTCATCTTTCAATTAGTGAAATAATTAATATTATTTACCCATTATTCGTAATTGTATATTTAGCAAAGTATATAAAACGAATCTATAATTTTTCTCCAGATCTTGCACCTTCTACGATTCTGCATTTACCAAAAATTAATTTTGGAGGAAATGAACCGTCATGAAAATATAAAAGAGAACAACCGAAATCAAAATCCTTTTCTGGAACGTATTTAAACCAGAAAAATATAAAACTGAAACATTGGTAAAGAATCACTTCAGCATCTGTAGGTATCCAATTATTCTGCGAACTGCTTTTCTTTTTGGAGCTATCACATCCTTTAACAAGTAATTAATCTAATTAGTGGCTAACAAAGCTAATTTTCGGCAATATTTGAAGAGGACAAAATGAGTATTTTTTTCCATAACGAAGTTAAATTTCAAGTGATCACATGATAAAGGAATAAATATAAATGAGAATTCTTTATTAGGAAGAATTGCTTAAAGAGATAATTCAAAATTTTTAACCCACGAGAGGCGAAATATTCATTCATTAAAGCTTCCTTTAAAACTACCTCTTATAGAAAGTGTTTCTTGTTATTATAGCACAAATTAATTTTACATGAAGAGATTAAATGAACCTGATACGAGTCTTTTCAGTCACATGTATTAATTTAAAATTCCAAAGAAATCGTAGCATTAGGCGTACATATCACGTAATGATAAAGTAAGAGTCTCAAAACTAATTTTCCAGATAATTGTTGCCTAATTAAATTGAGGACTCCGTAATGAAATGTCTTTATAGGAAGAAATAAATGTTTCGTCAAAATTGCAATTATCTAGACCCTTTTCCCTTTGAAGTCTGATAATTTTAATGCATATCAGGATGCATCAGCGAGCAGGATTTATTTCGTGGGAGAAATTAATGCTCTTTTAATTATCCAAGTTTATAAAATGGAAATAAATATAAATAAATCTAATTGCCACAATTGAAAATTATAATCATCATTTTAAGAGTTAGTGACCAGTCACTGTGTAATGGAGAAATATTTAGTACTGTGATAATTTTTAAGGAGACTGTAAAATTTCAAAATTAATTTGTTATTACTGAATTTACTTCAATTAATATTATTAGCACTATCTTTATGGAAAAGGATAAAATTTTACGGTAAAATAACTATTTCAAAAGCTATCATTTATTAAATGTTTCAAATGGAATTTTCTGGAAAATTATCCATTCAATTTCTTTGTACACATGTGACAATGTTTGATTATACGATATCTTTAAAAACATTAATTTATCAGCCTGCTTAGATGGAAAATGGAACGGAATAAGTTTCTGACTCTTTTTCTTAAGATTCGACAAAGAACGCTCGGATTTCGAGAGTAACAATGAAAATTTTTCAACCGATTAAAAGACTTATAATTAAACAACGTAAATCAGTGAATCTCCTTAAAATATGTCAATCATGTGCTTGTAATACTTTACATACTTAATCTGCAAACATGGGAACTCTATAAGTGAAAGAAAAATTTACAGCTTAAAAGCCTAGTATTAGATGTAACATGTGTTTAGCAATTGAAACCCCAGACGTTATTTAAACCTTACCATATTATAAGACTATTTTATTACTTTACAATATTTTTCTCTACAAAATTTTCATTAAATCAACAAATCATTGCAAATAAAGTAAAATACAAAAGAGAAATTTTTAGGATAGTTGGTTAATTGGTTGATTGAGGTTTAAAAGGTAATATATCCTCATGGGATAAATTGCGCCAAACAAAAGTAAAATGAAATTCCTAGTAATCAGTTTAACTTAGAAAAGGGGTAGTACATGTTGTTACAATAAAAATATAAAATGTAGTAATTTATTGAAATAGGTTTAAGAAATGTACTGCTTAATGAATTCCTTATGTATTCAAACATATGCTGCAAAATGTTTTCTTTTTATAACATCTGATGGGGCCTTGTTTTTTAACATGTGTATATCATATGTATATCATGCTCATGTCTGTAATTAAACTGCCATTTTGTGTCTAGAGTTTGTGCAGTTTTTTAAAGTTACCAGCAGGTTGTGGCTTTTACCGTTTCGATATTTAGAACTATGTATGTTTCTATTCTAAAGGTAAAATAAATTTAAATTTACCTTTAGCAAATGAATGGTAATGTTTACTATGGTCATTGAAAATGAAGTCCCTTTTAGCTATAAAATGACTAATTGATGGTATTAGACTATTTGATTAGTCTTAGACAATCCTATATCTAATATATTCTGTATATTTACCTATTTATTATATCCAATATCTCATACATTCTATGTATTATCTAATTTATTATACCCAATATCTAATATAATCTATATATTATATAATTTATTATATCCAAAATGTAATA
Organism: Pardosa pseudoannulata; assembly: GCA_032207245.1. Lineage (NCBI taxonomy): Eukaryota > Metazoa > Arthropoda > Arachnida > Araneae > Lycosidae > Pardosa > Pardosa pseudoannulata. Next base: position 143,311,334 of record CM063498.1, on the reverse strand, counting down.
TTCTATAAATTATCCAATTTATATAATATCCAGTATTTAATATATCTTATATATTAGATTATCCAATTAGATCGGCTTAGACAATTCAATATCGAATATATTCTGTGTATTAACCAATTTATTATATCCAATATCTAATGCATTCTATGTATTATATAATTTATTATACCCAATATCTAATATATTCTACATCTTATATACTTTATTATATCCAAGATGTAATATATTCTAGAAATGAACCAATTTAATATATATTATATAATTAGATTATCCAATTAGATCGGCTTAGACAATTCAGTATCGAATATATTCTGTGTATTAACCAATTTATTATATCCAATATCTAATACATTCTATATATTATCTAATTTATTACACTTAATATATAATATATTCTATATATTATACAATTTATTATATCCAATATGCAATATATTCTATAAATTATAAAATTTATAATATACAGTATTTAATATATCTTACATATTATACTATCCAGTTAGACCATTGTATTTTTAAAAGCTGAAGAAAAATCAAAATGAGATTTTAAAAATTCTGATGCTATAGTGTATATCAAGCTCTTACTGTTGGATTGAAGAGAGACTACAATTTGTGACGGAAGATAATGTAAAAATAGTATGTTACAAAATTAAATTAAAATTCAAAGAAGAAATTCGTAGAAAATACATTTAACTGAAATAAAAAAGTAGTACATGCACTTGTAAGATAAATAAATATGAAATGTAGGTAGTTTATTGAAATGTTTTTATTGACTGTAAGGGATATTTCATAATTCCCGCACTATGTATATGAGTATAAAACAAATTAGTATTATATTCATATACATACATAAAATTACATAATAAAATTTTCATTATTGGATAGTAAAGAGGAAAAATATATGGAACTAAATAATTCAGTACAAAAAAGGAAGTAATAAGTAGCCTAAAAGGAAACTAATTGCTGGTTAATTCTTTAGAATATCAAACGAAAAGAGAAAGAATTGACGAATCACAAATAAGGGAAACTAAAAAGAGGAAATGCGAGTAATTACACAGAAATTAAGAAAAATAACTTAGTTTGGAAACAAATGCCTTTCGTAGAAATACGCTTAAGTGAAATTTAAGTTAATGAGGCAAAACACTAAAAAGATTTTGAATATTCTCGATCTTTTAGACAGCATATATTTGTAACTAATGGATAAAAATAATGGTTAGTTTTTTACGTTTGAAGAACTTATTTGCTAAAAAAGTTTTGGTTAATGGTGTTCACTCTTAGCACAATAAATTATTTTAGTGAATACTTCGATAGTGGGCTAATTTTAATTTAAAATTTCCTAGTCGTTCAATCTAAATTTCTTGGAAAATATGTTGCATCACAAGAAAAGAAAACAGTCTGAAAATTATTCTTTTGGTTTAAATTTTATTTGATTTGGAGAACTGTTATGTTTTGTTTCACTTAAATAATTTTTTAAATACAGTAAAAATTTTTAAAAATCCACAATAAAATTAAACTTCAAATATTTCATTTCTCGGTTTAATATTTCCTTTTATTTTCTTGAAAGATAAAAATTTTTCTTGCATCCAACCTCTGATATACGAGAGTTGGAAAATTACTTGGAATACAAAAGTGATTCATGTCACAATGTTTTAAAGTTATTCAGTAGAGTCACCAATATTGTGCATAATCCGTTGCCAACGACGTGGAAGTCGCAGGACACCTGTACCAGCGCCTGTTCTGTTGATAGTTCGAATGAATCGGTCTATAGATGGAAGAATCACTGGAACAGTCCTGAAGAGAATGCCACACAGTTGTTCCTTCATCTTAGGAGTTAAGTCAAACTCACAAGGGGTTTAGATCTGGGAAAAGTCACATCCAGTGTAATACTGCTTAAAAAAGCTTCTCCTTAGCACGAATAACGTTCCAGGTGGGTTCAAGGAGCATCGTAACATAGCCATTTCTGCCTTTCCGTCAGATGATGTGGAACCCATCGCGAAGCAATTTTTTTCATGCCCAGGCGATCTTTAAAAATGTGCAGCACAGTGCTATGCGAAAATCATGTCTGCAATAGTAAACTAATAGAGCTAACGAATAATTTGGCGTCAGTCACTGCCCAGAATGCTGCAAAAGCATGCACTTCTGCTTCTGTAATACTAGGACGACCTGACCAATGCATGTCTTCTCCATTTTGGCGTCCTTCATTGAAGGCTTTTACCCATCTTATTACACTTCTGTTAGCCTCTTGAAGCTCTAGATACCTCGTCATGCTGTACTACCTCTGGCACATTCAGTTTTTATCCGACGTCGTTGTCCTTGTTTTGAAAACATCCAGATAACACTTACTTTAGACCGCAAGCTAATATAAGGATCAGTTCTTCCTATCACTCCGCATGCGCATGACATAGGCAGGAGGAATCTTTTTGCTGAGAGTAAGGTAGGTATGTTGCTCACGTGTGGTAGACGCGATATTCTTTGGTTTTGTTCCTTAGCTTTTTTACAGCAGTTTTGCCTCTATTAAAGTTCAACCCTCGTATAATCAACTCGTAAATCTGGTTATATACGAGCGCTGATCAAAAACTTAGGTTACAAGACCGATATTCCTGGAACTTCGTCTTTTATTCGTGTGCGATAATTCTAATGAATGCAATCGGTAACTGTGAGGAGTTATGGCCACCCGCCATCTACAACCTAGTTGCATGGTTAACACAATTGGCCACTTGTTTGTAAAACTAGTCTCGGAAAGAAAATAGTTCAGTTATCGATTTCTATTGACGAAAATGTAGCACCGGCTGAAACTCATCGGAATCAAGTAGTGTTTTACAGAGAGAATTAAGTCTTATCACCATGTTGAAGAATTACGTCGAAATATTTCTGCTGGTAGAGAAATGTTTCCAACGACTGCTGGGACATATATCGACCAACTTTCCTAGAGCCCGAACATTGCTCTAAGCAACTGTCACCCCTATCCTTACACGAAATAACACACAGGATGTCGATGATTGTCTTCAGACGAAGATGTGAAATGGATCCCAATAACGTGGCTGAACAGATAGGGAGTTTTATTGAGAGGAAATATTCAAATTCAATTCTTTAAGTGATAAGTACTTAAACTGATATAAAGATTATGTTGGAAAATAAACTCGTAGAAAAATGGAAGATAACTGTCTTACAACATCAAACTTGCAACAAATCATGTTTTCTGGTCCATCACATCGATGAATACCCCGATTTCCATAGGAAACACTAGCTATCGGGTGACCAGTTAGACGAAGACAATCAGGTGGCGAGGATATTATGGCGTGGGCAATGTTTTCATAGAGCACGTTAGGATCCATAATCCCTATAGATCCCTATAGATGTACAGCTGTTTATATCTATATCTATGTCTATATTTATATTTGTCAATATCTATGTACATATATATATATATATATTTATATATTTATATATTTATTTATATATTTATATATATATATATATATTTTATATATATATTTTATATATATATATATATATATATATATATTAATATTTATATATATATATAATATATATATATATATTTATTTATATATATATATATATATAATATTTATTTATATATATGAATATAATATTTATTTATATATATATATATATAATATTTATTTATATATATATTTATTTATATATATGCATATTTCTCAACACCTACATTAACACCTATATTATTTTTTACTTTTAACATTCATGTACGAACAGTAAGTGGATGTTCAATCCGAAATATGGCAAGCAAAGCTGATAATCACAATTAATTGTGAAGTTTAGATATGAAAGAATGAAGGAAAAATCAATGCACATAAAAAAACGTGAAAGATATCTTTCTGAAATAAACTGGGTAATTTTTTTCAAGAGCCTTAAAACAGTTTGATTCTGTAGGGATCACAGATAATTGTAAACTTGGGAGAAAAAACAATCCACTTTCTTCCCTCTCGCACACAAAAAAAAAGTGTGAAAAGAAGCTGGGGGCTGGTTAAAAGAAAAAAGGACAAAAAATTAAAGGGAAAGTCAAGAAAGGAAACTTTAAAAGAAACAAATCTTGGATAATATGAGGAACCTATGAAGTTTGTGGAGATAACAAAAAGCTTAAAAACAACGGGAGAAAAGAATCGCAAAGAAAAAGGGAAATAATTAAATATAAAAAGAAGATTTAATAAGCGAGTATCAGAGAGAAGAAACCCATACTTGTAATCTGATGTCTTAATGGTAGTACTCCTTTGGAAGGAGGGGGGAGAGCAGGTTGAGATCATTCTTAAAAAAGAGAATATTTCAGCATTGTTATAGCATATGCTAATAAAAAAAATATATTCAGAATATGAAAACAATTATTAGTTATTCCAGTTATTACATAACATTACAATTTTGTATATTATGAGTGTTATTATATTTCAGTGGATCTACGTCGTCATAACGAGTCTTTATTTTTTTTAAAAAAAAGACTTTCAAATTTTGAAATAAAATTTATGTTAAATATATTATAAAAACTACATTATTTAAATAATTATTTCAGATTCAAAGAACCGCAGGATAGCTAATTACCTTTCGGTATTCCTTATATAATAATATCCTAAGCTATCTCTCAGTCTGCCCTCGAATCTATGAAGCGGTAGGACCTGGAATGAATAGATGCATCCATATTGGATTTTTGATGAGTTAGGGTTAGCAAAATTCAAAGTGAGTTCGAAAACGTTTGAAATATACACCTTCCCCTCTTTTCGATCGTTTAATGCCATTATTTCAAGCCTTAATTTCCCCGGTTAAGGGCGGTCGATTAAATTCATCAATTTATCACATTATAAGTAGATGAAAATAACATTTTTTTTCCTAGCATTATGACGTCATTCCTTTAACCATCTCATTTCATCATTTCTTATTTTAAGTTATTTAAATATCGTCTGCATTATTTTCATACGGTTTATGACTGAACTTAGATATTACGTAAATAATTTCCTTTTATATTTGGCGTTAATAATGGATTAGGTACATATGTGATAATTTTAAATTTAATCAACGATTATTTTTTGTTGCGATGAAAATTTTATCACCGGTATTAACAACATAGTCTAAGAGTTTATTTCACGGACTATCTGGTGTTTAAGTTATAGATCTGTGAAAATTAAGAATTTAGTTCGTTTGTGTGTTTTTTTGCAATAGATTTGCTAAATTATGGACATCATTCATATATACCGCTAAATAATCACTGAAAATATTAAAACCTCTGCTGTCCATTCTATCACGTAATATCACAAGATAAATTAAAGTTAGCCACTAACATGCGGTCAGAAAAGATAAACAAATTATTGAGTGTATACCAGACAATTCTTAGCCATAAAACAAACCATTTTTTCACCTACCTTATAAGGTACTTTACAATTCTAGAAAATTAAAATTTTACTGATCCCATCATATCACGGGCTATATGCTAGTTGGAGTATATTGGTTAAAATTCCACTTAAATCATAGAGGTTGTCGGAATTGATTTTAAGTACTAGGTGATAGTGTTGCAAAAAAATTCTCCCTTGTACCGAAAACAAACCCAAACCAATAGATATTTTAACTATTCTCTAAATCAGACTTCATATTAACTTTGTATTTTTGGTAATTTTATTTTTTACATGTAGCAATTAATTATTTAAATGGGTACTGGTATTTCGTTCTCAGGTAGTTGTATAGAACAAAGCCAGATCATAAAAAACTACGTTTGGTGAACAGGTTTAAGAATGTGAGAAGATATGTTTTTATTAGATATTTTTATTCGTAAAAGTAAATTATAAAAATCTATATTTTTATTACGTTTGATTTGGTTTAGAGTGCTGTGTTCTACTGTTTTGATACATCGGGAAAATGAGACCAGGACCTACTGCTTAAAGTCAATTCTTAACAACTGCAAACATCCATGCTAATAGAAAGATCCAAACACATTAACTCCGATAACGAAGAGCAGTGCTTTTACTCATTCCTATCATTGTTAAGTACCATTCCTATTTCCATTCCTCTATACCTTTACCCATTCCTATCATTGTCAGGTTTGTAACTATCATCAGGCACGAGGGTTCGAACATTAATAGTGGTAACTATTTATTTGCATGGAATACAAAAGTAATTCATGTCACCATGATTTACAATTCTTCAATATAGTCACCAGTATTGTGTACCCTTTTCCAACGATGTGGAAGTCGTAAAACACCTGTAGCAGCTCCTGTTCTGTTGATAGTTCGAATGCACTGTCCTATTGACACAAGTATCTCTGGAACAGTTATGAAGCGAATGCAACAAAGTAGTTTCTTCATTATAGGAACTAAGACAAAGTCACAAGAGCTTAGGTCTGGGGAGTATGGTAGATGGTAAAGTACATCCGAGCACCATCGATCGGATAAATCAGTCACAGCTTGCACTGTATGTGGCTGTACATTGTCATGCAGAATGATAGGGGCGTTTTGCAGAAAGTGCAAAATTTTTCTCTTGCTCAGGCGTTCCTTCAGGATGTGCAGCACAGTTGTATGTGCAAATCCTGTCTTTCGGGCCAGCTCACGAATCGTTTGGCATCGATCATTGTTCATTAGGGCGGCAACAGCATTCACTTCTGCATCGCTGAAACTAGGACGACCTGGCCTGGACAGACCTGGAGAATAAACTGGATGGTAAAGCCCTAGATTATACTTTCCTGTTATACGACATATGGAACATTGAATTCTTATCCAACTTCAATGTTCTTGTTTTAAAAACATCCTTGTCAACACTTTAGACCGCAAGCTAATACAAGGATCAGTTCTTCGCTTCACTCCGAATGCGCATGACGTGGGAAGGACGGTTTTTTTTTTTGCTGAGAGGTAGGGTAGGTTTGTAGCTCACGTGAGGTAAACCGCGATATTCTTCGGTTTTGTTGCGTAGCGTTTTTACAAAAGTGTTGCCACTATTAAAGTTCCAACTCTTGTATTTTACAACTTTCTAGAAAGATATATTTTTACATACAAAATTTTGATACATATTATTTCTGATACATAGAAACAAATAATATGTAATGAACGTATTACAGAACTGTGAAAATTTGTAAAAATCTAAAGAATTAAAGTTTTTAATGGACATCAAAGTAATTCCTAAGATTAGTATTGCTTATTAAGATTCATTAGTATCTAAGTAATCTATTGAAATTTCACATTACGCGCTGTGAAAAACTACCAAAATAGACTAATAATACATGGCATTCCACTCTTATCCGAAATAAAAGAAAATCACTTAAATAGCGCCACGTGGGGCCGCTATATAACATATATTAATTGCATGCATTAATTATTTGACTGTGATGATGATTAGAGAAACAAATCTGTAATAATTCATTTAAGAGAATACAAGTACTGTAAATACATTATTATTCTGAAAAAGTCAACTATGAATTACAATTTAATAACAAATTCCTTATAAGTCTTTAAAAGAAATGGTTGTATTCTTTTAAGATATAATGAGGAATAAAATGTTTGAGGGTAATTTTACTAGTAAAAGGATTTTACCGAAACTAATCATGGCTGAAATACCAATGCAAAGAGATCAAAGGATCTGTTAGATTTGCTTGACATAAAATACTTTTAACTACATTTTCGGATTCTTCATCCATTTAGGGTGAATGATACGTTTATTCTCTTCTTATCAACAATCTCTTTATCGTTTCATGACCGTAGCTGATCCATCTTCAGATTAATGGAATTGATGACAGAGTGTCTTTTATCTTTTCTTTGTCGTAAAACAATTTGATGGAGATATTTGTTTTGCTCATTTGCTAAAGCACTCACTATTAAAGGATTTGTACTTATATTTCCCAAGATCTGTTGATTATATAGGCTAGTAAAAAAGAAAGATTTTCTATTAAAAAGCAAACATTTTAGGGTACTCCATTTTAGTTCTCACTAATGGGAAAAGCAATAAAATCTAAAGATAGATTGCATTGCCTGTATTTAAACATCAAAAGTAATTAATGTTTTATTTTCCGAAAATTGTCTTTAAGAAAGGCAATTAAATGTCATTTCCTTATAAAACGCTGTAAAAACTATTTGGGGATTGATGTAAAGGAAATCTTAAAACTCATACAATGGCTTCTTATTTCAAGTCATTTTACATATTGTACATCATAATAGTTGTCAAATAGTAGTTTGTAAATATAAAAATACATCAAATTGAATAAAGAGACATTTTAAAAGATATAAAGCTGTCTACTCATATTTTAGATTAGTTCATTTTTAACGAGTTTAAAAGTATTCTTTTTATCAAACTCAAATAGCTTTATATTAATAATATGTTGTTTGACAACTATTTGACAAACTAACCACATTTCTTTTTAAATTAGGTAGGAATTTATATTCGCTGTAAAAAAGCCTGAACAATTCGCAGCTTGCAAATGTCCTGACAGCAAAAATGTTTGTATTTTCCCATCCCTAAGCTTTCTACAATCTAGTTCTTGTAATATGTACTCACGAATCCACCTTCCTATCCCTTTCTTTCATGTTTTAGCTGTTTTATTTTCTGTTCGTTGTCAATTTTTCTGCTTACTGTTAGATATCTCTGAATTAGAGAGCCAGGGAATCCAGTTGTATCATCGCCTTGTATGCCTTCTATGCCCCGACAATGCCTGAATTGATAGCTTGCTGCCTTTCATTACCAGAATCTGTGGTTACAAACCCAATTTCTCACATAGCTATTCATAGCAGTTTAACAACTTACCCATTTTAATGCTATTTGCTTTTCTATCCCTACCTGTTTTAATCATGGTGGCAGTTAAAAGATGAAAGTAAATTCTCAAGAAAAGTTTATACGTAATGTTGGACAAAAAACATGGTACACAAATAAAATATCACGTAATAATATCACGTTAACTACTTCAAAAACATAGTGCATAAATTACTATATTACGTAAAAAAAAACAGGTGCAAAATTATCATATCGCGTATTATTACACACAAAACATGTAAAGGCTTAATCAGCTATAATAACAAGCTGTTAAATCCGATACTAATTAGCCTTTGTAATGCAAGAAATATAACAGAGATATTTCAAACCAACCATGGTTATAACATTTTTAAACTTCATAATTGTGGATATCTTTATATATAAAATTCTTCTGTCCGTGTGTTTGTAATAGAACTGTTTTTATCATGGTGGCAGTTAAAAGACTGAAAGTAAATTTTCAAGAAAAGTTTATACGTAATATTGCATAAAAAACATGGTACACAAATAAAAAATCATGTAATATTACTTCAAAAACATAGTGCATAAATTACTATATTACGTAAAAAAACAGTGTGCAAAATTATCATACCGCGTATTATTACACCAAAAACAGGTAAAGGGTTAATCAACTAGAACAATAAGTGTGTAAATCCGAGTCTATTTAACCTTTGTAATGCAAGAAATATAACTGTGACATTTCAAACCAACCATGGTAATAACAACTTCCTAATTGTGGATATCTTTATGCTTAAAATTCTTCTGTCCGTGTGTTTGTAATAGAAAACCTCCTAAACTACTGGAATGATTTTGATGAAATTTTGTGCATATAATTAAGTTGATTCGAAAATGGTTTTGATTCACAATTTGATCCGATAGAAAATGTTTTTTTATTAAAAATCGAGAATTGCGTGCTTATTTTAAATTAATTATAATGACTCTTGAAACCATTCACTGCCAACGTATCCGTGGCTCAGTGGTCAGCGGCAACAGGCTTCAGTAAGAGTTGTCTCAGGATAGAATTGCCAAATAGGCGCGATGGGGAAATTTTAATTTAATCTAATTACATTGGTGATGACTACACGAGTGGTGGCGTCAAGTATTATTAAAATAGTTTTTTTCCTTACTTTTCCACCAAAAAGGTCCAATCTATAATTTATTTAAAAAATTTACAATTTTTGGATATACAGTGTTAAAACAGGACAACATCTATCGGGTCGTTTAGTATGAATATAAAAGTGAACCATTTTATTATTTAAGGTGCTTACCATTTTGAGTTTGGTGCTTTTTATTCTCAATATAACTCCGATTTCCCCAAGATTTTATCTCTGGACAAGGATAATTGTTTAACTTTCATTTCCTATTTATAAATAAATTTAGTGGTAAAAGTAACTCACTAGTGTTATCTATTGAAACAATAACACAGCTGTATGGGGCTTGGCATAAAATTAATTTTATTTTGAATCATTTGTAGCTGAAACGTTATTTAGAAAAATGTTACTATAATTAACTACTAAGCAATCCAGCAAGTATTTTAGTTTAATAATCTAGATTTGAAAGAAAAATTAACAAAATTAGAATTTCAGTGGTTGATGTAGGATTGTTATTCTCTTACAGCTATCCGACTGAAAGAAATAGATTCATTCTTATGAACGTAACAATATTTTTTTTAGCTGAAACTGAAGTAATATAATTTGTTTAAAACCATAATCCATCATACTTCAGTTGCAAAATATCTAAAAAAGCCAATGTTTTTAGACTTCTTAAAGTTTATTTAAAACTAATTATTTCTGTAAAGGGCATTTTATAGGGATTACCAGGGTTACAACTTTAAAGAATTTATAATGTTTTAGTTTCAAGAAGGTTATATTTTATATAATAATGATATTAAATGTAGAAAATGTGAATATTCAGATAATTGAAAATAAAACATCATTAAAATTCTGATTTCCCTGGGAAATTTAATTATATCTAGAAAAATTTATTATACCAAATAAAAGAAGAAGGGTAGCTTAAAAGTAAGTAAACATTGCATTTCTTTTCTAAAGAAATAGTTTATTAAATTACTAATCGTTGACAATTAGTTATTTCCATATTTTAAAACTTTTCTGTTCAGTTTTGAAAATTAATAATGCCTCGTAAGTAAGGAAAGAGACAGCTTATTTAGAAAACGTATCAGTTTTTTAAAGAAAATAAATTTTGAGGAGACATTGAAGTGACTGAGTTCAACCAAATATAAAAAATATTCTTAGGTCCAGAAGTATCAAACTAGTTTTGGCGTATAAACTCTACTTGAATTTTGAAATTTATCAATTTATTTCATTAAAGTCTGATTTTTTTTTGTCTTATGCCTTACAGTTTAAACCTAAATGGAATTTTTTATAGTTTAATATCTTATACCATTGATTATTTATTGATTACTTACAAGTGTACCAGTTCTTTCTTCCCAATCTATTCTAGATTTCTGTATATAAAGAGGGCATAAACTTTTAAGCTGGAAAGTCTTAAAATATACAGTTCGGGGTATTCCCTTGTTTTTATTTTTTTGGCTATATTTTCTGGAGACAAAGGTGCCAATAAGCCATTTAAAACTTAATAAAAATCCATATCAGCAATAAAAAACATAAACTATGAATATTTAAAAAGTGAAAAACACACAATTATATATAAACTTTATATACAGATTGTACTAAATTTTAAATTTTCTAAAGTATAGAGAACAATTTAAAACATTTACTAAATCATATGGAAATTTAATACAATGTTTGGGTTCTTGCTTTATAAAAGCAACAAAATATAATAAAATGTATAAACTGAATATTAAGTTATTTAAAATCGTGTACAAAAAATTTTATACACAATTGCTTTGAATCGAATTTTTACATTTACAAAACGTTTTTAAAATTATCTGAAATTAGGATGCGAGAAATTCCCACACTTGGTGATGATTAATATAGATTAATTTTTTTTTAGCTTTAAAATGTTCTTCTACTTTAAAGCTTTGATCTACAGAAAAAAAACAAATATTTTACTTTAAGTTGATATTAAATTGAAATTACAAATGTAGTATATATTTTAAAAATCATCTTGAGTGTAAATAAACTTCATGTTTTTTATGTGTATATTTTATATTTTTAGAATTATATTACTTGAAATTATAAAAGTAAATTTTTACTGAGATCATTTTTAAATAACTTGCAAAAAATAATTGTAAAATAATCCTAACATTATGATTTTTAATAAATTGAAAAATTACTGCTAGGATGAAAATTATAAACCTCGAGAGGTAATATGTATACTTAATCTATTCGTGACAAAAGTAGGTATGATAAAAAGTTACTTATTTTGACGAGTAACAGCGTGTAACACCTAAAATAAGGAAATACAACTTCCTTTTAATTTATTTGGAGCAAAACAAGGTACGCAATTCTGAAAAGTTATGTGAAATAATGTGTTCCTTTAAGCTATTCGTAAGAAAAGTAGGTTTGCAATGTTTAAACATTACGTAGTCTGTAGGGTACTCAAAAGTTGCAGTGTGTAGCACCTGAAACAAGAACATTATGTCCTGTTAATCTATTTGTAGTAGAGCTAAGTATGAAATTTTAATACTTTAAGTACTTTGTAGAATTAGAGTGTATAATGGTGAAGCAACGTAATAAACTTTCTTAAATAACCTGTAAATATCAATGCTTATATAAAACTACTTTATTTAGCGTAAGAAAAATTATTAATATCCGTTTTTTTTCTTTTTAAATAAAACATATACAGTGAAAAAGAGAAAAAAAACATAATATGGAGTGCACTATAAATAGTTTTCATGAATATTGTTGAATATTCTTTTAGGAAAATGTTTTATTTTAAACAAAGATATTTTTCTGTAGATAGTAATATCTTGAATACTTAATCAAAAAGCATTATTTATGTTCCATTTAAAATATAGTTAAAAGTTGACTGTTTAAAAAAATGGGATTTAAAATCCTTTATCCCTTTAAGCAATAGAGAGGTTAAAAATACAGTTTTTTTTAAGTTTACAACAATTGAAAACTACATTTGCGTATGACACGTAGATATAGAGTATTTTAAAGTATGACTAAAGCTAAAAAATATTCCCTTGCTATTACACAGAATTTAAGCAGGATCAATAACCTTTTTCTTAGCTATTTTGCATTAATTTTAAGGACATATATTTTCTTGTTTCAGCTGCTACACACTGCAACAATTTAAATTGTCTTACTTCGAGAACTATGTTTATTTCCTTTTCTCTAGCCTCCTTTATTTGTACAGTGAGGAACGTCTTATTTCGAGCAGTTTCGCGATTGAATTACGCAGAGATCGATGGTCTAATTGAAACCTCAAGGATACATGTTCTGCTGCACTAATGCAGACTCGGAAGTCGTAATTAACTGATCCGTTTCGAGTAACTAACAGTGATACTGAAGGGTGCATTGAGATTCCTAAGTAATCTGATAACGAAGATACTATTCAATGCTTTTTTCGTACAGATTTCACTTTTAAATTTGAGTAGCATGAGAGATTTTTAAGGACAGACTGCTTCTAAAGAATATTTTTATTTTTTATTAGATTAACACTCTGCAGGGCGTAAAAGAGCTTTAGAAAAACTTTGTTTATATTTATGAAAAAATTGTAGTGATACGTTTTTCTAAATAAGCTGTCTCTTTCCTTACTTACAACCATATTTTCTGGAATTACAAATCAATAGTAATTTATGTTAAGATAATTGTCGCTGGATTACGTCAAATATTACAAACTCAAGGACAGAAGAGGGTATTAGGAATTCGTTTTAATCGCTAGGTCATAAGCTACAATATAATTAGTTCTCATGTTGCAAAATACTAAAGTCTTTTTAACTGCTACCATGATTAAAACAGTTCTATTACAAACACACGGATTGTACAAATAAGAATATTATACAGTGCAAGTTTCTAATCTAAAATAAGTAATTTAACAATAAACTAAAACAATATCCATCCTGTATGGTTGTTTCTTCTTTCCCGCCATTATAGAACCTTTGTAGAAGATAGACTGCTGAAATCAAAGATAGTAAATATAATGTAATATTGCTTGCATAATTGTCGTAATAAATGTCAACACGTAAAAAGATTAATCGAAATAATCAGTAGCTTTGTTATAAATAGATGGAAAATTGTTTGGCAGTTAAACTAATTCACCGACATCTAATTGTCTAAAAATATGGTTGGTTTGAATATCTCTGTTATATTTCTTGCTTACTATCAAAAAGGTTAACAGCTTGTTAATATAGCTGATTAAGCCTTTACATGATATCATGATGAAATTCCCAGAGTGAAAATGAGCATATATACCTAATTTATATGAAGATAATATTCACTGTACATATATATATGTTGCTTTTAATAAAACTACTAGTACAGATTATACAATTGACGTTCTTCATGTCAGACTACGTAAAAGTCGTTGATTTTCTATTAAGAAAGCACAATTAAACCTTTTCTATGTAGTGATGTAGGGACACAAGTATTCCATAATTTTTCCAGTTTCTGAAACTGACTGCTTAGTAATGGACTTTTAAAAAATAATTTACTAACAGAATGTTTTCAGAAATTATCAAATCTCTCATTGAAAGATTGTCTGAATGTATAAAATTAAAATACTCTATATCAACGTGTGAATCGTAAAAATTTTTCTGACGATATAAAATCCTGCAATAAATTTTTGAATAAATGAAACTAAAAAAAGTATGTTGATTAAAACTTCAAATTAATTTTATATTATTACAATTAGTTGCAGATATGGAAAATGCATGTTAAAATCGGTTATAGGAATATAATATGAGAAATATTTACGAAATCTTTTGTTATTATATGCGACTCTGTCAATAAAGTTTAAATGAATAATTTGTCTTAAATTTTAAAATTTATGTAATCACATCCCCTTTTTAATTATACGTAAACCATCGTATAAAAT
>CM063498.1:143276616-143291616 GCA_032207245.1 Pardosa pseudoannulata | reverse complement strand
ATATCTTTTAAGTAGATTAGATATAAACTTTACTGCAGATTTATTACCAAGTTTTATTCTTTCTGTATCATGTGCACATCAGTTCTCATCAATTATTTCTCATTCCCGTTTTATATGAACATTAGGTCTTACGTAATTTGAGGGACAATCCAAAAATACTTTAATGAGGTAAGTATTGTATTTCTCCACTACATTACATTTGTAATTTTATCTGAATTGAGATCTGAGAGTAATTTAATTGCATTCAGTTCCATAGGTAGATTTATTATGTATTGTATTTTAGAATATGTAGACAGCAAACATTAAATGTACGATTAATCAGACTTTATGTGTCGATAATCAAAAGGTTTTAGAAACATTGTATAAATTCGGAATTGAATGAGAAGAATTAAAATTCGTGGAAGAATTACTGTTGACATTATAAAGATTAAAGGTATTCTAATATAATCTAAAAGGATACAATGTTTAAAATGCTTATAGTATTTAGGAAAAACAACTACATATGTAACTCTGACAGAAATCAGGCGTTTCATGTTTGATTTCTAAAAACAATTTCATGACTATAAAAAGGTAAATTATGCATAATTTTCAGTTTATGAATTAACAGAAACGTGCAAATGAAGTCTGGTTTAATATATTTGGTTGGGAATGCTAAGGTCTATATTTTGCTAAAAGTAAATAAGAGGACTAATCTACTTCTTAAAATCGATGCCAAACGACTGTAAAATTACATTTGAGCAGCAAGATTCAATTAAAAAAACTTCACTTCCAAAAGGTAGCTACTAGAAGATTTTTTATGATGTAGTAAGTGTCATAACTGAAAAATACCAAGTGTGCTTGGTAACAATGTCATCGGAAAAGATAGCAACCGAGAAGGCAGAAATAGAAAAATATGATAGACCACAGCATTTTTATTTGCATTAATTTTTTAACCTTTCTTTGATTTTGCAGTTAATGTTAAAACAAAGTTATAATTCCAGGATTTGTCATTCATGAAGTAAAGTTCTTTTTTTTTGTTCTTTTCTTTTCAGTGAATTGCAGTATGATGATTTGGTGTGAGTAAGTCAAAATCTAGTTAGACAGAATTCATTACCAACAGATAAATTCGAAACTACATCCTTCTGTACCAAAAGGTTTTGTTCGGAGTTCTACAGTGTAAAATTCCTACACTACTGCACAAAAAAGCGCCATAAATATTAAGTAGTTTGTATAGTGGCTATAACTGAAAGGTACCCAGTTTTCCTGGCAATGAGGTCATACTTTGTGTCAAAATATAGTAATAAATACAAGGCTAACGAAAGTAAGGACAAATAGAAGAAAAAAAGTTTGAACTCAAATTGATTAATAGCGTTTAACATTTTTCTGTTTGCTCCTTTCGTTAGTTCTATTCTTTATTGCTATAGCAAGGTCATATCTGTAGTGTCTGTCAGTCTAGGGTTAGATGATTTTGTTTCTTTTCTTTTAAGTAGATCTTAGTATAACGACTAGGTTTGAGCAGGTAAATGTGTTTAGAATTTTTCTCTTATTGGGTGGGATCAATATTTTGATAAACGGTAAATTGTTTTGTATGGTTTTGTTCGGGACTGTTTTAGAAGTGTCTTTTCCATTTCAAAAAAGCATATGTGGATTCTTTGTAAGATATAAATTTTGAAGTAAAGAATTTCTCAACTTTAACTATTGCAATGTCATCAAAACCAGCCTATCAAGATTAATAACGAATGACTGAATAAATCCCCCGAATTATCTCCTGAAATATTATATTCAGATATTTCTATTTATCGTATTCTATTTATTCAGATATTTCTATTTAATTCTATTTAAACTTTATTTAATGATTATCATCTCCCACATGCACTTAATAACATTGCTTTTTTACTTAAGGCTATATGTTTTAAGTATATTTTAATTAAATGTTTGATGTCATTTTCTTCAATAAATAAGGGCTCTTAACGTAATAAAATAAAAGCTTTTAAAAGTTTAAACTGATGAGCAAGCATGTAATAAAAAGTGAAATTATTGATTCAACATTTTCGGAGCATTTTAAATGCGTTTCGTAAAATCTTTTTGTTGTTTCGAAAGATTCCTTTTCATTTTGAAAATGCTCCTGAAAACTTTTTCAACTTCAAAGCTTTTGATCTGTTGTCTTTTGAAGAATATCCTTCTTTGTAAAGAGAAAAAGTTGGGAAGACTTATTTTCTTCTCCACTCTGAAATGCTCTAGTCATGGCAAACAGCTGGATTTTCTAGTCGTATAAATCACCCATTTCACATAAAGTAATTCCTCTTAAGTGTGCAGAGACTTTCGAAGTAATTTATTTTGTTTAAAAAAATCTGCTTGAAAATTTAACAGGTCATTAGAAATTAATCTATGTAAAAGGGGTTCAAACTTTGAGACAAAATGCGGATTATTTCAAAAGTTATTAATTCTTCATTCGTATTGAAAATGTTTCGTGAATACTTTTGTAGAAAATGGGAATATTTTGTCCATAGGCTACCTTTTAGATAATGGGAACATTTTTATCATAGGTTACCTTTTAGTATATTGATTCAAATTTTAAAAATTCTTGTAATATAATTTTCTTATTACTGGAAACATTGATAGAAAGTATAAAAAGAAAATGAATAATAGCAATATTATCGAAATCCTCCACATAAAATGTCTATAGTAGTTCTATCATGTACTGAATTATTTAAAGACAGAAAAGGCGTTTGAAATAATAATTCAAAAATGATTAAAGATAAGATGCTTTTTTCACTAGGCTGATAAAAAGAAAGAAGATTTTATGTAACGGAAACTAAAAGAGCTAGAATAGTTTTAAAGTTTTCCAAGTAATGGCGATTAAGAGTTCTAATATCGGATTAGGCGAGGTAGCAAGGAATTTAGAAAAGAACATTTCACCCGGTAATAGTCCCAAAACCATTGACTACTATTATCTGATGCAAATATTCTTTATACATTCTGCACATAATACAAGGTCATAAGCTGGTCTTCGAACCAAAATTATTTTCGCTCCGGTTCAACTAAAAAAATTATATCAGTTCAGTTCTGGTTTTCGTTGCCCCCAAAATAAAGGTTTCGGTTTTCGATTCTGTTCCGAATGAATCATTTTATTGTAGTTATATACTTGTTTGTACTCATAATATAATTATATCATAAATAACAAATGCGGGTTCAAACTTCGAGACAAAATGCGGATTATTTCAAAAGTTAATAATTCTTCATTCGTATTGAAAATGTTTCGTGAATACTTTTGTAGAAAATGGGAACATTTTGTCCATAGGCTACCTTTTAGTTAATGGGAACATTTTTATCATAGGTTACCTTTTAGTATATTGATTCAAATTTTAAAAATTCTTGTAATATAATTTTCTTATTACTGGAAACATTGATAGAAAGTATAAAAAGAAAATGAATAATAGCAATATTATCGAAATCCTCCACATAAAATGTCTATAGTAGTTCTATCATGTACTGAATTATTTAAAGACAGAAAAGGCGTTTGAAATAATAATTCAAAAATGATTAAAGATAAGATGCTTTTTTCACTAGGCTGATGGAAAAGAAAGAAGATTTTATGTAACGGAAACTAAAAGAGCTAGAATAGTTTTAAAGTTTTCCAAGTAATGGCGATTAAGAGTTCTAATATCGGATTAGGCGAGGTAGCAAGGAATTTAGAAAAGAACATTTCACCCGATAATAGTCCCAAAACCATTGACTACTATTATCTGATGCAAATATTCTTTATACATTCTGCACATAATACAAGGTCATAAGCTGGTCTTCGAACCAAAATTATTTTCGCTCCGGTTCAACTAAAAAAATTATATCAGTTCAGTTCTGGTTTTCGTTGCCCCCAAAATAAAGGTTTCGGTTTTCGATTCTGTTCCGAATGAATCATTTTATTGTAGTTATATACTTGTTTGTACTCATAATATAATTATATCATAAATAACAAATGCAGTGGTATTAAATTTAGAAGAATTTAGTTATTTTTAATTGGTACACTATGCGAATAGATATAATTAACCAGTATATACGATAAAAGCGGTGGGCGAAGATTAGTGTGTTTTGGCATTGTTATCCTTTATCAAAACCGCATATGACAACTGGACATTCGACTGAATCAAATCTGCCTTCTACAAGTAGTTGCATAAGAAACTGAAACAGAAAACATCCAAACTGGAAATACAGAAGCAATGTACAAGGTTTGGAACTTAGTGGCAACACTGCTGTAAAAACCCTACTCAACAAAACGAAAGAATATCGCGTATACCACATTCGGGCTACATACATACCTTACCTCTTAGCAAAAAGAATCGTTCTTCATACATCATGTCTAAGCGCAGTGACGCCAAGAACTGATCGTTATATTAGCATGTGGTCTAACGTAATGGTCAGGATGTTTTCAAAACAAGAACAACAAAGTTAGATAAAAATTCTATGTTCCAGAGGTCGTACAGCACGACAATGTCATTTAGGTCTGTCCGGGAGTCCATAGAAGATTAGATTTAAGTTATTCAGCAATAAATATTTGGCAGAAATTATACGTACATCAATAGTTTAAACAGAAATTACTTTTATAAATAAATCTAAAATGTTTTTCAGAGTACATAAAATTTAAATTGGCACGAAATTACTTAATATTAAACTTAAAACTTTTCAGTATCCTTCAACTACATTGATTTTTATCATTGCCTATCCGATTGTAGTAGTTGAATTATTTACAGATGTGTAAATGTCTTTCGGAAATTCATAATAACTTACGATATTCATCAAAAATTATCGGCATATTAACTCGTTAAAGCTAAATAACTGTTAAAACATTATCTGGAATTGTAGTCAGATTACATAAAATTTAAAGGGATCCAAGTCATCACTTTTCTGTATTATTGATTTACAGGTGATTTTGAACTTCTCCAATCTGATTCAAATAGCCGAATAATTTCCTAAAACCTACATGCGCAGTATATATTTGATTTTTTATTTTGTTGACAAAAAATATCATCGTCATGGCTTGCTTTGTACATTAATATATGAAGGATGTAAGAATTCTGTTCACAGAATATAAATTTCTTCTCTTAATTTAAGCTAAAATTAAGAAATGGCATTTTGAACATTACTTTGTTAAGAGATTATCAACCTTGTATAATCATATATTAAGATCTTTTTTAATAAACACAGCCGAGCAAAGCACACAAGCACCTGTTTAAAACCTGATTAATTAGGAAAAATCTAGACTGGCAAAGTAGTGTTCCTTGTATCCACAGTTAGTGACAAAATGTTAGATTTCTAGGCATGGGAACTAAATAGTTCTGGGAAAATATCTTTCGTTATTCATTGTAAAAGCATTATACCTTGATTCTGATTGGGTAAGTGCAAGCACCCAATCTTCCCCCATCCACACACACAATGGTTTTTCCTACGGTTTATTACTTATCGGTAAGAAGGTGACCCAAACCAGGAAGCATTACAAAATTGCCATTTTCAAAATTCAGTGGAGAAATCGGAAGAAGCACGTTTGGGGTTTATAAAATTTTAACGAATGTAGTATAGTTTGGGGATCATACAATTTTAACGAAATGTAGCGATTAGATAACTTGACAAGAACTTAGAAGCAAAGAAAATCAATGAAACGAGGTATTCTTTTCTCTTTAATCTATTGTTTACTACCCAAAATGTGGGATTTGTTACTTCTCAAAGAGCGAGATGTGAATTTAAAAGATGCAGTATAGTAGTTAAGCAAACTTTAAACTTAGAAATAACATTTTGTGCTAACATCATGACTATAAACTAATGGACAGGATTGCACTTCAAAGTTGATAACAATATTGATCATTATGGCTGGAATGGGCATGGTTTAGATCGCAAACCAGAGATATATGTTCAAATTTAGTGAACGAGCTTATACTGTCTTCTTAATGACAAACAAAGCTCTAAAGGTGATTAGGGCATAGTAGTTCCAGCAAAGGTACTAAAGTTTGCATTCAAGACATAAACGTAGTTTCCTCTAAAGATATAAATCATCTTATAATAAATTGACCTGGATTCTGATTACAGAACAGAGATTCTTTGCATACTTTAGCTAACAATAGAGTATAAGCAAACGGTAGATGCATTTTAATAAGAGTATAAACTGAACACAAAACAGAGGAAAAAAGTGTAAAAATAAACAACTTTCTTTTGAAAATTATGTTACCGACAAAATTAAACATATTTATACTAAAAAATTATGCAAATTGATTTTTATGTATTTATAATTATATGTCTTTGACAAATAAATGGTTTCTATATTTCGTTTTATATGAATGCGTTTATATATATATATATGTAATATATCAAAATTATTTAATTTTAATATTTTCCTAAAAACCTCCTCTCTCTCATTCTAATCCCTAAAAATATTTTTCCCAGCCTCTAAATGTCTTAATCAAAGGAGTGTTCTCGAATTAAAAACATTTCGATACATTTCCCAAAGTTTTCTATTCCATAGATATAATTATTTTGTCTATTTGTTCAACACGTTTTCCAGCTGTTGCCGGCAAATGACTCTGCGTTTTTCCTGATCTTTAAGTCGTTAAGACAGTTTAAGTAGCCGACTAAGTTTCTTGCCTCTTGGGAAAATTCTTTCTGTCTCGACTCTTAGGTGCACCTCTGTTCGAGCAGAGGGATTTTTGTGTTTCTCTTGTTTGTCGTTGACTAGTAAAGATGTCCTTTTTTAGCAGCTCTAAAATGAAGTTTTTATTAGACTTAAGCCATTCTCTTCAATGTGGGCAGACCGCATTTTTATAGTCTTTTAAATGCTGGATTTAAAAATGTATTAAAATTTTCAACATATGATTTCTTAAAAATTAGCTTAAAATATGTGATGATTTTAAAAGTTATATTTTACCATAGCATTAAGTATATTTTAACTAAAAATCAAAATTGAAAAACTGAAATAGCTTTATTGCAAGAAAATTAATTATTATACTATAATTTATTAAAACGGATCAGCTTATCATTGTAAAAAGCGCCTTTTTCTTTGGTTATTTTACAGCCTTTCTCAACGACTCTCTAAAAGCGGTTTAATCTACCCGAGTGTCTAAATTGCTTAGAGGATATTTTTTTGGAAATAGATAAAGAAATTACTGAATTCTCGAACGTAGAATAAAGACAGAAGATTGAAACTAAAGCTCACTTTTCGTTTCCGATGAACTAAATAACCTAAGTAAAGGATCGGAGTCTTTTGTAAAAATCATGAATGCAATTATGATCCAAGATGAAAACCAAAATTTATTATTAACTGGAGGTATTTTTTTTATAATTTAAGGAAGTATCTTTTTTTCAAGTAAAAAATAGTATAATTTATTAAAGCGACACTTGCGATTTCATGGATTAATACGTTATGCAATATAACACATTCAATTATCTACTAGAAATTAATTTAACATTCTAATATCAAAATTGACTTTTAGTGTTTCCTTGGTTCTTATTAGTAATAAATGTACCAGAGTCCTCGTCTTGATATTATGAAAGAAGGACATAAAATGTATCTTCGGTTCTTGAGAAATTGGAGATAGATTTTTCGAAACTGGAGAAAGGAATATTTCGAAGTATTGATAACGTAATCATGATAGTAATTAAATTGCTCAAAATAAAGCCATTTTCGTTCTGTGTTGATGGAAGATCTCACTAAAGATATTAGCTACTCATAAAAATTCTTTTAGAATTAAAAATATCTTAGAATTAAAGAAATTGTCTATTTTGAATAATTGTCAATTTTAATAAAACAAAAAGTTATCAGGAAAAATTGTTTCGTAATAAATACCTCGTATAATATTTTCATGTAAAAGTAAAGTTTTAAGGAATAATTCAAGTAGCTATGCTAAATTTTTCAAATTTTCTGGAGATCAACTTGAAAGAAGATGTCTTAGTTTTATGTCCCATTTATCATAAAAATACATATTTGGTAAATTAATGTTATGAAGAAAGTGAAAATGAAGCATAAATTCTTAAGAAAATGACGTTGGAAGTTTTTTTAGTAATATCAATAATCTGAATAATAACATTATTTAAATAATCATCTCAAGATTGCAAAGCGAATTAAAAATTACATTTATGTGTTAAAAAGCTATTTAAGAGTGAAAGATTATGGTTGGTCGGATTTTTGGGAGTTCTACTGCCTACTTTCTTGCTACACGACGGCTAATAAAAAATATGGAAAAAAGTTCAGTAAATGTAAAGATAAAATGATTTTAAAAATAAAAAAGTGAAAAATTTGATTTGGTAATTTTTAATATATATGTGTATATGTCATGCTCAATGCCTGCAAATAAATTTGTGAAAGACATCTATTCTAGGAATTAAAAGTGTATTAAAGGAGTTTATTTAATTTTTGCCAATTTCTTTTTATACAACACTCAATCCGCCAAGAGTTCTCCAGTCCGCAAGATTTACCTTTTCTCTCACAGAATTTGGAACGGGATGTTTTATATAGTGCTTCTTTAACACCCTATTCTTCCGCTTGACAAAGAGTTCGCTCTCCTTTTATTAACATATGCTTTAATTACTATTATTAAAATTCCAAACCACACACACACACACACACACACACACACACACACACACACACACATATATATATATATATATATATATATATATATATATATATATATATATATATATATATATATATATATATATATATATATATATATATATATATATTATATATATATATATATATATATATATATATATATATATATATATATATATATATATATATATGAAATGGTCGACACATTTGATTTCATATATAAAGACTTGTTTATTGTAATCTTTCTGTCCATAGCTATACCATTTAGAAATCCGTTTGTTCATATACTTTACCACGACAAGGATACTTTACAACGACGAGGGTATTATCAACCCTAGTTCACTCTCAGAACTGTCTCTTTTGGCGTTGCTATCTAAGCAAAATTTCGTATGTGTACTTCAGCGTCGACTTTTTCACTCTGTATACTTCCGCTCGAGGGTGTGTCTTTCTCTTATTACGTTATCGTTAATTAGAATTCTAACTATTTTTACTTAACCCCGATTTTTAAACCTCACACACACACACACACACACACACACCACATATATATATATATATATATATATATATATATGTGTGTGTGTGTGTGTGTGTGTGTGTATGTGTGTGTGTGTGTGTGTGTGTGTGTGTGTGTGTGTGTCAGATTTAAAAATGAGGGTTCAGAATTAAGCAAATTATAATTACAAATAATTGGAACTTATTAACGATAACACCCTCGAGTAAGACACCCTAGAGTGGGACTATACAGAGTAAAGAAGCTAAAGCGGAAGTATGCAATAGGAATTTGTTTATGTAGCAACGCCAAAAAAGACATCAGCTGGAAATTGGGCTGGTAACATCCTCATGCTTGTTTCTCAAAAATGTGAACAAAGGATATCTAAATGGCATAGTCATGGACAGAAGGGTTACAATAAAGAAGTTTTTATATACGAAATAAAATGTGTCTTCCATGCCTTAATCACTAGAACCGTGTCATATATATGTAGTACAAAAAATTTTAATTTTGCCTAATGCTACTTTTATTTCTATTCTTTATCTGAGATATAAAACAGAAAGTGTAATAGCCTCAAAAGTTTACGGTAGAACGCATTTTATCTCTTAAATAAAAATTACTGCTCATATAGCAATGAGAATCAGCCAAATCCAATTTATTTAGTCTCAGATAAATGTGTTAAAGTATTTTATCTTAAAAGCAAGATAAGCATTTGTGACTAACTTTTGGGAGACCTTCGAGATTTCTTCCTTCAGATGAAAAAAAATAATCTGTAAACGATTTCGTTTTTGTAAGAGGGAGGAAGGCAATGAAAATATTTTCTTCCCTTTTGGTATCAAAAACTTTTCTCTCGACAGCGAAATAGAGATTTCTTTTTCCTTGATAAACTGTAGAATTAAACGCTTATCTATTTCCAAAGAATTCACTGCTTCTTTTAGTGTTGTACAAAAGAAGCTGTATAATAATTTTAAGCACGACTCCCTTGCTGTTATTGTAACTTTGGTTATGTGAAATACTAACAGTTACTGGAATAAAGATTTATTTTTTTAAGTGCTTACAATTCTAAATTTTTGTGACTTGAATAGTATAGAAATTTAGCAGAGAAAGCTTTATGTAGATTATTACAATAATGTCTGTAGTGGTACCTTATGAATATTTCATTCTAGGTATGTGTGAATTGAATAGTATATAATTTAGTTCCGTAATATTTATATAGATTATTTAAATGACGTTTACAGTGGTACCTAATGAATTTATCTTCCAAGATCTATGTGAATTAAATATTACATAATTATAGATAAGTAAGCTTTATAAAAAATAGCTAGTACGTAGTAAGTAGATTCTTTAAATAATGAGGTTCTTTAAATTATGGTACCTAATGAGTTTATCATTCACAATATAGAAAAATTGAATAGTATAGAAATTTTACCAAATCTTTTGTAGGTTATTTAAATAACTATTTATAGTGGTATGAAAGTAGTTTATCATTCATAACTTAAGGAAATTAAATATCATACACTTTTAGAAAAACATTATTTAGGTAATCTGCATAAGGTTTAGCAGCACAAACCTTCTGTGGATTACCTAAATAATGTTTAAAAGTGGTACTGAATCGTTTTATCATTAAAGACGATGCTAAATGACAGAATTTTTCAGGGGGAAATTTACGTAGATTATTTAAATAATCTTTACGGTAACGAATTTATCATTCACGATCTACGGGAGTTTTAACTGATTCACTCTTATACAAACTTTTTAACAATTGTTCATAGTGGAACATATTGAATTTTGAACAAGACAGATTAATTTTGAGAAAAATAAAATTTACCTTTAAAGATTAGTATGAATTCAGTCTTACAACCTTTGTATCATGACGGTAGTTATAAGTACCGCTTCAATCAAACACCTATATATTCCTAATAAAGCCGTTTTTCCTGATGGTACTCACAAGGACATGAGCGATGCAGTTCTTACATCAGAAAAGAAATAACGGCACCAACCAGGAATCCTTTTTATTCGCATAATAGAGATTTTATAATTGGCGCGCTGCATTCGAAGGTGATTTTGTGGTAGAGTTGATACACGTGTTGTTCGATTGAGTAAATTTAGAGGTTTATTACTAGTTATTTGGTACTATATAGACTTTTATACTTCGCAGCTAAGCATTTCATTTGTTTCATTCGTAATTTAATGTTTTATTTTCTATTATATAGTCAAAAATATATGTTGGTACTAGAAAGTACCAGCTGCAAAATTAACTACAAAAATACAGTAAAAATTAATTTTCTTTTTTCTATGATTATTCTCCTTTAAAACTTATCTAATGATTCGAAAATGCAGTAAGAAAGTTGATTATAAATTAATTCAGGATATAACGGGTTAAAAGATAAAGTTGAATTTTAGACAAAATCTCCTTATTTAGATTATTAAAACATATAATAAATTTTCCCAAGAAATATTGACTTCTTTCTTTATGAAAAATTGAATTTTTCTTGGCATTCTAAAAATATGAACGTGGGCTTAAACTTATATTAAAAGATGAAAGTTAAACCAAACATTATGAATTTAAAGCGCAAAAAATTAAACATTTAACTATTTTCAAAAAGCCATTCCTTTAATATCCTTCAAAGGCAGACATGTAATAATTTTAAGTATGACTCATTTTCTTATATTGTTATTATTGCTGTGTCAATTTCTCATACGTTACTTGAATTAATATTTAATTTTTAAAATATGCTTTTGTTTCTATATCTGTATGAAAAGAATACCACAGAATTTTAGCCGAAGAGGAAACGACATGACTAATAAATATTTTAAGTCAGGTATGTCATCCAAAAAAATTTAAAAGTATTAGCTGATTTTGTATTTCGGAACATTTAATAATTAAAGTTCAGTTAGGTTCAAGAAAAAATTTCATACTGGGCCTATATATATTTTTTTAATTTTTAATACATAAATATATAGATAATTTTCTTTTATGTAACAGTAAATTAGGATACTTAAAAATTGAAGATAGATAACTAAATTCAAATTTTATTTCAGTATAAACAAAAATATTTATACTCATGACTGTTTAAGGCCCCATATCTTCCTAGGTATGACGCTTATCTATTAAGAAAATAAAATTAGATATCAGTTATAAAAATTTACATACATACATGAATAATTTATTTAACCCAAAAAAGAGTTTAACAAATAAAAAACGTTATTTTGAAACTTTGTTGGGGTACGACAAGACAAAAAATCCAGTCAGAAGTACAACGGGTTGACTACTAGAACACTTGTTACTTATATTCATCTACATGAAAAATAAATGTCATGGATGTAGAATTAATACATATGCAAACAATACCTGATTTACCGATAAAAATCATTCGGACTAAAAGCATGTTTGTTCACATGAGAAAAGAAAGCGGAAAATCAAAACATCTACTTTATCAGAAGCAGTTATTTAGGTGGAGTATCAAATAAAGTGGTGTAGACACTTTCCTTATTCTTTATGCACTCAAACACTATGAAACAAATCTATAAATAATATCTAATTCGCCAGAAGAAAAGAAAACAAGCGATAGCACTGCAAACATCGTAGACCAAGGTAAAACCATTCCAATTTACAATATGTTTCTCTACTCACAAACATATACATGAATAACAATATACACATGTAGCATGAAAGATTATAAAAATACAGAATCACAATATAATTTATAATTTGAGATTTCACTGACGAGTGAAAATATATGTTTCTATGGCAAGACAGAATATAGTTAACACTGTAACAGAATATAGTTAACTTTTTTTTTTAAACTGCTTTATTCAATGATCTTCAGATGTAATGTAGAATATGCGCTGAATTAAAAAAAGAAAGTAACCCCAGTTTCGTATGTAAATTTGCAGTATTTCTTTGAATAGAGGCACATATTTTGAGTGTCTTTACATATTACAAAAATATTTAATACTTTCCTTTAGAGTTTTCTATTTTGAAATAATAAATAAATATAAAAAATTGTTGTATTTTCTTTTATTTTATCTAAAATTAATACTGCGTGCCCTTTAGAATAGTGTAAATATACACAAATATTTGAAATAACTAAAAAAAGTTTTTATACAGATAATATGAAGAGCAATAATATTAAATTTTATAAAAAAATTGATGAATGAGAAATGTGTAAAATAATTCACATTTTAATTCAATTTAACCAAATTTTCCAAATAATGTCGGATGTCATCGAATTATAATAGCTGTTGCAGTGTTATTATCGAAATATTAATATCGATAAATGAATTTAGTTATTAAAGATTTTATTCCCATTCTCTTAATGCAAATTTTTGAGATAATGCCGGATGTCAATAAAAACTTTCTTATACAATCATAATCTTGTGTTAATCTTGAAATATTGATATTAAAAAAATTTAAAAAAATGTAATTTAATTAGTAGTTTACTTTTTCCGTCTGAAGATATTCAAACGCCAACGAAATTTTCCTCATGTAAACACAAGATGGTCAAGTGCTAACATTGAGAAGTTGATATTGATAAATAAAAAAAAAACAGAATTTAAAATTCAACTTCTCTTAGTGCACGTTTTTAGAAATGCTTGACGTCAATGAAACTATTTTCCTGTAATCACCAGAAAATCAAGTGTCAATATCCAGACTATATAGTAATGCACTCATTATAAATGTGTTCGGTCCAGGGAATCCAGTTGTACCATCATGTTGAAGGTCTTGATGGATAAAAGTGTAAGTGTTAAATTTAATAGAAAACAATTTTACTTTTTATCTGGAGAAATAGCAGAAAATATGAATGCATACAATTTCTGAAATATTGTAGTTTGATATGACCATTTGTAAAATGTGAGGGATATAATATAAAAGAAAGTGAAACAGTTCAACTCAACCATTTGTAAAGGAGAATGAAGAATTGTGTTACCTGCCTTAAATTTACCACTATTCGTTGTTTTGAAAAAATATAAGAATAAGAAAATTTAACATGAATGGATTATTTATACTATGACAAATTACATTGGTGTTTTCATAAAATGAATTATGGGTTAAATAACATTTAAATGCAGTTTAAAATATAACAGCAGCTAAAAATGTTTTCAAATGGTATCCTAAACGACTTGGAAGATAATTTATTGTCCTTAATTAAAAAATACCATAGCATTAAGCGAAAATAATATATTTTTAAAATAATAACTATAGACGAGTGTATACTAATAATTTTTTGGTGGTTATAGTAATTTTCAAACATTAGAAATTTTTATCATCATTTATAATTTTTCTTTAGTTTGGGGACTGAATTAAAACTGCAATAAATTATGCTTTTTAATTATCAATAATTTATTATATATTATGCATTATATATATATATATATATATATATATATATATATATATATATATATATATATATATTATATATATATATATATATATATATATATATATATATTATATATATATATATATATATATATATATATATATATATATATATATATATATATATATATATATACATATATATATATATATATATATATATATATATATATATATATATATATATATATATATATATATATATATATATATATATATATATATATATATATATATATATATATATATTACATGTTCACAAAATGAACTATATTCCGTTCAAGTAGAATAGAGAAATTAATTTATAAAGTTACTATTTCATAAGAAATTCCTGGAAAATTAAATTAATTTAAAAGTTGCTTAATAACGAGGGTATTTTCTACTATATTTCCAAACGCATAGGTAAAACGTAACAATATATGGACCTTAGTGAACAATTTTATCGGGTAAAAGAAAAATTGAATTTGGGTCACTTTGGTTATGGTTACCGTATGTATATAATTGAAGCATTTAACTTTCTGTTTGTTAAAAAATATCACA
>CM063498.1:143241616-143271616 GCA_032207245.1 Pardosa pseudoannulata | reverse complement strand
TTTTCAAAAGCTTGGACGATTTCTCCTACGTTGTCGGAATCACAGATTTCTTCATTTCCGATAATACGGGCAGTAAAATCGTCCTCATTCAAATTTTCTTTGCAGCACTGTTAAGTTTCGCCTACAGCAACAAACTTTTCAAAAGATAATTGAAGATCCGGAAATTTGACACTGACGAGTTGGGTCATTTCATTAGTGTCTAGACTGTCATCTACCTAGGACATCAATGTCGTACATGACGAAAGGGTCCCTTTTAAGCAGACACAAAGAGATGAGTACATGTTTCTTGAAGTTGCACAACAGTACAATAACTTTAAAATAGCCCACTTGCTCATGAGTTTTGCTGTCTAAAATTGGCGGTCGGTCTAACGAAATATAATACGCTTGGGGTCGATGTAATGATTTAAAGCATTATTCCTGTGGTAAAATAATTGTTACTTTTTAAGATGGTCGTTCTAACGAAGGGGTCGTTGTATCGTGGGATCGTCAGAAAGAGGTTCTACTGTATTTCCATTGGCGAACAACAGATAGAGGTGTCGATTTCTGATGTAGGACTAGCAGCACTACAAATGCCATCCAACAAAATGTGTCTGCCATAACGCAAGAAATGCTACTTGTGAACAGTGTGGTGACTCGTCTCACAGCTGTAGTTCTGAATGATGGACAGCACATTGAACATTTACTGTAGTACTAATTAACTGTAATTAAGTTGACTTGTAAGTTGTCAACATTTCTTCTTTTGTAAATCATCTTCTGGTGCTATAAAACCCTATAGAGCCATCTGTTCGCAGCTAACACAACTACTTTTTTCTCACTCAAAACCCGGTATCTTTTTCATCCGTTTAGTGCAAACGATATCTCTGTATCTTCAGTCGTTTACGAAATATTCATTTTTAAATTTTGTCCTGAATTTTGGATCACTCCGTACATGTACTTACATGACACAGCTAAATCTCGTTATTAACCTATTAATCATAGCTTTCAGCTTTTGTTGTAAAGTTTTGAATATTTAAAACATGACTGTTATTTAACTATCAAAAAGTAAAAGCCGATAGGTGATGAAAAAGAAATCTTGTTTCTGTGGAGATTTGATAGACAAAGTTGGATAAAAAAAATTGAATTTAAGGATAATGGTTAGTTTATTTAAATTTAATTGTAGTAAATTTAAATAAATTATGTAAATAAGTTTTCCTGAAAGTAAATACAGATAAACAAATGATTAAAATTTAATTTTATTATTTTCATTATGTAAATAAATGATTTGTTTTTATCTCATTATTTGCATACATGTACAATCCGACTTTTGAACTATATGAATTTGTATCGTATTACAGTTCTGCAAATAATTGTAGATTAACAACATTGAATTTCTATGAAATATTTTATAAACATTTTGTGAAATATTAAAGAAAAAATGCTATAAAAATAAATGAAGTGAACGTTTACATATATTTATAATAGCTTTTATGAGAAATATGATTTAAATGTGTCCTAATGTTATATTATAACGTATATAAAAACTTATTCACATAAATATGGTGCTGAAAATTGTAGTAAATTGTAGTAAAGTTTTTTTAGATCTCCACACATATTCTTCTTTTATAGAAATCGAAAAGTCTTCAACAGTCATTTTCAAAAGGTTTATCCTCAATCCATTATCAGTGGATATAGTCGTCCACTATGTGTATTTGCAAAGGCTTTCAACAGCTTGATTGCGGACTGTTATTTGCAAGGAAAATCCCTGTTAATTCACGTAATAATGCTGTATACACATAAATGGAGTTATGTGAACAATGGATAGTATAATGAAGTAACCGTATAAATTTTGATATCTAGACAGGAAATTATCTCAATTTCTACAGGAATCATCAGTTCACCTTTAGTTTTTTATTAATTTTATTAATATTCAAACAAATATTTTTATACTTTATTCATACAAATATCAGTTAATTTCACGACAGCAGAAAAAAAAAATTATCCTGTTTATAACACGCACCTTGAGTTTATGGTCAGATTTAATTTAAAAACATTTAATGATGAATCATTTTTATACAGAAATAGTATGATTTAACTAGAGCTATTACGATACAATTGATTGTTATAGAAGTGCAGCATTCTATTTTGTCGGTTTGGATTGCTGTATATATGATTCCATAAAGAGTAGTTTAAAGTGTTTCGTTGGAACTTCCAAGTTTGTTTATATTTCTAGTGGCCAGTGAGCTGCCTGGCTAGCATAAACCTTACATCAAATTAACTACAGTATAAAAATTATAATTTTCGGTTGTCCTTCAGTGTAAAAATAATGCTATGTTGGCCTAATGTTTGATAAAGAAGAAATTAAAACTCATTGAAAAACACATGGACAAATATATCTTGATTAAATAATTTTATACAATTAAATGCCTAAAGAATACAACTGGAATACAACTTATCCTTTGTAGATATCGAAGACTCCTCTTGACGCGGCGTCGGCCCTAAAAACATATGGCGTCTCTTTTCCTTTTTCTCGTGTCGCTCCAAAAACTTTCCCGCAAGCAGCGGATACCATCAGCGTTCACCCTCTTCTCTCCTCTGGCAACAATCTTGTCCTCTAAAAAATATCAGACTGCCCCGCGGAGAAAAAACAGGGGTCCACTTAAGAACGGATGGGTCAGAATCCCGTCTAACCAACGGGCGTTTCTATTGGTTGCGAGAAATATGAAGTTCCTTCTAGTTCAAACCGGTCCTGTTCTGTATGTCTTTGTCGGTAGCTCAAGAGAAGAGGTAAAAAAAGCTGAACAGAATGTAACTTATTGTTACATTCGGTTACTGAATGTAACTTATTGTTACATTCAGCAATTTTTAAAAATCTGACGTTACAGTGACAGTTATAACATTATGAAATTTATCCAACTAGAAATACTAGAGATTAAGCCCTGAGTATCCTAGAGAAAGGGGTGTCACCACTTCATTCCGCCCCGAAGAAATTTTATATGTACAATTAAGAGTCAGAGAAGTATGTGATGCAAACTGCAGAGTAACAGAGTAGTTGCTAGCAAGAGAGTCTTTGGCCGCAAGTCTGTGTAATTTTTACTCTGCATTAAACTATGTTACTTTTTTCTTGTTTTGCTGAGTTATGTGTGATTTCCATTAAATGATTAATATCTAAACAACCAATTATTTTTTTTCCTATCTACCATCGATTTTTACTCGAATGCGTAACAGCAAAGATTAATGCAAGGAAAACCGCTGCTAATTCGCGTAGAAATGATGTGTTGACAAATAGAGTGGTGTTTGAAAAATAAAATGATATAATTTATATTTATATTCCTATCTAAACATATTTCTCAGGAATACCACAGGAAAAATCAGTCCGCTGGGGTGCACCATTTGAAAATCACTGCTATGCAGAAAGATATACATTTAAAGTGAGGTTTCAGGAAACCATAATTTAAAGTAATCAGTAGTCTGGATAGAAGCTCGCACTGAGATTACAATTATGCCTTTCAAAAGGTCAACAAATTCCAAAAGAAATGCGTAGCTCTGTTGTAACTGTGAAGTATTAACTATTGACGACTAATTTGTTTCTGATGATTTTATACTGTCGAATGTTGTAAATTTAGTTTGTTTTGGAAACAAATATGAAATTCAGGCATTTTTGAATTTTACAGCCTGTTTTCCTTGGCAAAAATTTGTAAGTTTAAGCATTGTAGGAGGCCATCTAAGAAAACAATTATGCGATATAAAACTTATTTGCGATCAGACGTAAAACAATACTGTGATGGTAAGTTTTGTGAAAAATAAAAGTATTCATAATGAATCAGCCGATGTATTAAAGGAGAAGTGTTTCAAGGATTAAATCTTTATTAACATTCGAGGATTTAAATAATGCATATTCGATCCAAACGACAGAATTATAAATAACAACAGATACTTGAGAATTTGGATAATTGCTTATGATTAATTTCTAATTCATTTCGAAGGATTATTCGTTTTCATTAGAAATTTAGGCTTATGCACTAATTTCTAATGAAAACGAATAATCCTTCTAAAACAATTAAGAGTTCTAAAAGCTATTTTATAACTGTCCCTAAAAAAGGACGCAATTAATTAATAGTTTTAGATTAAAAAATAAAAATTAATTTATTTAATTACTTTGAATACTAATTAAAATATGATGATACCTCTCATGTTTATAAAATTTCTGACAAGGGATTTTCCTTAAATCTTAAAGTAACACATTCATTATCTTTTTCTGTATCGTTTTGAATTTTGTGAGAAATAAATTATTTTTCTCCTAATTTTGCTAGATAAATAGGCATTTATCTACCGTATAATTATATAATGGTTAACTAGTCGTGGATTTTTGTTTCACATAATATAAAATAGAATTTTAACTTTTTGTCCGATTTTAACAGTCAGCTAAACTCAATTATCAATTACTTACCCCGAAAATAAAGTATACTAATTAGCAAATAGATGTTCACGTGTAACAAGAAACAATAGATATATTGCAGAGAATCTTATTTGTCAAATCAAATTTGTTGCTTTTATATTTTTGCTATTCATATAAATACCCGCAATAAATTCCACGCCCCTTGCAATTGACAAATTCACATTCTATTTTTTTCAGAAATGTTTTCCATCGGACCATAAAAATAATTACTAAATAATGTTATTACCTTTTTAAAATTTAAAATCTACTGCTATAAACAATTCAACCCTGTTTTACTTAAAATTATTTTTATATTTATTATGATTTTTTAAATTGCATATTTGCTTTGTTAAGAGAAGTTATCACTAAAATTACTTCTTTTACCTGTTAATTTCCCTTTCCACGTTAAATCGTATAAGTTCATAAATACCCATCCATGAAATAAAAGGATAATTAATAAAAGTATTAAATAGATAGCTTTATATAAAAATCTTGAAATGTAATATTTCTTTTAATGTCTGTAAATCAAAATTAATTTTGATATAGCAAATAGATTCTACTCTTCAAAACAGAATTAATTATATTTCTAATTAAAAATCTTCAGTGAATCATGAGATGTAAAATATTTTAAATAGTAATAATCATTATTTTTACAATACTAAGATAAATAACAGTGTTAAGAGCTGTAAAACAGCTAACTTACATAATTTCCTCATTCTTCAAGACAGATTTGAACCAAATGTGAATTTCCCACAAATGCTCGCATATGCTATTTATTGTGAAAAGAATTGAGATCTTATTCAATTAACTTATTTAATCAACGTATTGTAATAAATTTTCTCAAGAAGAATGGAATTTTTTTAGTAAAATCCTTTTAAATTTTTCTCACAGGTTTCTGAAAAAAGTTGAACTTCATGAAAAATTACATGAAGATAATTAGGCAATTATGTATCTTCAATATTTAATTACAAGTAATATTTTCGGTTTCTTTAAAGCAGTAAGATATATAAATACCTCAAATCGCTAAAATTTGGGAATTTTTATTTTTTGTTTTCCAAAAGTAAATGAGGTGAAAGTTGTAACTTGCAGCTTCAATTTCTGCAATCCAGTGTGTAGCAGTGTAGTACATTGCTTTTGTTACTTCAAATCCATTATTCTAATTTAAATGAATAACCCAAGTTTGCTTTATATCATATTTAATATGAATTATAGCAAAATGCCACTGACCTATATTACAAAATACAAATATATTAGTGAGTAGAAAATATAAGGAAAATAAAGGCTAAAAAAATAAAAAAAAAGTAAAAGAAGCACTCTACGTGCTACACTTGAAGAAAAAAAGTCAAAGTCTAAACATTATTATTTTGATGCTAGAAACCTACATTATATACTGTAGAATTCTGTACACGACTGATTTTCGAATAAAAACACACACATGCCTTACATAGGCACGTGAATTGTGACAGAAAACATGATTCCAAAAAGTGAGAAAGTAAATGACACAGATGTAACTGATGCCAAACGCGTGGATACTAGAATTGAAAATGTAAAAAAACTAATTTAGATTATAATGTCAATCTGTTTGTGATTGTATAAAAAGTGAATAAACTATTTCCAAATCTTAGAAGACCCAGACGTGACAGTAAGATCATTAACTGGCAAAGAATATTTGTGAAAAGGAATGCTTCACAGAAAACAAGATATAGAACTTCTGTTCTGAGTAACAACATCAGCAGAAATATCAAAATAGTTATCAAAGTGCTATGCATGACCAAAAGGCTCATCGTTTAAATAGAACATAAAACTTATGCTCTTTAGGCAAAATTCAAGATTACATTTTGGATGATCTATGGAGACTGCAAAAGCCAAGTTGGAACTAGACATTTTGTAGTTTAAAATGTGTGCTTTTTTATTCAAGATTCAGGTATGTATTTCACATGCCTAGGAACTCGGTATAGCGCAATAATCTCGACCTAATCAAATTGTTTGAAAGATATCCTGGTTGTTTAAGGATTCAATACGATAGCTGAGACTTTATTTATTGTTTAACAAATAATACCGAAAGGAAATTTTTAATAATATTAGCAATTTGAAGATTTATTTCAGGCAAAAAAGCTGAATGATAATTATTCAAAGATATTTTCTTTCAGGCAAGGTAAGAAAGTTTTTTCGGAAATAGAAACAATTAACTTAGAAAAAACCGCATTCCATAACTATAGCACTCAGATAATCACACGTAAGTAAATTTTCGATAGAATGAATATTCAAAGCTCGATAAGCATAAGTAATAAACGACTTTTAAATTGGAAGATGAGATAAAACTCGTGAAGGATACAAATAGCAATTGCAATCATAGACAATTGTTTAAAAGAAGAGAGTAACCTCAAAATTTCAGGAAGTATCGATAAGATTGTCACAGTACGAAGGAAAACTCTTATAGACGTTTTTAAAAGTATAGGTATTCCATCATTTTTTACAGTTCTACACTGTAAAAAATGATGGAACTTTTATAGAAATATGAAAATTTGCATTGACGATATTATGGTCTAACAAGGAAAAACAGTTATCATTAAAGTGGAAGGCAAAGGAAACTTTAAAGTTTCAGATAATCACAGTAAGTAAATCTTCGATAGAATGAATATTCAAAGATCGATAAGCATAAGTAATAAACGACTTTTAAATTGGAAGATGAGATAAAATTCGTGAAGGATACAAATAGCAATTGCAGTCATAGACAATTATTTAAAAGAAGAGAGTAACCTCAAAATCTGTTAACTTAAAAGATTTAGACATATCAAACTATAAAGAACATATACCATTTTCAATACCATCAGTAATACGACGAAACCTATATTTAAAGCAAAAGTGGTCGGTTTCATACCGAGGCGAGTGAAGTGAACAAGTTCAATAACTTCTATATCAGAATATTTGAATTTATGCAACGTCTTGTAGAGATAATTTCATGCAATTTCATCAGGAAAATTCCCAATAACAACTTTATATGAAAAACAAGTATCATCGTATAGTCGAGCAGTATCAGCCCACATAGCTTCTTAGCAAAATACTGAGAGTTACGAGTAATAAAAGAGTTGTTGAGAACAGGAGAATAAAGAAAAATTAAGTGTTTCAAGAGACTGTAAGGAACTACTGACTAGAGACAATAGGACTAATGGGAGTGCCTAGTTTATGAACTTAAGGTAAAGTATAAAACTTGGCACAGTGTGCAGTAGAAGGATTCGAATGTTTAATATTACTAGAGAGAACACATGAAGATTTTGACTAATTTCATAAAGTTCATAACAGGATGTTTGGGATAGTTGCGGATTACAATATAAGGACCCCATCAATACATTTTTTAGATTTCTCCTTATAAGTGGATTTAGAAATGGAATATCTCGTGGAATCCTTTTAACCAGCCAATAAAGTTATGAATTTAAAGGATTATGAAACTTAGGAATGAAAGATTTAGATGATATAGGAATATTAATATTTAGTTTATAAGAATATCTCTGATATTCATTTATATAAGCATAAAAATATTCAACAATAGAATATCATTTGGCTACCTGGCTAATCAACTGAAATTACGAGGTTTAAATGATTACGAAGGTGAAAAAAGCTTCTGAATTATAGACTTATATTAAAACAGGTTTAAAGGATAGGAAAATGTTTAATAATTTTTATGAGACTTTAAATTATAAAATTACAGCTCACTCACAAAAATTTTAATTTCGAGTATCTTGAATAAAAAGTCTTGAACTTGGAATGATAAAGAATTTTACCAACCCTCTTTCGACCGAAAAAGATTGCAATGCAAAGAAACTAAATTGGGAGTAATTTCAAGCCGTTTACAATTCCCGTGGAAACGAAGATGAACCAGAAACCTTTACTTCCTCAAATGCAAATTATGTAATCTATAAATAGTGTTCACTAAGCTTAAAAAAAGTATAAAAAATAATCTCAATAACGTATTCAATACACACACAGCTGTCTAATTAGGAAGTACAATACAAGAGATGGAAAATATTTTTCTATTATCTGTTTGTAAACTCATTCAAAAACTTTTTTGGTTTGCTAGAATGGCATGGTACATTTTTTTTCAGTGAAGTAATATATTCAGTGTAACACGATAGCTAAACGGATCCTAATACCTTTTCGCTTCACATTTTCTCTTTATACCCAGCTGGGAGGATTGAACTGAAAAATAAACTTTCTATCTTTACGTTTTCAGTAGTTAACCACCACACGCACATCCGAACTGTATTTTAAATTCAAATTCAATTGGGTGGTAGTCCGTTAATATTCCTCTGGCAATATAATTTCCGAGGTCTCGCATTTTCTATTCCTCATAGAGTTGGATGTATTAGTTAGAATTTAAATTCTCGTGTATTTCACAAAGTATTGAAACGTGATCTGTAAGATAAAGCCTCTCTTTTCATCTATATATCTGACACCGTATTTGAAAACTTTTTTATCACAGGAAAGAATTCTAAAGAGCAGAAAACTGAACAAAAATTTGCCCAGACAACCGAAGAGTCGCACTGCAAGTTTCATTTAATCTAAAACTTATAAAACTTCAATGCAGTAGATATATTCTGATACAGCAGCTAGCATAACTTACGTACATTCAACTAATTTTCTGACGCATTTTCTTCCTACGCAGTGTAAATTCCTTATACAAATGAATTAAACTGTGTAAAAAATCCTATTTATAGGGATTAACCATAAGCGAATAAAGTTATTGAATTCTTATAATAAACTAGACTCGTCTGAAAGAATTTTTCTAATCTATTTTTTGACAGATTTAATTTTAAACATAGTTGAAATTTTTGAAAATTCTGATTTAAAAAGTAATTTATAATTATCTAATTTTCTAAATAATATTCTCCATATGCAAAGTAAATTCGTTATACAAATAGAACCTTCTTATCCAACTGTACAAAAATTTGAATTAAAGGATTAATCACAAGCGAATAACGTTATTGCAACATTATATTAAACGCATTTTATTTGAAAATATTTTTTCGTGATATATTTTAAAAATTACTTTTAATAAGATTTTTTCAACAGAATTAACTACATATATATTTAAACTTTCTATAGACATATGATTTAAATTTAACAAGCTTAATAAAAGTGAAATTTTGCTACGAAATTTAACATAATTTTAACTTTTCTTGGCTTTATAAAAATATCAAAGCATATATAAAAGTAAAATTTTAAACTTAAAAATCATTATTAATAATCATTTTGATGCAAAGAGTACATTTCCTCTTTCTAAAATTTAATTCAATAAACTTTATAATAGACTGATAACATTTACGTTTATCTGTTTACGTTGTACTCACTAGAACAATTTGCACCCCATTTGTAGTTCAAGAGCATTCAAAACAATTCTCACGCACTTCATGAAATTCCTGTTTGACGTGGGATAAACCTATAATTTACTTTTGCGGTTACCTCACGGTTAAATTTTACAATAATTTCGTTTGCGTAACAGGTAAACACTCAGTAATTAACGTACGTTTAAATAGCTTGAACACTTGTTACGGTACGATATTCGAAAATTACGTTCTCTTAGCATTTTCGATGTACTTATATTGAAACATTATTTCTTATGGGATGAAGCTAGACTTGACAAGCTTTATGTGTATTAAAAATTAACAATCTATAATGTCTATTTATGTATCTATTTATAACCGGAAGCCAAGGGACAATAACGAGGGTGGGTTTCTATTTAATCTAGTCGACAAAGGGTGAGGTAAAAAAAACATAGAACACTTTGGTCACTGACACAATAAAACTTAAACATATTTTTGGAGACTTTTTTTCCTCGGTGTATTCCACTCGGAGGGTTAATAATCATTTTGATGCAAAGAGTACATTTCCTCTTTCTAAAATTTAATTCAATAAACTTTATAATAGACTGATAACATTTACGTTTACCTGTTTACGTTGTACTCACTAGAACAATTTGCACCCCATTTGTAGTTCAAGAGCATTCAAAACAATTCTCACGCACTTCATGAAATTCCTGTTTGACGTGGGATAAACCTATAATTTACTTTTGCGGTTACCTCACGGTTAAATTTTACAATAATTATTCCAACAGTTACCGTCAAACACTCAGTAATTAACGTACGTTTAAAACGTGTTGAACACTTGTTACGGTACGATATTCGAAAATTACGTTCATGGAGCATTTTCGATGAATTATATCAACAAAGGATGGATTTTATGGGTAAAATGAAGCTAGCTACTGCTAGTGGATTTGTGTATAGAACAAATTGTTTAAGGAGAGTTAGTTCTGCTTAAGTGGATAATGAGAACAGCATAGTTTCAATAATTTTTTGTTTGATGAAATATATTGAACGCTTTAGAGTAATTTCCACACGTATAATTCCAAAACATATGTATTCTAGAAAAATAAAGATGTTTTTTCCAAATATTTCAGTGTTCAATAAATTGTTCAAAGAGAGTTAGTTCTGCCTATACGGTCAAAGGTATGTACTTTTTCAAAAAATTCTTTTGTGATGAAATACATTAAGCAATTTTGGCTGTTTCTAACACATATATTTTAACATTGTCTTCTTAAAAATAAGGATGTTTCTAAAAATATTTCCTGCATAGTTTTAAATTATTTCTTACTCATTAACACTGCGGGCAACGTATTTTTACGTTTTTTGCAGTCTGTCACTTTAGCGCTGGTCACGTAAAAA
This sequence comes from Pardosa pseudoannulata, assembly GCA_032207245.1. Lineage (NCBI taxonomy): Eukaryota > Metazoa > Arthropoda > Arachnida > Araneae > Lycosidae > Pardosa > Pardosa pseudoannulata. Next base: position 143,260,483 of record CM063498.1, on the reverse strand, counting down.
TGCGTATTTTGTAGATTTGTGGTGGATACCCGCTAACCACCACAAATCTACTAAATGCGTATAATTATATGTATGTGTGACATTATATGCGTGTTGTTTGCTTTGCTTTGCATTTTTTCTTTCCACAAGTTATGATTGTCGAGTTACTCGGTCTTTTGTTGCGTTATTTCGTCTTCAATCGAATTCCTAGCTCCAGAACGTACAAGTCATGTTTTGTCAATTTGAAGCTTGGTTTTTTATTGTTGAATACAAAATTGATAAAATGAGCCGTTGTGACAAAGATAGTGATGAAGAAATATGCGCTGACAGATTATCGGACTTTAATTTTAAAAATCATTTATTTTTGTGATTTCGTAAAAATATTTTTTTTTGTTAAATAATCATACAGTATATATTAAAGTGTAAAATAAAAAAAAGTTTCTTTCATGAAAACAAAGACATTTTCGATTTATTGCGATTTTTCTGAATAACTAAACTTTCGCGCGATTCACGAAAATACGCTAGCTGCACGCTTAACCCTCCGAGTGGAACACATCGAGGAAAAAAAGTAAAAAAAATACTCTGAAGGTTTACTGTGTCAGTGGCCAAAGCGTTCTATGATTTTTCCTTCACACTTTGTCGACTAGAATGGAATACGGGAACACATCCTCGTTATTGTCCCTTTACTTCCGGTTATAAATAGATATATAAATAGATATTATAGATTGTTAATTTTTAATACACATAAAGCTCTTCAAGTCTCGAAGATCATCCCATTAGAAATAATGGATTCTAAAAGTACAAATAAAAATATTCTTTGAGAGACTTGTTTATATATTTTTTACGAAAGTCATCCAAGAAATTCAAGTGGTGCAATTAGAGATACTTCTGTTACCGCAAACGAAATAGTTTGAAATAGAAATTTACAAAGCCTTGAAAAGCTATTAGCGTCTTTGGACCTCAGGGGTTGGGGGTGAGATCCCTCAATAAATGTCAGTCAAAGAGGAGTGCATTTCCTAAACAATCGACCTGACCCTCCTACCTCAAAACTCCATTGGGGAAAGCACTTGCAAAAATGTACATTACATCCATTTTCGGAGCGTTTTTTGAGGTCGAAAATTGTACGTGTTGAAGACATCATTGGTTTAGTGGAATTGTACGTACGAACCGCTTAGAGGGTTAAGTTGCCAGTGAAGTATACCCGAATGCCAAGTGTTAATACGTCTAAAAGATTTTGTCTTAAAGCTGCAACAGTATATCAAAACAAATTTACTTCTTTTTTTTAATAAACTTGCTTGAAAATAAATGTATTTCTACAAATACATTATAATGTGCTATTAAAAATATATTTAATCAACCCCAATTTCAAAGTAAAATATTAATATGTTTAAAAGTTATAGAATATTACCGTTTAAAGGGAATATTTGTTGGAAATGTTTTACTTATTTCCCCTTTATTTATTTGTTGAAACATTTGAATTTTTATAACTTGTATTTCTATTTTACTGTTCAGATTTCATAAACACCGTGTCTCAGAATATATAGAGCAAAAATCTAAGAAGTAAGAATGTTATTTGGATGTTATATGCTTAAATATAATGAATGGAAGCCATCTTTATTCTTTTTTTCAATAATAGCTCTTAAAATTTAAGGATAAATTTGTAGTCATAGAATTAATATGTAAAATCTCTTTTCAGATAATATAAGCTGTGTTTATTTATTTAAATAAAAGAAATACAGCATTTGATCAAATATTAGTTTCTAAACTATTAGAATCTAGCTAACAAATAACCTGCTTAAAGTTTCACTCACGTATCGTGGAAAAAACAAATTAATAATATACGCGAAAAAAATGGCTGGGACTAAACCAGAAGATTAAAAGATTGAAAATTCCATTTATACATAATTTTCGATCTTTGTTTACTTTAAACGGCTTTGTTTAAAAGGTTTGTTTTTAATCTTCGAACCTATTCTGTAAAGCTAGAAAATTGCAAACGAGGAACGTTTTTTTAAAAAAGCAACAAGATTTAGGTGTAAAGTATAAAGCAATTTTATAAAAAAAATGCATCTTGAGGATTATCCCCCGAGGGATTTGTTTATTTGGGTGTTTATAACCACTGGTGGTGTAAAGCGTTTACTTTGCACATAAAAAAAGAGTAAAAATAGCAAATATATTCGTGATATTAGGCTGCACTGGTTAAAAAGATAAAATAAACTGAAAGAGAAAAAAAAGTGTTTTTAAGGATATTTTTCTTGTTTCCTCTCACAAAAAAATAAAGCTAATTTAAAATAGTAGAATGGAGAGATGTACAATTTGTATTCCTGCGTAAATGCTTTAAAATGATTTACTTTTTGGCAACAGGAGAGATATTTAGATGAGAATTTACTGTTTAAGGTGGAAAAATAAAATTTCATCTAACCATCTTTTATGAAAAATAGAATTCTTAGAAAAATTATACCACATGATAGAACATCAAATTATATAGAATGCTGTGAATTTTCCTTTAATTTTGTAATAAAGTAAGTCGCTTTTTACTCTGCGCCATCCGAAGACATATAGTACGATTCAAACTGAAAACCAGTACTCCATGACAGCAACCACAACAGCTATAAAGCTGCTGCTAATGAAAGGCCCGTCATGGTTCGGAGATTAATGAAGTCCAACCCGGTAAGGAGCTAACTCTACAGAGTTACGCTCAAGACTACCAGGAAGTACGCTAGAGAAATATCACTCAAGTACGCCGGTTGCGTGAAAATCATACAAACCTAAAGAAGGTGCACCCCTAGGGGGGTTGTAATAAGGTAAATGGCTTACCTTCCTTTACAGTCCAGAATCCGTAGGACTGCCAGCCGACTACACACTTTCTATCCTTCATGAGGAAGTAAAACTATCACAAAAACACACTATAAATTACAAACACATTTTTATTTCTAATTCACACTTAACGGTACAACGACTAAAGGGAAGAAAAGCATTAGCAAAACATAATAAAGCGTAGATCACCATCTATCGACCTCAACTGACGAACAATATTTAACAAATGTTATCCTCTTTTATGTGTCTTAAACATTCTTATTTTTGTTTCGAAAAGAGTATGCCAATATGATTTAAAATTAAACAGATTTTTCTCGAAGTTTTTTAAAGGGATGTGGTATAAATTTTTAAAGTGATAGGAATCCAGTATAGTAGGTACAGACCCATCTTAAATTTGATACCCGAAACCTTAGAATATCATGTTATAATTTTGATTTGATCATGTGGACTCCAATATCAAAACAGCTCCGATATTTCTAGCACTTTTACGAGAAGGTTATGCTCTTGATATAGCTAAGTGATTTGCCAACAGTAATAGAATACTAATGTGACACGGTGGAATATGGCAGTCACCCTGAATGTATCCTTTTATAAGCATAAAATGGGAAACATGCATTTGTGGGTTTAATTTCCTTGTGGAAAGTTTTTAAGAGAAAGGATATATATGAAGCATTCCAAGAATATTTAAATTACAAGAGTTTCGAAATGGATTAAAATGTTTTGAAACCTCACTGGATCATCCCCATTTCTGATTGAAAGTAGTGAAGAGAAAAGAGCTTTCAGCAATCGAAGGTTAGATTTTTCTTGTCTTATTCCCGATATGATCCATTCAAGAGAAAATTTGTTTGGGCTAACTGATGATGAAATTGTTTGAGAATGTGAAGTGTTCAGAGCAATCTTTATGTATTGAAAGAGTATTCTGTCTATCCTACTACACCTGAGCTCCATATTTTTTAAGAAAAATTTTTTTGAAAATGATATATTAGAACCTAAATATTTCGTATTGTGTCTTTGGTACAAACCTAGTAAATAATGGAATTGTGTTTATTTATAAAATGTTGACATCTTCATCAACTTATATAACCAATTCAACCTAAATATAGTATTCCGAATTTTCAAATGACTGACAAAAAATACAGGATAACAGAAAACTATAATATATAGTGTGAGAATGCAGCTATATTTTACATTAGGTTAGCGAAATTTATTTGCTCGCCACACTCATACTTTGTGAGTTGAATGACCGAGTATTTTTCCGGGACTCCAGAAAGCGTGTGGTGTGGCCAGTGGAAACGACAGCACTTAAACTTCACCAAGTTTGAAGAGTTGTGGTTGGTCGCCAGTAGGTAATTCAGGACTATGTCTGTAGTTCCGATCAATCTGGACAGCGCGGGGAAAGGACGCATCGTTCACAGAATAATGGAACGACAACTGGTTGAAAGAGTTTTTGGTGAAAATGCATAGGATTGCTGGAGTACTTTTAGAAGGAAGAAAAAGAATGCAGTGTACTCATACACTTTTTTTCTTCCATGTGTAGCACGTGAAGTACTTCTTTTACTTTTTATTTTTTTATATTTTTTTAGCATTTTCCCTTATTTTTTCTTCTCACTAATATATTTGTATTTTGTAATATAGATCAGTGGCATTTTGCTTTAATGCATATCAAAGATGGTATAACACAATCTTTGGTTATTCATTTAAAGAAGAATAATGGATTTGAAATAACAACTACATCTTGACATATGGATTTCTTACAAGTAAAACCTTTTGTGAAAGCCCAGATGCAGCTATCACAGAAGTTTATAATCTATAAAGGTATAATGTAACCAAATAGGAGCTAATTAAACTAATTTATTAAACTTTAATAAAATATTATCTCTATATATGGCAACTATTATATTTTTTAATAATTGTCAACAAGAATAAGCACATTATAATTTTTTTTCGGATTTTTATTTTAATTCATAGAAACCTTTAGAGATGTTGACACCAGTTTAATTACCTCTGGAATAGATCATGAGTTTATACGAATTCAAGGAGTAACCGTTTTGGTGTAAGATTCTCCTGATGCTATCTCGGATAATTCCTTTAATTTACATTAACCCCAGTAAGATATTATTTTCGCCCTAAGTATAAATAGAAAAAGAAAACATTATTTAAAAAAAAGATGTAATTTGGAATCATTCCAGTTTTTTACTCATTAGACTGTTATTCATTACGAAGGCACAATAATAAATCACTCTCACAATACATGTTACTCTAATTTCCAAGATATAGTATCTCGAAAAGTATTTATTTTACTCCAATGTGGATTTGAAGGAGACATAAATCCTTTTATCTGCATTTCGTGTGTTAGAAGTGAGTGTCCTCATATTTGAATAACAGGAAATGGAATTGATTCATGCGTTTCAGGAAGTTTCACTCAAAAGTCTTCATTCCCGATTCCGAAATTTGTCCAAGTTGCACATTCAGCTATAAATGGGTTTTACACGGCACGGATTTCCGTTCAACGGAAGAGATGAATACGAAATGAAATGGACAGGAGTTGTCGTGGAATCATTTATTACAGCTAATGTGGTGAATGTTTCCATTGTTTTTAATACTATTTATGAACTTAAATATTTCATATTCGTTGAAAATCTGGATGACGTTCACTGATTGACATGTAAGATCATAAGATCTATCACATAAAATACTGCGTGCACAACTTCTATTCCTTGTGCAGTTCTGTGAAATTTATTTTTACTATATAGACGGCACGTTTTACAAATTTCTTAGTCTCTCCACAGCACTTCTCAAATATAAATGTTATTTTTTATTCCTTTACGAGCTGGAAGAGTTAAGTTCCTTTTTATCCATTGTTATCTATTCATAAAGATGTTTCGAATAAATTGAGTTGCATTTTTGATCTGAACTACGGACCTTGTAAGTAATGAAAATAGCTTTTTTGTGTGTTAAAACCATCCGACTCTAACCCTTTCAACTTATTAGGAATTGCTCAATAGTAACAGCACGTCCTACTTTAGCTTAATGTTGTATACAAAACACAACAGTTTAAAATATAAATATATTTTCTTTAACATGTATTGAGGAAAACGAGTTTTAGTCCATGTCAAACACAGAACTAAAAATAACCTATTATTGCTTAGAATTTCTTTAAAAAATGCTATTCAATATAAATTTAATGTAATTGTGTAAACAGTGATACAAAATACCATAGAAAAGAACTCCACTCTAACAAATTTTCTGAAACTTTTGATCACAAATTTTTTAATAATATTTATATAATTACCTAACTGTATTTTTTTTCTATGATTCTGATAATACTAATAACAAAAATCGTCCAGATACAGTACAAAATATTAAATTTGTATCACAAAAATTTCTTAAAAATAGAGTTGGTATCCCATCGCTGTCCGGGACTTCTCCAGACATGTCTTCTCTGTTAATCGGGGCTCATTTCAAAGTGAATTACTACTGAGGAAAATTCTACTCCAGTCAGTGACATTCCAGTTCGAATGAGCCATACACTACTGCAAACTGGCTTGTCGTTGTACAGAGGTCTATGGTAGTTGGCGCAAGGGACACTGTGACCTCACTTCCCATTCTGTGAGCCGCCTATGAATGGTCCATGCGGTCACTGAAGCAGTTGTTGCACGTGCATTCGATGATAATGATGCATCTGGGGCTGTGAGTACTGCTCTGATGATTGCTCGGTCCTTAAGTTCTGTCGTTTCTTTAGGCCGACTGCTTCCTTTTTGACGCTGTGTTCGGCCCTGGTTCACCCAATCCTGCCAACATCGTCGAATAGTGGCAACCCTCTTGCTTAAATATCGAGAAATTCTCCAATTACACCAACCGGCTTCTTTAAACCCAACTACACGCCCTCTCTCAAATGCTGACATCTGCCCATATCGTTTACCTGTATGCGAGGCATACTTACAGTCTACTTGAGTTCACGGAATGAAATTTACAAACACCTGGAATTGAAAATTCTCCTCATAAATATCCTACCAGTTGGCAAGATACTATACGCTGCGGTGACACACGTTCATTCATTGGCCAGCAAATTTTAAAATTTTGAATTTTCCGTCGAAACCTGTATGCATACCAATTAGTGTCCAATTTGCATTACATATTCTCGGAGCATCTTGGTACATCTTTTCTTTCTCTCTCTTTTTTTCCTTTTTTTTTTCTAAGAGAGAACATAATTTTTATTACAAATATTTATACAAAAAGAAATTATTTTTCTCAAAATATGTGTTTTCACAAGTTAATGTCTGGAGATTTCATAACTCAAAATGCAATGATGCATTCTTTTGAAATCTTTTGTGAATAAGTTTCTAAACTATTTTCCACTACTTTAACTAAAAACATAACAAAATGTTAGCACAATTGTGAGTTATGGATGAATATTTAAACATTTACAATAACATATTTTTAAAATTACATATTGTACTTTGATTGTTTCTAAACTTTAGCCCTAGAAAAAAAAATCACACAATTGATACAAATAAAAAAATTTTTTAAAGAGGCAAAATGAACTTTTTTTATGATATTTGAATATATTGCTAATTATCTAAACATTTCATATAATTTATTAATTGTTATAGATTTAGGCAAGTTTGTATGAAATATAAATGTATATTAAACGTGAATATATATTTTAATTTAAGAGGTATGTAAAACCATATTTAAAAGTTATTATTTTTTATTTTATTTTAAAAGTTTTTATTTTTAAGTACCTTGAATGTTGGGAAATACCTTTAAGAGAAAACCCATGGATTGAAGGGGATATTGTACTTATTATACTACTATTGCAATGGTTTGCACTTAATTTACTACTTCCATTTATCACACTATATGACCCAAAATGAAAAATAATGTAAATGATTTTGTGTAGGAATAAGTAGATTAGGCTTAGTAAAACTGAATACAAATTATCTTGAATAAAAGAAAAATTTAAACTTCAATTTAGCAAAATTATTTCTTTTCCTTCTTTAAAATACTTCTATTTATCACATTTAAATTATATAATTCAAGTAATTTCTGTTGTAAAATTATTAATGATATAAGAGATCTTAAACATTGACAGTTTTAAAATAATCATATAAGTGTAGTCTAAACTGGAGCATAAATAGTGCTGTTACATAAAATGTATAAAACTTTGAGTCTACGATAAATGAACTTTAATTTTATGTTGTTGACTTAACCCTTTAGAAGACAATAATTTCGCAGGGAAACCTCCTGTTAAACATTTTTTTCTCTATTTTTTTTGAGAAATATGAATGGTTTTTTTATGTTTTTGACATTTAAAAATTACAATAAATGATAGTACTACACTTAATTTATTTATTTCTTTTGAAATATATGTATTTAAACTTGATGTACCTGGAAAGTTAATAATTCGATTTTTTCACGTATGACCCCAAGCAAAAATATCTATTCAAACAACACTTATAAATTGTTAAGCTATTTATTTATTACACTTTTTAAGAACACTTATTTATTGTTCTTCCAATATAGTAAAACTTTTAAAGTATTATGTCCACGCTGTATAAGAGGGGGGTAAGTCAATTAACCCCTTCAATCCTTCCTACGGTGTTCTCTAATGCAAACCTAAGGATTGTAAAGAAACATTTTAATACATTTTGCATTTATAAGGTTCATAGGTAATATTTATGAACTAATTTCATTAAATTCCAAAGAGTTTATATAGGTGACCTTTAAAGGGTTAAAAGTCTTAGATATTTTATGTAACAATATTTTTATAAAAATGAAATCCCCCTACAATGTTCTTGTCAATTAACCCCTTCAATCCTTCCTACGGTGTTCTCTAATGCAAACCTAAGGATTGTAAAGAAACATTTTAATACATTTTGCATTTATAAGGTTCATAGGTAATATTTATGAACTAATTTCATTAAATTCTAAAGAGTTTATATAGGTGACCTTTAAAGGGTTAAAGTCTTAGATATTTTATGTAACAATATTTTTATAAAAATGAAATCCCCCTACAATGTTCTTGTCAATTAACCCCACTCAATCCTTCCTACGGTGTTCTCTAATGCAAACCTAAGGATTGTAAAGAAACATTTTAATACATTTTGCATTTATAAGGTTCATAGGTAATATTTATGAACTAATTTCATTAAATTCCAAAGAGTTTATATAGGTGACCTTTAATGAGTTAAAGTCTTAGATATTTTATGTAACAATATTTTTATAAAAATGGAATCATCCCACAATGTTCTTTAAAAATGTCTTCAGTGTATAGTATACCCTTTAATTATCTAAATACTCTTTTGAAAATATAAAAAGCTTTAAAATCTTTTAAAGTTTCAAATCGCTTTCGAATTCACGTATACTAAATATAGTTTATAAAAATCAATTACCTAAATTTCTGTAATATTTTGGTGTGTCAATAAGTTCTAAAACTTTTTTAAAAAATTCGAATCATATGGCAAGTTAATCTTTCTGGAAAAATTTACATACAAAAGTTCTACATAATTCTATCTACGAAAATGGAGGTATGTCACTCCTTTTTAAAAAATAGTGAGGGAAAAATTTGGCCGGAATATTTAAACCTTCCCTAAATCAAAAAATGTAAAGTGTCTATGAATGCCTCATTGCATATTTTAGATGACACGAATATATTTTGAAATCCTTTGGTGCACATATTGCATACAGAAGCTTTATTCTACTGGGGATCAGAAAATTTTTTTGTTTGTGAAATATGAATAGGTAAATAATGCATTCAGCTGTAGAATGAAATATATAAACAGTTCTTCTCCGTTTGAATATGTACAAGATTCTGTAATATTTTTTATCATATTTTAAACTATTTGGACAGGAGGGGAGCGGACGCAGTTTTGAATTCTGTACTGAATAAATTTGACACTGTAGATTCTACAAATATTTTGAGAATTCCAGCTGGAAAGCATTAAGCGTAAAATAAAACAAACAATTTGAACCGTAAAAAGTTTATTAGAGGAAACGAAGCTTAAAATGCGCACAGGAAGTAAATAAGTGAAATAGCCGGCTACTCGAAATTTAAGTATATGAACCTTGAAGTTCGAAAAAACTCGATTCTATGTTTTTTATATGCTATTATTTAACACTCATACCTCCTTCATATGACAGAATCGGGGGTACCATTTCCCCTTTTATATATATATAATAAATGTTTTTCCATTTTACTATTAAGCTAACTAAAAGTTATTCGTTTTAAACTTTACTAGCTTTGAATTTTTCTAACCCAAACTAAACTAGAATCTAATATGGAAACCTCTATCCATTTTAGGCTTAAGGCATCCTATCAAGAATGATTGGTTTGGTTTGGTTTTGGAGCGTTACGGTCTACTTTTTGCAACACGAGGGCTAATGAGACCCGGACCTACTGCTTAAAGCCTATTCCGAACGGCTACGAACATACATGCCATAGTGGTATTCGAACCCATGAACTAGGGCCTATCAAGAATGAATTTAGTATAGAAATTTATTTGATTTTTCTTGAAACATGAACTGGTGAAATTTCAATATCAGCATTGTATAATACTTTTTCATTTCTCTGTATCAAGGAATACTCCCCAATATTTGTTTATACTATGACTGACCATTTGCGTCAAAATAATAGAAAATTGAACAGATGCTTTCTTAGTATATCTAATTTATCTTTAAAGCTTAGAATTATCTCGAAAAGTTTTGGACATGGTAAAATATAAAATTAACATTAAAAAAACTTTACTGACCGTATGTTAGTTGCCAACTTTAATTTATCTTGTCATATTACGTGATAGGATGGACAGCAGAGGTTTTAATATTGACAGTGATTATTTGGTGGTATATATGAATGATATCTAAAATGATAAATTTAATCACCTGCTCTTAACGGGGGAGAACAAGGCTTGAAATAATAGCATTAAAAGCTCGAAAAGGCGGGATGGAGTCGATTTCGAACTCGCTTTGAATTTTGCAAACCCTAACTCAACAAGAATCCAATATGGATACCTCTATCCATTCCAGGTCAAGCTATCCTATCAAGTATGAATTTAGTATAGAAATTTATTTGATTTTGATTGAAATATGAACTGGTGAAATTTCAATATCAGCATTGTATAATACTTTTTCATTTATCTGTATCAAGGAATACTCTCCAAATTTTTTTTACACTATGACTGACCATTTGCTTCAAAATAAAAGAAAATTAAACATATTCTTTTTTAATATACGTAATTTATCTTAAATGTTTAGAATTAGCTTAAGTTTTGGACATGGTAAAATATAAAATTAACATTAAAATGACTTTACAGACCGTATGTTAGTTGCCAACTTTAATTTATATTGTCATATTACGTGGTAGGATGAACAGCAGACGTTTTAATATTGACCGTGATTATTTGGTGGTATATATGAATGATATCCAAAATGATGAGAACAAGGCTTGAAATAATAGCATTAAATGCTCAAAAAGGAGGGATGGAGTCGATTTCGAACTCGCTTTGAATTTTGCAAACCCTAACTCAACAAGAATCCAATATGGATACCTCTATCCATTCCAGGTCAAGCTATCCTATCAAGTATGAATTTAGTATAGAAATTTATTTAATTTTACTTGAAACATTAACTGGTGAATTTTCAATATCAGTATTGTATAATACTTTTTCATTTCTCTGTATCAAGGAATACACTCCTAATTTTTTTACACTATGACTGACCATTTGCTTCAAAATAAAAGAAAATTAAGCATATTCTTTTTTAATATACCTAATTTATCTTAAATGTTTAGAATTATCTTGAAAAGTTTTGGACATAGTAAAATATAAAATTATCATTAAAAAAACTTTACTGACCTATGTTAGTTGCCAACTTTAATTTATCTTGTCATATACGGGATAGGATGGACAGGAGAGGTTTTAATATTGACCGTGATTATTTGGTTTTATATATGAGTGATATCCAAAATGATAAATTTAAACGCCTGTTCTTAACGAGAGAGAACAAGGCTTGAAATAATAGCATTAAAAGCTCAAAAAGGCGGGATGGAGTCGATTTCGAACTCGCTTTGAATATAGCTAACCCTAACTCAATACAACATGGATCGAAAAGGCGGGATGGAGTGGATTTCGAACTCGCTTTGAATATAGCTAACCCTAACTCAATACAACATGGAAGCTCTATCCATTCCAGGTACAGCCTCTTCATAAACTCACGGACATGCGGACAGACTACTTAGGCTATTATTATATAAGGGATTAGCTAAAATATTGGCACTGTTAAAAATATGTCAATGATAACATCCTTTTAACTAGCTATTGTTCCTATTATTTATCTATATATAGAAAGAGGGGAGATACACAGACAAATAGTTAAATAGATAGACACAGATATAGAATAGTCTATATTAATATTGATATGTTTTCATATACATACATAGTTAATTGTATTAGCCTGGGTTAGGTAGCTATTATTTTATTAGGTGAGTTTAATGATTATATAAGTAGAAACGCATTGGCTTTAATATTCCCAACGAACCAATAGTAATTTTTTAAAATTTCCAGTGGTCATCTTACTGAAGTTCGTTTACCATACTTTATCAATTCTTGATTGTTTTTTTCATAACAACTTAAAATTAAAAATTTAACAATTCTAGAATGAAACTTTAAACAGTCTCTCTCAACAGTCTTCAAATTAATATTCATTGTTTTAATAATTCTTGTGCACTATCTCCAAAGAAGAGTAGATTTTACCAGACTAAAATCTGTTAATCGTTGTTAGCAGTGGGTTTAACAAGTGTATAAATAAAAAAAATATTTTCTTCATTAAAATTAATATTCACAGTTTTTATAGTTTTTGTTTACTATATTCAAACAAGGGGTAACATATGCCGACTGTGAGTAATTGACAAAAGTAAAAAATCATTTTATCTACGATATTGAATTACTGATAGCCAAATGGTAGGGCACTGCTCTACGGTGCTATTATTATTAATATTATTTACAGCAGATAAAAGGAGTTATGCGTACGTACATATGTAACTCGTCAAAATTGATTAAGGTATGATCAAAATGAGTATTTCTTTTGACATTTGTACACAGAATTTTTTTAAATTTACAATACATTCCTATATCGTAAAAAAGAGATTAAAATCTCTGAAACCTATCTTTTACTCTTTTTTGTGGTAATTGCATTTTACAAAATAATAAATCTACAAAGTTTTTTTCCAATCTAACCATACGTGTTTACGTAATTACAAAATATTTCCTCAGTACCCCTAAATTTAATTTACACATCCAACACAAAAATAATCTTTCCTCATTCTTTGTCTCACCTTGGAAATATATTCGTTACACAACTGCTACACACAAGGACTGGTACTAGATTTATTCTAGTATATATAACGTTTAGTTGTACATGATGGCCAGGATAAAAAGCAAACGCAGATTGCTGTTTCAAGTTGAGGTAAAAATGACGAGTAGCGAAAGTTGAAGGAAAAAGTTAATTCATTTGTGCGGTATTCGGATTATTTTATCTTTTTTAATATTATTGTGGGAATACTGTAAATTTCCTTTCCGCAGAATTTGAGTTTAAAACAAAATATTACATGTTTTTTGTGCTTTGATTCTTATTGTTATCTTTTGTTATTTTTTTTTTGTTTTTTAAGATTATTCCAGTGATAATTACATGCATATATATATACATACATACATACATATATATATATATATATATATATATATATATATATATATATATATATATATATATATATATATATATATATATATATATATATATATATATACATATATATACATATGTATATATATATTACATATATATATATATATATATATATATATATATATATATATATATATATATATATATATATATATATATATATATATATATATATATATATATGTATGTATATTTACATATATATATTCATATATATATATATATACATATATATATATATATATATATATACATATATATATACATAAATATATATATATATATATACATATACATATATACGTATATATACATACATATACATATACATATATACATATACATATATACATATATATATATATATATATATATATATATATATATATGTGTGTGTGTGTGTGTGTATATATATATATATATATATATATATATATATATATATATATATATATATATATATATATAGAGAGAGAGAGAGAGAGAGAGAGAGAGAGAGACATATATATAAATGTATGTATATATATAAAATCCTAAGTATGAATGTATAAATGATTGTATGTATGCATTGATATATGTATATTTACTAAGCAGACTAAAATGGTTTTACATTGAAGTTCATTGACGTTTGCATACATAATCCATTTAAGGTTCCAGTAAATCCTTAATTTGTTAAAGGATCTAAAAAATGCTTAGTTTTATGAAGAACAATGTTTAGTGAGGAAACTGTATTTAATAGAATAATGAAATTGCATTTTGTTTTCTTTGCATGTTTGTTTAAGTAATAAAAAATATTTCTGCGGTAATCCAGAACTAAATTCACGCGTCCAGCACTTAAAAACTATACATTTAACTTTCTATCTCACTTAGGTAAAATATTCATTATACAATTGTCCTACGTAAGCACTGGTGCTAGATTTACCCTTGTCCATAAAATGCTTTCTTATACGTGATGGGCATGAAAAAAAGCGAAACTCAGATTACCCTTACATGCTAAAGCAAAAATAACGAGAAGCGAAGGTTGGAAAAAACAGTTAATTAAATGGTGAGGAATTGTTTCTCAGTAATATTGCAAGTATAAGGTTAACAGTTTCTGTTTATTATTGTGTACAAAACTTAATATTTCAAACTGTTTTTGCCTATGCTGCAGGCAATATAGACATTATCCTGAGGCCTTAACAAAGCTGTTAGCCTTTTACTCATTTAGCAGCTCCCGATTAGCAAGTGTAACTTGAGGTATGCGACGGACTCGAATAATTTTCACCGAAGTGTCCTCGTAGTTTATTAGCAGGGAACAAGCAGAAGACGCCCAGACTTGGCCTTCAGCCCCCAGAGGATTCATTTGAGAACTCCTAGGACTTTGTGACCACCAACATATTTTACGTGTCCCAGTCACCTTTAGCGAACCCGGCGGATCTAGGGCCTACTCCGGCAACCTGTCAGTTACAAGATCGCTGCCTTTGCCAACTAATGTCATATAGTATGTGAAATCTAATATCATATCTATATATTTAAAATTCTATGTATGTATAAATGTATACAAGTATGTATGCATTTATGAATATATTTATATATAGTCGCAAGGCAGTCTAAAATGGTTTTATGTTGTCTTTAAACTTCAACAGTTTGCACACAATTTTTTTAAGATTCGAATACCTCCTTACTTCTTACTAGGAATTAAAGAATACAGAGTAAAATATTTATACTTTATTTTCTGAGGAATTTTTATTTAATAGGATAATAAAACTACAATGATCTTATCTGATTTTTTCCCATGTATTTACATAACAGCAAAATATTTCCTCTGAACACCGAAACTTAATTCACACCACCAGCCCCCCAACCCTAAAAAAAATTGACTCACTATCCTTTTTTGACAAAAGATTCGTCACACAATTGACTCACGCAAGAACTTGTACTAGATTTGTATATAATTTTTTGTTATACGTGATGAGCATGACAAAAAGCGAAAAGCAGATTGCTATTATATGCTAAGGCCCAAATAAGTGAAAGTTGGACAAAAAAAAGTGAATTAAATGGAGAAGAATTGTTTTCATTAATATTGCTAGACTACTGAAAACCATTTCTAGATATTAAGAAGTATAAAAATTAATATTTCATATTTTATATTCCGTGATTTATGTTATCTTTTGATTATTGCAGTGATAATTACATTTTGAATTATGTTTTTTTTTAAAGTCTATTATCATTTCCATATATTTAAAATTTTGTATGTATGAGTGAACATTTGTATGTCTGCATGCATATTTATGTATGTTCGAAAGTAGTTTAAAATTGTTTAACATTATCTATAGATTTCAACAGTTTGCACACAGTTGTTCAACAGTTTACAACAGTTGTAAGTGATGAACATGATAAAAAGCGAAAAGCAGATTGCCATTACATGCTGAGGTACAAATAACGAGCAGCAAAAGTTATAGGAAAAACCTAATTAACTTGAGCTTATCACACATGTTTATGTAATAACAAAATATCTCCTCTGTACTATCTATATTGAAACTTAATTCATACATCCAGCACAGAAAAACATCTTCATCCTTTCTCTCTGTCTCACTTCGACAAAAGTTTCATTTCACAATTGCATCACGGAAACACTTCAAGTAGATTTCTTCTAGTTTATATAATGTTTTCTTGTACGTGATGAGTATGATAAAAAGCGAAAAGCAGATTGCCAGAACATGCTAAGGCACAAATAACGAGCAGCAAAAGTTAAAGGAAAAAAATTGATTAACCTTAGTGGTATTTGGATTTTTTTCCTTTTTAAATATTATTGTGGAAATAAATACTATGAATTTCCATTCTGTAGAATTTGGAGTATATAATATAAAATTAATATGTCTTATGGGCTGTGATTCTTTTTGTTATCTATATAGATAACAAAAAGAATCACAGCCCATAAGACACATTATTACAGTGATAATTACATTTTGAATTATGTTTTAAAAATTCTATCATACCTATATATTTAAAATCATATGTTATTACGAGTGCATTATTTATGTATGTAAGTTAGCTAAAACGATAAAAATGGCTTTACACTGAAGTCCGGTAAAATTGGCTCTTAGATCTTTTTATGCTTACAATATTCCCTTACTTCATGTAGGCAATTCAAAAAACTGAGTAAATATCTTTTCTGGGGAAAATTTATTTAATAGAATAAAAATTCAGCAGGGTTTTTTCCAACATATCACACGTGTTTATGTAATAACAAAATATTTCCTCGGTACTATCTAGCTTGAAACTTAATTCATACATCCAGCACAGAAAAACACCTCAACCCTTTCTCTCTATCTCATTTTGGCAAAATATTCATTTCACAATTGCATCATGGAAACACTTCAAGTAGATTTATCCTAGTATATATAATGCTTTGTTGTAAGTGATGAATATGATAAAAAGCGAAAAGCAGATTGCCATTTCATGCTGAGACACAAATAACGAGCAGCAAAAGTTAAAAGAAAAGAATTAATTCACCTGAGCTTATCACACGTGTTTACGTAATAACAAAATATTTCCTTGGTACTATCTAGCTTGAAACTTAATTCATACATCAAACACAGAAATACATCTCCAACCTTTCTCTCTATCTCATTTCGGCAAAAGATTCATTTCACAATTGCATCATGGAAATACGTCATGTAGATTTATCGTAGTATACATAATGCTTTATCGTCCATGATGAACATGATAAAAAGCGAAAAGCAGATTGTCATTTCATGCTGAGGTACAAAAAATGAGCAGCAAAAGTTATAGGAAAAACCTAATTAATCAGTGCGGTATTCGTAATTTTTTCCTTTTTCAATATTAATGTGGTAATACTGTAAATTTCCTTTCTGTAAATTTCCGTTCTGATTTTGCAGCGTAAAAATTAATATGTAGTGTCTAATATTCTTGGACGTTTAGGTAAATATTGATTATTGAAGTGATAATTTCAATTTTGATTGTGCTTTAAAAATTCTAAAACATTCATATATTTAAAATTCTGTGTAAGCAGGATTGCATATATATATGTATGTTCTGTAAGCAGTCAAAAATGGCTTTATTTTAAAGTCTGGTGAAATGGACACATAGAATTTTTTACGCTTACGCTCTTTCCTTACTTTATACAGGAAATAAAAAAAACTCAGAAAATATCTTTTCTCTGGAAAATGTATTTAATAGAGTAATAAAAACAGCAGGGATTTTAAAAATTTGTCACACGTATTTAAGTAATAACAAAATATTTATTTGGTACTATCTAGCTTGAAACTTAATTCATACATCCAGCACAGAAAAACACTTCCACCCTTTCTATCTATCTCACTTCGGCAAAAGATTCATTTCACAATTGCATCACGGAAAAACTTCAAGTAGATTTATCCTAGTATATATAATGCTTTGTTGTACGTGATGAGTATGATAAAAAGCGAAAAGCAGATTGCCATAACATGCTAAGGCACAAATAACGAGCGGCAAAAGTTAAAGGAAAAAAAATTGATTAAAATGAGCGGTATTTGGACTATTTTTTCCTTTTTTAATATTATTGTGGAAATAAATACTATGAATTTCCATTCTGTAGAATTTGGAGTATATAATATAAAATTAATATGTCTTATGGGCTGTGATTCTTTTTGTTATCTATATATTATTACAGTGATAATTACATTTTGAATTATATTTTTAAAATTCTATCATACCTATATATTTAAAATCATATGTTATTACGAGTGCATTATGTATATATCTATGTAAGTTAGCTAAAACGTCCAAAATGGCTTTACACTGAAGTTCGGTAAAATTGGCCCTTAGATCTTTTTACGCTTACAATATTCCCTTACTTCATACAGGCAATTAAAAAAACTCAGGAAATATCTTTTCTGGGGAAAATGTATTTAAAAGAATAAAATTTCAGCAGGGTTTTTTCCAACATGTCACACGTGTTTATGTAACAAAAAAATATTTCCTTTGTACTATCTAGCTTGAAACTTAATTCATACATCCAGCACAGAAAAACACCTCCACCCTTTCTCTCTATCTCATTTCGACAAAAGTTTCATTTCACAATTGCATCACGGAAACACTTCAAGTAGATTTATCCTAGTATATATAATGCTTTGTTGTAAGTGATGAATATGATAAAAAGCGAAAAGCAGATTGCCATTACATATGAAGGCACAAATAACGAGCAGCAAAAGTTAAAGGAAGAGAATTACTTAACCTGAGCTGGTCACACGTGTTTACGTAATAACAAAATATTTCCTTGGTACTATCTAGCTTGAAACTTAATTCATACATCAAGCACAAAAACACCTCCACCCTTTCTCTTTATCT
>CM063498.1:143231616-143234116 GCA_032207245.1 Pardosa pseudoannulata | reverse complement strand
CGTCGACACTCTGAGGAAGCCAATAACCTAAATGTTGAGTAGCTCTCATTAAATTTAGGTATTTTACATGTGATCAATTAATAATGGTTATTATTTAGTTAGTCTAAGACTAAATGTATTTGTATTGCTTTCAGTAGATTATTTGAATTTTAAATTCAAGCACAGGTTCTGAGAGAGTACAGACTAATTTTTAAAAAATAATAAGCTAATTAAAAGGATGATAAAACAAATATTACGCACTTAAATAAACACATAACAAAGTTGATTGTTTTAAATAAAAATAAGAAAATTTAATGGTTTTACTATTTATATGTCTATGTACAGAAAGTTGATTCAAATTTCATAAAATTGCCTTTCCAAATTGTCTATTATGTGCCACTTTATCCAAAATTCAACATTAAACAGATACTAAACATTGACGTAAAATAAAGAAGAGAGAGGACCTAACTTCAAATTCCAATTTTTATAACAATTACCTTTGTGGATCTGCAAAGGGATGTGCAAGGGCTTGTCGCTGGTCGGGAGCTCTTCAGACTTGGATTTGGTGAAAGGATGTAGACACCTTTGTACTCTTGATTGGTGGGGTGTCAATGCTGACTTCCATCTCCCCACCACTTCTCTGGGCCTTCTAAATAATTTGGGGGTATTCTAAAAGGAAGCTGCATTGGAACACTTCTGGTCGCTGCGAGATGCTCAACTCGTTAATTTTTAGGAGTCTCTCTTGGGCCCAACTCTTCCTTTGGTCACCGAACTCTACTCTCCAACTCCCGAACTCTGCTCTTCGACTCCCGAACTCTGCTCTCCCACAATATTCTCCATTTTTCTCTTTTTTCCTATTATTTTCCTATCATTTTCATCCTTTCTCCCAACTCTTGCTTCAAACAGCAGAGCTGTATATATACATTCGCTGTCATTTCCTCGCCTTTAAACCACAAACATAGGGAAAACCTTAACCCTTCAAATCAAAAACTCTTCAACTCCTGACTCTTCCACAAACTTTTACTTTTTTGTCCCTTAGGGACTCATAAATAATTTCACAAATCTACATTCTTATTTAGTGTCATGAACGGAAACATTAATCTAATCTGGGACTGGGATCAGAACACCGCCCGAGAATCCCGCACATGAAGAATCCATTCAATTATTTTTTATATATCATCTCTCCTTTACAAAAAATATGATGAGATCAGATTTAGAACCCAAGAATTTTGCTACCATCTTTATTTATATTAATTATATTAATTAAAATGATCTAAATAGCCTCACCACACTAAGTTTATCCTAGATTATAAATTTATCCCTGCTAATAAAAAATAAAATAACCTAAATTTCTATATCATATATATATATATATATATATATATATATATATATATATATATATATATATATATATATATATATCATTAGATGGTTATATATCATATATATGAATAGGTATTAAATCGAGTATTGTGTATTTTGTCATTTATTTGAGTAATAAGAATGCCAATCAGAAATATCGCTAAAATAATAACTTTACAAAACAAACTTGTAATTTGAGAAGGCCAATTGCCTACGTTTCCCTCAGATCTATTAAAAGAACCCACATTTAGATACGTTTAGTAGTTTTCTCTTAATAGTCTGTTCTTCATCATTTATATAGATAACTAACAAGCTCGGCAACGTGTACCTTGGAATTTATCTGCGTCGCCAGAAAGATACCAATCTAAAATATCATTTTAATAGTAGTTATTAGAAAACAAACTGCAAGTCCTAAAATCCAATAGCCTAAGTTCAACCCAGATTTGTGGAGAAAAAATTTAAAAAACCCGCATTTCGACCTGTTTAGTAGTTTTCGCTTGAACACACAGACATTTCTGTCATTTACATACACAGATAGAACAGATGCAGCACAGATGTCTTAATAAAGATTCTTGCTAAAAATATTTTGACAATATAGCTGTTAAAAGAACCAGAATTAAGAACGAGTAGTAAGAAATTACATTTCCAAACTTGTAAGGTTAAAAAATTATTTATTCAATTATGCTATACTGTTTCACTAAAAACACGTTTATTTATTTATTTTAGTTGTATGGAAATGGGATAAAAAGAAGACAAGGAATATATAATACACAAAATTAATGAAATTTTAGAATAAAATTATGTCCCCTAGCAACATAAGTGGCCTTGTTTGAAATGAAGTGTTCCTATTAAACCAACACTATAAAGTGGATAACTTTTAGAAACCAAAAATATGTTACGTGATGAAAGGTTTAATTAATATGTTAATAAAAGGCTATAATACACACAAAAAAATAATAGAAAGCACTAAACAAGTGAGCTGTGTAAATCCTATAATAGTTGTGACACGTAATTAACAAAGTTTGTTGTGTGCTATCTTTTAACTAATAAGCATGTAAATTTTTAAGAAAAAAGTTATTCTATCCAGTAAAATACTGATAAGTAATACCGATAAAGCACAACTATGAAAATACTCGTTTAGCTTTGTTCTCTATTT
>CM063498.1:143201616-143226616 GCA_032207245.1 Pardosa pseudoannulata | reverse complement strand
GATTATTTAATTATATTAATTACAAATTATCACTAATTTATAAAAAAATTACTGATTTCTTAATAACTCAAAATTATTCAAAAATTCAAAGAATTGTTATAACTTTTTAAAGGGAAAATTGTATTCTTCACTAATGGAATAAGTAGCGTTTAGAGCACACTTTTGAATGAAATTTACCGTAATTTCTTGTAGATAAAAATATACGTATTTAAAACCTAATGTAAAAGCTCATATGTATTTAAAATCTAAAATTTACATATACATACACACACTTATCTATCTATCTATCTATCTATCTATATATATATATATATATATATATATATATATATATATTCATATATGCTAAGAGGAATACTAAATATCGGTTGAAAGTGATGCCAGCAGAAGGCTCTCATTTATTCACGTAATGTCAGTATTGGATATTAGCATACCATATAATTAAACGACTTTTAGTAGGTTTTTATTATACATTTGAACTGGTGACACAGTTGTAGAAGTATTAAAGTAATGATTTATCATTTTATATTATTAATTGCTTTTCTGGGTTTTATTTGTAAACCTTCTTACCTACTAAGTTTCAAAGTAAGTAAAATTTATGAATTTTACGATTTCTTTCTGAGAAAGAATATTTTTTTCTAAATATCAAATGTATTTGATACTTTGTATGTGAATTTGAGTTCAAAGTTAGATTTATATAATAGTTTATATTAAAAAAATATTGTGTAAACATTTTTATCTGTCTAGTGGATGTGGGAGGATGGAAGAAAAGTTTCCACATAAAGTTCTCACACGAGTATGCTAATGGATGCTTAATTTTAAATTTATAGAAGATCGATTTAAAATTTAGGGAGTTTTAAATTCAATGACAATGGAAATTAGTTTGAAAAGTCGTGGGATTTCAATTTCTAGACCTCTTAATTTCGATTGAAACGGTTTGGTGCTCTCGCGAGACACTGGTAGAGGAATATTTAGAAGTGTTTCCGTGTAAAAGCTAAGTGCACAATTTGATCTGCCTAATGATATTATAGTTTTAGGAAAACTTTTAAATGGAGGGTGATGTGGTACTTTTAGGTTTTTAATTTTACAAAAATAAATATTCCTTATTTAAAGTTAATAAATGAATTTATGGATTTAAATTGAAATTGTATTTGAATATCATATATATACCACTTCTCAAAAAAGAAATGATATATAAAATGAAAATTGTATTGTTCACTAATGGAATAAGTAGCGTTTAGAGCACGCTTTTGAATGAAATTTTGCAATCTTTTGCACAGGCCACACCACACGTCTCCTGAAGTCGCAAAAAAATATTTGGGCATGCAACCCACAACGTGTGAGTGTGGCGAGCAAATTAGATTAAACCTTATGTAAAACATAGCTGCACTTTCACACTATCCGACGTAAACAAAAATTTGATTGAAAGCTATAATTTTGCTATAAGTGTATTAAAATGTAGTTTCTTTAAGTCTAAACGTACATATATATATATATATATATATATATATATATATATATATATATATATATATATATATATATATATATATATATATATATATATATATATATATATATATATATATATATATATATATATATATATATATGTATGTATATATATGTATATATATATGTATATATATATATGTATATATATATATATATATATATATATATATATATATATATATATATATATATATATATATATATATATATATATATATATAATATATATATAATATATATATAATATATATATATATATATATATATATTATATATATTTATATACATATTCATATATGCTAAGAGGAATACTAAATATCGGATGAAAGTGATGCCAGATACAGACATAATTCCGAAAAGGATATTTTTTATTCAAGTAGATCGATAGCGTGATGATCAATTATAAACTCAAGATTGAAATTTTGACGATTACTGCACATATAACTGTACTTATTACTGTACTAGTAAAAATAGAAAATCTAAATAGTATCTTTTAATTTGAGTACAAACTTAAAGTGCGGTGTACATAATTTACAACAATCGAGTTTCCTTTTGAGATATAATAAAGACAAGTATAAAAGCAGAGATATTTTTAATTCAATTTGTAAAACAAAATGAGAAAAACAAAGTTTTAAAATTTTATTACTTGTGAGATATTTTAAGTACTTTAGGCATACACGGTAATTAATAACATATTTTAGAATGACTAGGATATTTTAGGATCTTATTATGACATTATGGGTAGAATTAAATAATAATTTTAGTATTATTAATTTATGTCATTAAATATTAACTAGAGAGTAATTTTATTTTACGCAAATGTTATACTTTGTAAACATAAATTTTTCATTTACATCGAAATCTGACGGTTTTAAAAACATTATAAACAAATAGCTCCTACTAAGTTTATGTCGCATAACCTTATGCTTCTAGAATATCTAAATTTATGAAGTTGTAGACACTTTATGGAGTAAATACTTTCTAGGAACAGTGCCAAAATATCCCCAACAATATTTTGAGGAGTTTATAGTACTAGTAATGAGTATTAAATAATATTTTCACTTCAGTATTATTAGTTTATGTCATGAAGTGTTAATTAGAAACTCATTTTACATTACGTAAGCTCAACAGTTTTGTAATCATAAATTTTTAGTTTATGACAAAGCCTGACACATCTAACAACTTCTTTAAAGAATAGCACGGACTAAGTTTATGAAAATATGGCCTGATGCTTCGAGAAAATCTAAATTTATAAAGCTGCAGACGCTTTATGGAAGACAGCAATACGTAATTAATATGCATATACTCCGGAATGAGTTTGGCGCTTTCACTCGGCACTAAAACAGTTTAATATCTGCTTTGGGAATAAGTTTGGAAGATAGAAGTTTTAGCACCTTGTAATAATTAATTTGGAGTTTATTTCGAGAGTAAAACAGCAGCTATGAATTTCAATTTTTTTAATGATCGTTAAATAAATGAATGGATATATTTGTCGACGAAAATGAAAATTTATTCTTCTGTTGAGATTCTTAAAATCGTAAAACTTGAAATCAAACATTTTATTATCTCTAACTACTAGCATATTTGAGGCTTTTTTAGAACCCTTATTGCATTTAGAATGAAATGTTTTTATGGAAGTATACAATGTTTACACTTTAATTAAGTGATTGAAGAGTGTTAACTATTGTTACTCCCAGAACAGTCCTTAAGTTTTATGTTTAATAACTCTCTTTTCTGAAGTTTTGGTCGAATAATTGTCTTATTAATTATTTTCATTAAATAAATGACTTTATTGCTAAAGAAAGAAGTATATACCCAATTGAACAGAATGTTTTCTTTATAATTGAAATGAAGGAATTAAACTTAGATACATACATTTCACGATTTAAAATATAAGATTTGTTATAATGAATCCTTAAAAGTATTTCGCATTAAATACCTTTGACTTTTGTGTGGTTTTAAGCATAAAAAATAAATATAAATAAATAAATAACAAATTGGTTAACTTATCGTTTATTCAAGCCCACTCAATCAGAAATGCCTGAAAAATGTTGGTTAGACAAGGAAAAACTTTCATTGGCTGCTGAGAACAATTTCTAATCTTTTGAACTAACAAAACTTCTCATTCCTGAGCAAGTCACCGTAGTGAACGGATGTCTCTGGTCAAATTAAAATTGTGTATCTATGCAAAAAGGCTCTCCTACCTAGTTATTTTGGGTTTTAAACTCACCAATCCATTTTTTTCTAATCTTTAATAGATTTTCTGTGTTATTTTATTTTATTTTATTTTTTTTTTTGTCTCGGTCGTTGTCAGTTCTATGCTTACTGATAGTAATCTCAGGATTAATTTGCTGGACCTATAGAATCCTGTTGACCCATTTTGTTGAATGTCACACAAAATACTTCGGTTGCTAAACATTAGTTTATTTTGATGCACATTTATAATCATTTTTTACCATTACAGTTTAGGACGCCATCTCTCAAAACGGGCGCCATTTCCACACAGACACACACAGAGCGTTCTTTTTCTCCCTCGTGGAACATGACAAAAACGCCATCTACCGGCGTAAACCTCAACACATTTCAAGGTCATTAAATACCGTAAGGGTTAGCCAATATTGATAAATAAATATGAACCTTCACAACATATGAATAAACAAAAAAAAATTGGATCACGATAAAAATAATAGTTTATAGAAGAATAAATATAAGAATAAGTTATAAGAAAAGATATAAAATTATATCCTTATTAAATTATAAGAATAAATTTTATATATTCTAATCTTATTGTCTAACTTCAGAGGACATGTTCGTTAAAACACAAAAAAAAACTTTCTTTACTTTTAGCCGGAGAAGATTTGGAACTCACGAATGAACATTCCCCAAATCAAATTATTTTTGACCTTCGTAACACTATTGAGTTAGTAGTTATTATTTCATATCAGAAATAATTATTAATGATTCTGTGTTCACTTGAAATTATATGAACTAACTAAAACAAATATAAAAATTGTAT
The DNA here is from genome assembly GCA_032207245.1 of Pardosa pseudoannulata. Taxonomy (NCBI): domain Eukaryota; kingdom Metazoa; phylum Arthropoda; class Arachnida; order Araneae; family Lycosidae; genus Pardosa; species Pardosa pseudoannulata. The sequence continues at coordinate 143,222,085 of CM063498.1, read as the reverse complement.
GTCATTTCTAGGAGCTTTCCTTTGAAAAGATATATGTGGGCTTCAATCTGTAAAGCAGTTTTACTATGTTTTATTTAGGTTATAAGGCTGACTTTAAAAAAGGATTTATGTATAAAAAGGACTTCCCTTGTATAATGACTTTTATAAGGGAATAAACTCTTGATCCTCTTTTGATTACAAGTTGCTGAAAATAAAATAACTAAAATCAACAAGTCGTTATATTTCATCAATTGTTTCTTTATTACCAATAACGTACTCCCCATATTAGGAATTTCATTAGAAATTTCAGTCTGGAAATTGAGAGACCATGATAGGCGGGTACTGAAGAAGATATTTTCCGGAAATCACAAGACTACACCTCCTCAAATACGGTTCGAGATGAATAGCCACCATCTGAAACCCTTATCCATGAAAATTATTCAATAAGAGTTGCATTCTGTAAACATTCATGGCAGTATAGCTATTCCAAAACCGTTAGTTTCGGCTCGAAATGCTATGAAAAGACTACAGTGGTGGAGACAAAATAAACTGGACATATCTACGATGAGAACAAGTTATCTGGTCTGATGAATCCTCATTTACATCATTCCAGACCACCGGGCATGTGTTTGTCTGGAGAAAACTGACAGAAGCATTTCATGTTGATTGCCTGGTTCCAACAGTGAAAATTAAAGGGGGTCTGAGATGTTGTGTCCGGTTTATCTTCCTGTGTATTGGTGTCTCTCAGTGTCTTGAGAGGGTGATCCCAGACAATTATTATCGAAGCATTCTCGGAGATCATCTTCTTTCTATGCTTCCGACTCTCTTTCCGTGAGAATGCCCTGTGTTCCAAGAGGACAATGCTCCTGTTCACACGTCTCCCTGTATTCAAACAGGGTTACATGAGCATAATGATGAAGTGGAACATTAACTTTGTGTCCTCAGTCCCCTGATTTCAATATCATTGAGACTTTGGGGGGTTATTTAAAGGACAAGTTTATACAAGACCTTTATTTGTCAATCCCACGTCGAATGCAAGCTGTCATTCAGGGCAAATGGGGCTCAATCCCTTACTAAGGAATCATTTTCATTTTTTCACAGGTGTTCCTATTATTTTTATGTACCTGTATATTCTATAAATTATGTTACTCTAAATTCTATAGTTTATTCTACTAGTAACTAAGATGTTTATTAATTCAGAAATCGAAGAGGTAATTTTTATATCGATTATTTTCGTATGAAACATAAAAAACACGAAATCTAATTTTTCTATGGGTGGGGGCACTTTTAAACATGGGAGTAAATGTATTATGAAAATGATAGAATAAATATATTTCCCTTTTTAATCTTTGAAGGCATTTTCTTTTGATTACTGAATAAAAAGATTTTCATACAGACATTTCTTTAATGAAATAAGGGTGGAATAATGAATGTGTAATGGAAATTAACATCTAACTCTATCCTCATATGAAAAATACAAATGAATCTAAATCCATTTTACAAATGAATTTGAATAATAAATTCAAATTTGAAATTAGATTGTTTCATGTGTATGCTCTTTGGGCCTTATCAGCAATTGGGATAAATATTTTTAGAGACACTTTTACTATTCTCCAGCGAGAAATAAGACCATAGCTGTTAATAGCGAGAAAACATTTAAATGTAACTAATGAATAACAGGTGACACTTAATAGTAATAATAATTCGCTTTTAAATCATTAATGAACAAACCGAAACAATGTAGCCATTAATACACTGGTGTGCCAAACTTAAGCAATAGGCCTCCTTTGTGAAGGCGTCTGGCCAAAGTAATGCAGAAAATGCATGCCACATCGGACTCTTGCTGTTGAGAAGCTACTAGAAAGTGAAGATATCACTCGAATGGATTGACCAGCGTACTCTCCCGATTTAAATCCCATCGAACACTTTGGGGAGAAGCATTGCAACACGCTTACCTCCTCCGGAAACACCCAACAACTTAAACAGTTGTTGATTGCAGAATGGACACTCCTACCACAAAAATGTTTGGCCAGCTGGTTATGAGTATCTGGAGACGGTGCGAAGCAACCATTGCAGTTATGGGAGGGCATATCTCATATTATGGAACATCTGCTTATTGTTCTTCCTCTTGGATAGACAATCATAAGTCACTATACTATGCGTTCAATAAAGCTTGTTTTTGTTTGATTCCATACCATATGCATTATTTTCATTTTTCAGCGCCTATGGTTTAGTCATCCTTTACGTACATAATACTATCCCTTATTTCTGACTTTCAGGTAGGTAAGAGGTCGCATAGAGTTATGGCAAAAAACCACCTGTTGCTTTAGTATTGCACACCAGTTTAATTAAAATGTGTATAGAATTGTGTTTTTTATAAATATATCCTGTAATTTGGAATCAACAATTTTCATGGGGGTTTGACCACATATTTTCGTACTGAAAGGGATGAGTATCATTAAAAGAGTAGAAAATCACAAATATACATGTATAACTGAGAAATTTCAGTTATTCGTGCTTTTATATAAATATTGAATTTAAAAGTATTCATTTTAACACTTTAAAAAATCCTTTTTATTCCGAAACGCAATCTGCTTTATACAAAGCTAATTGGATCATATTTCGAGTCAAAAATTTACACTTATTAAATAAAATTACTGAAGCAAAATCCTAATCATTTCTGTGCTCACATTAAATTTTTGCTATCTAATTATCACCGAGTTTGTTTTGATACTTTTGCTGAATTGTGGGTTTTTTTCAATAGCTATTAAGAAAGAACTAATATTTGTTTACATTGGGAGTAATTACTTTGAAAAGGATCTAGATTCTGAAAAAAAATCTCATTTGAGAGCGGCTATTATGTTTAAATAGCTGGTGAACCGTTAAGTATTGCTAGTTAAGAGAGATAAACAAAAGTAAAACAGATCATCTTTATGTAACGAAGCTATTTCAGAATTCTATTTCATGATTAAAGCAATAATCTTTTTTTTTCCTAGTTCTGAAATACCTGATATTGAAGTTGTGTTAAACCGTGTATTTAATCCGATAAACGAAATTGCATTAAAAATATTCAGAATGGTTTATGCTCAAAAATAAAACGACTGTAGATAAATTAACTTTGTAAGAAAAAAAAAGAAAAAATCAGATTATCATATTATATAATGAAATGAAAGGGGAACGCAGAGAAAATAAAAGATAATCCAGCTGTTTCTGTCATAAAGCTTTTTTTTTTTCGTATTTAAAGGAAATCATTTAAAGGAAGAAATGTATTAGTTATAGGTAAATATATTTAGAGTTATTATAGATGAATTTTTTAAAGAATATGAAGAGTTTTATTGATGTATAAATAATTATTCAAAACTAAATAATGGCTACTTGTTATGCATTATAAAATTAATTATTAACTTCAATATTAAAAGATGGGTTTTTATAAATTGCATGCAAATATAAAGATACTTCGTTATGATTTTGAAGGATGAAACATTATATTATGAAACATGTTAAAATAATTGCATCTTGTAGTTAAAGAATGTCTGATAATTATATGCTGAAATTATTAAGATAAATAAACTCATCTGTTGTTCCATGTTACGATAGAGGTATGTTTATTGAAGCTTCCAAGGTAACTTTTTGGTTTTAATACACCTCATAAAGGGAGAATCTAGTAAAAAAGAGAAATACTCAAAGAAAAATACTTTATTGAACAACTTTAAGGGGTGCCTTTAAAAATAATTATACTGATTTTTTGCTGATGTAGATGGAATTATGAATATTATCTCAAATGTGTTTTTTCAAATTTTTACTTTTCTGTTACATAGACAACTTGAGGGTCTCATACTTTTATTCTTCTGAAAAAAAAACACTGACTAAAGTGACCCACATACACAGCAAATCCGTTCTCACCCTTACATGCAGATATTTGTCTTATCCATATTGGTTAACTTTCACAGCAGAGTAACTAATAATTTCTATCTTTAGACCTTAATTTCAGCATAAAACCTGAACTTGAACAGGGGAAATGCTTTTGCTTTACAGTGGTTTCAATTTATAACCAACATTTACCTTTTCTTTTATATCTTTTTTCAAATGTCATTTCTTTTACGCATGCGTAAATTTTATTCATTTTCAAATTTATTCCTTCTATAAGGTTCTAAAACTTGTTATGACTCCAAGAGGAGAATATCCTTTTAAATAAAATTCTTGTATATCATTGAACCTCGCTGTTGCAGTTTAAACTCGTAATGAGTATCAAAACACAAAAGTTTATACTTACTTACTTTCTAATAGAAATTCAGGTAATAATTGTGTTAGAGATTTAAATATTATACATCAATTGATGTAATTAATTATTGTACATATTTATAAAGTAAGGAATTTATTAACTTATTTCAACTAATGCTTTACTCACCCACATTTTATAAGAAGTACGTAGACAAATTTTAACGTAGAAAAATAGCTTACTTGTTCCTACTAAAAGCATTCTTAGAGAAATGTAAGCAGACTATGCGTAAAATATTGAATTTGATTCCAGTATTTGTGAGATCTATTTCAGATTTCTAGCCTTTGGAAAAGTCCATCACCAAGTATATTGTACAATAGTTGTTCTTAATTATTGCCTGCGTATATATAGTAGGGAATTTATTAACTTCGTGGATTCCACTAATGCTTTACTCACACACATTTTATAAGATCTAAATTCCAGCATAATTTTCCTTTTTTTTAGATTATTGAATAATAATTTCATCTTTCAAAATAAAAATGATATGTGATGAGGAATTTTAACGTAGACAAATAACTTACTCATTTCTTCTAAAAGCTTTCTTAGACAAATGTAATCAAACTGGGTGTAAAATATTGAACTTGATTCCAGTGTTTGTGAGATCTATTTAAGATTTCTAGCTTTTGGAATAGTCCATCACCACGTATATTATATAATCAGTGGTAATTAATTATTGCCAGTGTTTATATAGTAGGGAATTTATTTACTTCATTAATTCAACTAATGCTTTACTCTCTCATATTTTATAAGAACTAAATTCAGTATAATTTTCATTTTGAGGTTATTGAATAATAATTTAATCTTTCAACCAGATGAGATTCAAAATAAAAATGGTATGTGATGGGGAATTTTAACATAGACAAATAACTTACTCATTTCTACTAAAAGCTTTCTTAGACAAATGTAATAATACTGGTCATAAAATATGGAATTTGACTCCATGTTTGTGAGATCTATTTAAGATTTTTAGCTTTTGGAATATTCCATCAACAAGTATATTGTACATCAGTAGTAATTAATTATTGCCTGTGTTTACATAGTAGGAAATTTATTAACTTCATGGATTCAACTAATACTTTACTCTCCAACACTTTATAAGAATTAAATTCCAGTATAATTTTCCTTTTTAGGTCATTGAAAAATAATTTCATCTTTCAACCAGATCACATTCAAAATACAAATGAGATGGGATAGAGGATTTTAACGTAGGCAACGTATCTGTTCCATCTAAAAGCTTTCTTAGACAAATGTAATAAAACTGGACGTAAAATATTGAATTTGACTCCAGTTATTCAGAGATCTTTTTAGGATTTCTAGCCTTTGGAATATTTCAACACCAAGTATATTGTACATCAGTTGTTGTAATTAATTATTACCTGCGTTTATATAGTAGGAAATTCATTAATTTGATGTATTCATCTAATATTTTGCTCTCCCACATTTTATAAGAACTAAATACCAGTATAATTTACCTTTTTTCGTTAATGAAAAATAATTTAATACTTCGACCATATAACATCCACAATACAAATAAGATGTGATGGAGAATTTTGATACAGACAAATAAATTACTTGTTCCTTCTAAAAGCTTTCTTTGACAAATATAATAAAACTGAAAATAAAATATTGAATTTGACTCCAGTGTTTGTGAGATCTATTTAAGATTTCTAGCTTTTGGAATAATCTATCACCAATTATATTGTAAATCAGTTGTAATTAATTATTGTCTGTGTTTATATAGTAGGGAATTTATTAGCTTCATTAATGCTTTACTCTCTCATATTTTATAAAAACTAAATTTTCAGTATAGTTTCCCTTTTTAGGTTAATATAAAATAACTTAATAATTCAGCCGTATTACATTCACAATACAAATAAGATGTGATGGGGAATTTTGATGTACACACTTACCTGTTCCTTTTAAAAGCTTTCTCAAGCAAATGTAAACAAACTGGGCGTAAAATATTGAATTTGATTCCAGAGTTTGAGATATCTTTTTAGGATTTCTAGCCTTTGGAATATTCCATCACCAAGTATATTGTACATCAGTTGTAATTAATTGTTGCCTATGTTTATATAGTAGAAAAGTTTTTAACTTCTTGAATTCAACTAATGCTTCATTCTCACATTTTATAAGAACTAAATTCCAGTATAGTTCTAATTTTTTAGGTTAATAAAAAATAACTTAATAATTCAACCAGATCACATTCAAAATACAAAGAAGATGTGATGGGGAATTTTGATGTAGACATCTAACTTACCTGTGCCTTTTAAAAGCTTTCTTAGGCAAATGTAAACAAACTGGGAGTAAAATATTGAATTAGACTTCCAGTGTTTGAAAGATCTTTTTAGGATTTCTAGCCTTTGGAATATTCCATCACCAAGCATATTTTACATCAGTTGTAATTAATTGTTGCCTATGTTTATATAGTAGGAAAGTTATTAACTTCTTGGATTCAACTAATGCTCCATTCTCACATTTTATAAGAACTAAATTACAGTACAGTTCTCCTTTTTTAGGTTAATAAAAAATAACTTAACAATTCAACCATATCACATTCACGATACAAATAAGATGTGATGGGGAATTTTGATGTACACAATTAACTTACCTGTGCCTTTTAAAAGCTTTCTTAGACAAATGTAAACAAACTGGGAGTAAAATATTGAATTTGACTCCAGTGTTTGTGAGATCTATTTAGGATTTCTAGCCTTTGGAATATTCCATCACCAAGTATATTGTATAATAAGTGTTGTAATTATTAACTGCGTTTATATAGTAGGGAAGATTTTAACTTCTTGGATTCAACTAATGCTTTACTCAGACATTTTATAAGAACTAAATTCCAGTTTAGTTTTCCTTTTTTAGGTTATTGAAAAACAATTTAATAATTCAACCAGATCACATTCACAATATAAATAAGAAGTGATGGGGAATTTAAACGTAGAAAAATAACTTACCTGTTCCATCTAAAAGCTTTCTTAGACAAATGTAATCAAACTGGACGTACAATATTGAATTTGACTCCAGTGTTTGAGAGATTTATTTAGTATTTCTAGATTTTGGAATATTCCATTACCAAGTATATTGTACAAAAATATTGTAATTAATTATTACCTGCGTTCATATAGTAGGGAATTTATTAACTTCATGGATTCAACTAATTCTTTGCTAGCACACATTTTATATGAACTAAATTCCAGTATAGTTCTACTTTTTTACCTTAATGGAAAATACTTTAATAATCCAACTAGATGAAATTCACAATACAAATAAGATGTGATGGGGAATTTTGATGTTGACAACTAACTTACCTGTGCCTTTTAAAAACTTTCTTAAGCAAATGTAAAACAAACTGGGCTTAAAATATTGAATTTAACTCTAGTGTTTGAGAGATCTTTTTAGGATTTCTAGCCTTTGGAATATTCCATCCCTAAGTATATTGTATATAAATTGTTGTACTTAATTATTACCTGCGTTTATATAGTATGGAAGTTATTAACTTCTTCAATTCAACTAATGCTGTACTCACACACATTTTATAAAAACTAAATCCCAATATATTTGTACTTTTTTACCTTAATGGAAAATACTTTAAAAATTCAACCAGATCAAATTGAAAATACAAATGAGGTAAGATAGGGAATTTTAAAGTAAACAAATAACTTACCTGTTCCAACCAAAATCATTCTTAGACAAATATAATCAAACTGGTTGTAAAATATTGAATTAGACTCCAGTGTTGGAGAGATCTATTTAAGACTTCTGGTCTTTAGAATATTCCACCACTAAGCCACAGTTTCATATGCGCTTAGTTTAATATTTTCTATTAATGAATGAACATTAACTATAATAGAAGTTCATATTGCCTTGATATTAGTTTACCATGACAAACAATCCATAATACAGTAGTAGAAAGACGTTCATTTCGCTGGAAAAGTTCTAGTCTTATTAAGTCATCGTTATATGCAGAGTTATTGTTCCAAACCTAATGTCTAATTCAGAACGCATGATTGGGGAAACATAATTCTTAATTTCTGAATTCTGAATAATTTTATCCGCCTATCCAGTGCTCAGACGATAACACTAGAAATTATAATAGTTTTCGCTACAAGTCAGTCTTAAATCTTTCAGTGTGTAGAATAATCTGTTTCAATCCACGCTTTTAATTCCTCTCAACTAAGCTTTTGATCCTTTATTGAAATGCGAGATAAATTATACTTCATCTTCCGAAATTCAGCTTCTAGATTAACATAAACTGACTTATTAATGTTGCTGAATACCCTTAGTAGTCATTGTTTAGATACACTTTGAATAAAAATTAGTAAAATCCTTTTGTGCTTCTATAATCTGTTAGAAGAATTTAACGGAACATTTCATTATGTATTCAGCGAGGAAAATACCAATGTATTGCAATATCCTGGGACGGCATGGATTAGTTTGTAATAAATTGTTAGCAATTTGATACAATTGTAATTTCAGAAGACATAGTAAAAGAAAATTTAGTATAATGAAGATTTCTCCACTATGTTCACTTAAGTACATGTAATCAAGAAATAATTATTCTTATTTGAAATAATTATCATTAGATTAGAAGAATATTTCGTTTAAATTCTTTCAGAAACCAAGAAATTAGAAAGCATCGGAAGCTATTTCTACGAGAGAAAGGGGAAAAAACTCCCAACTTAAATAGACTGTTGGGAATCGTAATGACGATCGTGAACAATCTTGTATAATGCATGATCGGTGGAAGAAATTTCAGCAATCCGAAAGTTTCGATTAATGATGCCTTGGGATTAAATTTCTCGAGGCCAGTGAGCCTATCAATTAATTGCAGATGCGCCCTGTCGAAAGACTTTTAGAAGAGAATAAAAATATTTCCCTTTAATGTTGATGGCAAAATAATGATGAAAATTCATTCAGTATATTCATACCATTTATTGATATTTTTGTTGAAAGACTAACATTACAATGGTCAAAAATATAACTCGTGTTTAAAACTTAAAGATATTTCAATGGAATAAAGTAAACGTACTTAAGCTTTAAATCATATCTCAAATTTTATTCAAAACAAATATATGTATTGTAATTTTGTATGATTTATGTTCTTAAATTGCTTTCATATATTGAGATACCATGTACCAGTAGTACATTCCCTCTAGAGGCAATGGTCGAACGATGACCAAATAGTAGAGCGCTGCTCTTCGGTATCGGAGTTCTATGGTTCTAATCTCACTGGTGGCATGGTTGTGTTTAGCCGTTAAGATTTAACTTGAAGCAGTAGGTCCCGGTCTCATTACTCCTCGGGTAGCAAAACAGTATAGTAACGCTCGAAACTAAATCTAGAGGTAATAATGGATATTTATTAAGATATATTATGTTTTTAATGTGACTCTGTGTATGGAGATATCATATACTAGTAGTTTCTTTTTTTAGAGATCATGATGGATATTTATTAAAATATATAATGTGCTTAAAGTGGCTTCATGTATTGAGATACTATGTACTAGTAGTATACTCCTTTTAGAGATCATGATGGATATTTATTAAATTATATTATGTTCTTAGAATCGCTTCATGTACTGAGATATCATATACTAGTAGAACAATATTTAGAGATCATGATGGATATTTATTAAAATATATTATGTTCTTAAAGTGGCTTCCTGTATTGAGATACCATATACTAGTAGTACACTCCTATTAGAGATCATGATGGATATTTATTAAAATAACATTAACTCTTGAATACAAATGAATTTATTCCGTTTAAAATCCAAAATTACAATAAGTTAAAAGCAAATTAATTCAAAGAGAAATACCTAATATATAACGCCACATATTCGCTATATTTATAGTTATCAGAGCTATAATTTTCTGTATTTTTTCAATATCTACTGTCCTGTAAATGTCTCAATTTTAAAACTTTCTTCTATGAGAATAAGAGAATGTCCAGAGGAGGTAATTCTCGATTTTTAAATTCTATAAATTGTATAAAATAATAATCAAATTAAAATAAAGTCCATTTCTCCATTTCTAAAGAGGTGTAAGATTAAATGGTCCTCTTTTAGAGTTCGCGTTAATTATTTCAAGGGCTTTTAATACGGACAGGCAAATATTCATTTTAAATAAATGACTCGCTGAAACATATGTCAAGCTTAAGTTTTAGATAACAGTTGACAGGCTCGAATAAATAATTTCAAAGTGAAGGACAATTTAGTTTATAGAAAATAGAGGCTGTAATATTTTCCAGAAATTTTGAATCGACAGTAAAGTTCCCCCCCCTCTTTCTCTCTTTATATATATATATATATATATATATATATATAATATATATACATATATATATATATATATATATATATATATATATATATATATATATATATATATATATATATATATATATATATATATATATATATATATATATATATATATATATATATATATATATATATATATATATATATATATATATATATATATATATATATATATATATATATATATGTATATATATATATATGTATATATATATATATATATATATATATATATATATATATATATATATATATATATATATATATATATATAATATATATACATATATATGTGTGTGTATGTGTGTGTGTTTGTGCGTGTATATATATATATATATATATATATATATATATGTATGTGTGTGTGTGTGTAAATAATGTATGTATGTATGTATGTATATATATGTATATAAATACGTATCTGTGTGTGTGTGTAATAAAATGGACTTCCCGATGGGTGGTTCCAGTCATGGCCCATAAATATAACACCACTTTAAAGACCTTTATTAACAGACCGTTGGAGGACGGATTCCCACTTCATTATAGGAACTGGACATAATGCGGGGTTAGCTAGCATGAAGTTAGAAGTAAAAGGTCCTTAACACCTAGGTCAACATCTCAGTTAAAATCTGCGGGAAAATCTGTAGGAAAATCGGCCTACGATATCGTGCATCTCCTTTTCAAATACCCACATACATATGAATGTGTGTCTGTCTGTGTGCATGTATGTGTGCATATTTAGTTGTGCAGTGTCTATGTTCATTCTTATATATATACTAACATAATTATATATACATTACAATATGATGACTATGTATTCATATGTAAAATATATATATATATATATATATATATATATATATATATATATATATATATATATATATATATATATATATATATATATATATAAACAAGTCATTAAATAGCATTTACTTAATAAAAATATTCTAATATTTATAAGAAAATAAAAAATAATGAATAATTGTTATTTGGTATGAAAAATTCTATAGCATGACATACGTAGAAATCAGACATGTGTCATGCATGCTAAAGTTAATCAAAATATTCAAAGAATCAAAAAGTGATTTTGTTAAAAATTATCTCAATAACTTAAAATTTATTTTAATTACAAAATTACAGCCAAAAGTGAAACTATTTTAAAAAGTAAGTATTCGGTCCCTGAAAAATCAATATTTAGTATAATCAATATTAATATATATGAAGCCCAGTGGCGCTAAAGTAGCGCTTCGCGTTCCCACGCCACAGGTCCGGGTTCGATCCCGGGCTGGGCAAGGATGACTCAGACTTTCATCCTTTCAGTGGGTAGAGAAACTGAGTACCAAGCATGCTTGGGAACTAAACACTGGGTGTTCTGCGTAAGGCTGACCACCGAACCGGAACATATGCTTCGCACCCCAAGGCCCTTGGTCTAGAAAACGGAGATTGGCAATATTTAGTATAATCACTATTTAGTATAATTTAATTCAATATTTAGTATAACTTAAATGTAAAGTTATTCTTCCAAATTACTATTAATTATGTCACTATACTGGTAATCAGTTTAATTATCAGTGTAAATTTTAATTAACCATTAGCTTTGTAGGACTTTTCTTTCTAAAAAAGAAGTTATTTAAATGTAGAATATCAATGAAATACTTTTTCCTAAAAAGTTTTAAAATATAATGTCTTAAAGAGACTATTTCCGTGAGAAAAACAATTTGCTTTAAAAAAAACTCTAAAAGAAAGTATTTTCAAGTTAATAAAGAAAGAAACAAAGACTTTCAAAGTAAAATAGAACCTTCTGATCCTGTATTAAATTAGGAATTAAAAATATATCCAGGCCATTTTGCTGGATGTGTGAGTCAGGCAAATTTTTATATTTTTTGGGGGAAAAAAAGGATGAAAATATGGTAAATCCGCATGCTTCATAGTATTTGAATTCAATTTAATTTTTTGCTAAACAGAACTTAGGAGAATAAAGAGATTTTTTTACGGGAGAAGTAAATTAGCTTTAAAAGTGTGGAAAAAGTACAACTCTACTAAAAGAAAATATTCGTCGAAATAGTTCTATTATCTCATTCTTTAAGAAGCGAAGCGTATAAGGCATTGGAACTATCAGTGTTGTAAGTAAATGGAAAAATGAGGGTAGAAATTGGAAATAAGAAATAGATTTCTGCTTAGGAATGAAGGACCTAAATAAAATTATAGTAACACAGAGCATGCTAAAGAACGTTTGTTAAGAAAGTAACAATAAATCGAAATTATTCATTTTTACTTAAATATAAATATAATTAAATAAATGAAATGCATATTAAAAAGTTTTCTTACTCAAGCTTTTGAAAACACTTTTATATACCTATTTACACATCCACAATAAAATAAAGTATAACTATATCTATATAATTGTTTGTATGTAAATTTGCATATATAACTATATTGTTCTTTCTATCAACTGTCTATCAACTCGAAAATGCCAAAGATCCTCTTACATAAAAAAATTTACATAACTAGTGACGCTTAACCTACATCACCTCCCAATTAGTAACCAGATTAGTTGGCTCATACAACTATAAATTGTGCTGTACTGGTTGTACAGATAATCGTGAAAGAAGATGCCTTTTATTAACCTTATTATTTATGAATATATATATATATATATATATATATATATATATATATATATATATATATATATATATATATATATATATATAATATATATATATATATATATATATATATATATATATATATATATATATATATATATATAATACTGTAGCATTAAAAAGAAGCATCAGAGTCTCCATAGCCTATATATATGTATATATGTATGTATATATATATACATATATATATATATATATATATATATATATATATATATATATATATATATATATGATTTTTAAAATTCAATATAAATGGCTTGGCGTCAAAATAACACCAACAGAAGCGTTAGTGTTAATTATATTTATGAATCTTTATCTGCAAGCAAACTATTGCAAGTAAAATTATATAAATATTGCACATATATATATATATATATATATATATATATATATATATATATATATATATATATATATATATATATATATATATATCTTCTTTATATACATTAACATATGCATACATACACATACACACATTTATATACATATAATACTGTGCTGTCGTGAATAAAACGTAATTGAAATCAGAAAACAAAATAAATATTCGGTTTTAAAGGACAGCATCTTCTTTCACCGACTTCTACAGCGAAAAACCAGTACATCAGTAAACCAGTACCAGTATATATATATATATATATATATATATATATATATATATATATATATATATATATATATATATATATATATTATATATATATATATATATATATATATATATATATATATATATATATATATATATATATATATATTTATATATATATATATATATATATATATACATATATGTATATATATAAATATAATATATATATATATATATATTTATATATATATATATATATATATATATATATATATATAAATATTATATATAATATATATATATATATGTGTGTGTATGTGTGTTTATATATAAACATAGGACGGTATAATGGTATGTATAATACCTCACTATTACACTATCTGAAAATGTGTTTAACTTGTATTATAAGAATCTTGCTTTTTAAAATATGTTATTTATATGAAAAAAAGTTGTTCAACCTTAAAATATGACATATTCTTTATATATCAATGACATATTCTGTAATAAAATTCTTTGGTCTCTACGAAAATTATAAATGCATGCAGCTGAGTTATACACGAAAATATAACTTACAAAAATATTTACTTTTCTGCTTTTTGCAAGAAATCGTGTACAAATTAATAAAGAACGAAACCAAAGAGAAAGTCGTCTATTTACCTTGGATTTTAAAATATGTTCCATTTCTTTTAGCTGGATGTTTCCAGCTGAGATACTTTTATAGATTCTCGGTAAAAAATAGGATTAACATCTCGTAAATCCGCATGTATCATAATATTTGAATTCAATTTAAAGTTTTAGTTCAGCTAAGCTCAAAAGATTTTTTTATCTCGAGCTAAATAAATTAGCTATAAAAAATGAAAAAAATATTTAAGCCTATCTCTCCGAAAAAATATTTTCGAAGTAGTCCTATTATTCTTTCTTTTAAACAGTGAATCAGTTTTTGGATCTAGCATCTCTATTAATAAAAAGAATAGAAAAATTTCGAAATAGAAATTGTTATTTGCTAGAAGGAAATAAGCATTTCACTGTTAAATAAAACATTTCCAAAATATTTAATTTTCTTTATTTTTGTAATAGTTTATAATTGAAATTTATATTTTAAACGTACATACAGTCAACTTTATGATATCCCGAAAGCTTGGGACAATGGCTTTTATGTATACAATGAGTTTTATTTTTTTATCAGTTTATTTGGTTTGGTTTAGATTGCTACGGTCTACTTTTTTGCAACACGAGGGCTAGTGAGAACGGGACCTATAGCTTAAAGCCGATTCCGAACGGCTACGAACATCCATGATACCGTGGGATTCGAACCCACATACTCCTGTACCGAAGGCTAGCATTCTGACCAATCGGCCATCGTTCGGCTGTATTAGTTTACAATTGTAGTTATAATTCTTAATAGAATTATATCAAGAAAAATTATTTTTCAATTAAGCCCACTGTTTCCTATTGGAAATAAACCATCTTTTTTATATCTAAACTATATATAACAGAATATGTTTTTTAAAGTATTGTTCCATTATCTATATAAGGAAGGAAAATCAAACATTTTTTTAAATTTTTTAAAAAATTGGCTATTTAAGGGTTAAACTAGTTGGAAAATCACAAAGGCAACGATTTAACTATATTAAAAAATTTATATAAAATCTTTAAATTAAAACTTATAATCTTTATATTAAAACCAATTCAGTATAATATTTATACATTTGTACAGTATAATATTTATTCATTTAACAAATAAATCAAGATATTAATACATATATTTAAGGGTTAAACTAGTTGGAAAACCACAAAGGCAACGATTTAACTATATTGGAAGCAATACCATTTTTAGAAGACTGCTGAATATCTAAACTAAAAAATGTTGTATACAAATACAGAACGCATGTATAATGTATATAAACAAACATATAAACATTTTTATCTTACAATACAATTTTATTAAAAAAACTTTCTATATTAAAAAATCCATATTAAATCTTTAATTTAAAACTTATATTCTTTATATTAAAACCAATTCAGTATAATATTTATACATTTGTACAGTATAATATTTATTCATTTAACGAATAAATCAAGATATTAATACATATATTTAGGGGTTAAACTAGTTGGAAAACCACAAAGGCAACGATTTAACTATATTGGATGCAATACCATTTTTTGAAGACTGCTGAACATCTAAACTACAAAAATGTTGTATACAAATACACAATGCATGTATAATGTATATAAACAAACATATAAACATTTTTATCTTACAATACAATTTTATTAAAAAAAACTCTCTATATTAAAAAATTTATATTAAATCTTTAAAGTAAAACTTATGATCTTTATATTAAAACCAATTCAGTATAATATTTATACATTTGTACAGTATAATATTTATTCATTTAACAAATAAATCAAGATATTAATACATATATTTAAGGGTTAAACTAGTTGGAAAACCACAAAGGCAATGATTTAACTATATTGGATGCAATACCATTTTTCGAAGACTGCTGAACATCTAAATTACAAAATTGTTGTATACAAATACACAATGAATGTATAATGTATATAAACAAACATATAAACATTCTTATCTTACAATACAATTTTATTAAAAAAACTCTCTATATTAAAAAAATTATATTAAATCTTTAAATTAAAACTTATAATCTTTATATTAAAACCAATTCAGTATAATATTTATACATTTGTACAGTATAATATTTATTCATTTAACAAATAAATCAAGATATTAATACATATATTTAAGGGTTAAACTAGTTGGAAAACCACAAATGGAATGATTTAACTATATAGGATGCAATACCTTTTTTCGAAGACTGCTGAACATCTAAATTACAAAATTGTTGTATACAAATACACAATGCATGTATAATGTATATAAACAAACATATAAAAATTTTTATCTTACAATACAATTTTATTAAAAAAAAACTCTCTATATTAAAAAATATATATTAAATCTTTAAATTAAAACTTATAATCTTTATATTAAAACCAATTCAGTATAATATTAATACATTTGTACAGTGTAATATTCATTCATTTAACAAATAAATCAAGATATTAATACATTTAATGTATAAGTTTGTAATGTCCTGAACCTTTTTAAGAAATAGGGAGAAAAAATAGGAAATAAGTTTTTACAGACTTATATAGACCTATATCCACTATATGGAGGGTAATTTACAAACAAATTTGCAAATGTACTTCGATATTAGGTAAAAGTTCGTAAAATAGGAAATTTCAGAAAAAGCCGTCTTTTAAATAAAGGTTCAATTGTAAACCTTCTTCCCGGATAATACTTTATCGTTTAAAAATTTCACAATTCATTCCCTTTCTTGGACGTATCAATAGTTTTATAACTTCAATATAGTAAAAAAGACGATGGTAAATCTAGTAAATCCGTGTGAATCGTCCTATTTAAATTCAATTTAACTGTTTCGCTACTCAGATTCTAGGTGGATAAAAGGATTTTTCGCGAGGAAAATAAATTAGCTTTAAATGTGTGAAAGAAAAACTTAGGGCCAAATTTCTCCGAATGAAAAAACATTTTCATCGAACTAGTTCTGTTGTCCCGACTCTAAGAAGAGAATTATTCAACGGAAACGACTGGCCCCATTCCTAAAAAGGAGATGACGAATTCCGAAAGAGAATCTGTTTTCTGTTTAGGGGAATTCTGCAAAAGGTTGTTTTGGGAAATGATAGAATGTATTTTAATTCTTTATTTTCTTCGTAAATATTGATATGTTCTATTTTTAGTAAATATCTATTTATGCATTCTTAGAATATTCAGACTTCAGTAAACAACATTTACTGGTGAAACTACATAGTAAAATTAAGATAGACAAATATAGATAAATATACATAAATATATGTGTGTGTGTTAGCCTACAGCTATTTTATAACTCGCAATGGACCACCTACTTCGACGAGTGTAAACTATAATGCTATGCAATAATTTATTGATATTAGTTTTGTTATTCTAATCTACTGTTTTCTTGCTACACGAGGCTGAAATACGGCTAACAGTATATAACTAATACACATGCATGTAATGTTAGTATCCTATGCAATAATTCGATTAATACAAGTTTGGTATTGGCGTTGAATTCTACAATCTACTGTTTTGCTAAAGGTCACTTAGATACGGCTAACAGCTATTTTATATAATCGACTAATAATGTTTATTCATTAGTAACAAATAATTCAGATTAATACATATTTGGTTTAGTTTGGCGTTGAATTCTACAATCTACTGTTTTGTAACGAGGTAATATACGGCAACATATTTTATAATTGCAATATATACCTCGACGAGTGTAATAGTTAGTAATCCTATGCAGGATAATTGATATTAATAACGTTTGGATGTTTGGCGTTGAATTCTACAATTATGTTTTGCTATAAATTAATATAACATATTTTATAACTCGCAATCGATATATAAAGTGTAATACGTTAGTATATCCTATAATAATTCAGATTAATACATATTTTTTAGTTTTTAATTCTACAATTACTGTTTTGCTAAAATCACTTTAATATAATATATTTTATAATAATATATATCGACGAGTGTAATACGTTATAATCCTATATAATTATATTAATACATATACATAGTTTGGTTTAGTTTGTATTTCTACAATCTACTGTTTTGCTACACATACTTGAATATAACATATATATAACTCGCAATCGATACCTATCGACGAGTGTAATACGTTATATTATAGGATAATTCAGATTAATACATAGTTTGGTTTAGTTTGGCGTTGAATTCTACAATCTACTGTTTTGCTAGACGAGGTACTTGAATACGGTAAAGCTATTTTATAATTGCAATCGTACTAACGACATTTTTAATACGTTAGTAATCCTATGCAGGATAATTGATATTAATACATAGTTGGTTTCGTTTGGCGTTGAATTCTACAACTACTGTTTTGCTAGAATCACTTCACCCTACGTAACAGCTATTTTATAACTCGCAATATACCTAAGACGATGTAATACGTTAGTAATCCTATGTCCTATAAATTCAATTATAATAGTTTGGTTTAGTTTGGCGTTGGATTCTACAATCTACTGTTTTGCTAGACGAGGATTGAGATAGTAACAGCTATTTAAACTTGAAGACTACTTAGAAATTTATCCGAAAATTAATACATAGTTTGGTTTAGTTTGGCGTTGAATTCTACAATCTACTGTTTTCTACACGGTACTTGGCCGGCCTACCTAACAGATTTTATAACTCGAATCGACTACTAGAGAGAGTGTAATGTTAGTAATCTATGCAGGATAATTGATTAATTGTTTTTTAGTTTTTGAATTCTTTACTGTTTTGCTAGACGGGTCACTTGATACGGCTAACAGCTATTTTATAACTTGCAATCGACTATATCGACGAATGATTTACGTAGTAATCTATGCATAATTGATATTAATACATAGTTTGGTTTAGTTAATTCTAATCTACTGTTGTGATACTTGAGACGCTAACAGCTATTTTATAACTCGCAATGGACCACCTACTTCGACGAGTGTAATACTTTAGTTATGCTATGCAGGATAACTGATATTGATACTTAGTTTGGGGTTGAATTCTACAGTCTACTGTTTTGCTAGACGAGGTCACTTGAGACGCGACCTACGGCTAACAGCTATTTTATTACTCGCAATCGACCACCTACCTCGACGAGTGTAATACGTTAGTAATCCTATGCAGGATAATTCAGATTAATACATAGTTTGGTTTAGTTTGGCGTTGAATTCTACAATCTACTGTTTTGCTACACGAGGTCACTTGAGACGCGGCCTACGGCTAACAGCTATTTTATAACTCGCAATCGACCACCTACCTCGACGAGTGTAATACGTTAGTAATCCTATGCAGGATAATTCATATTAATACATAGTTTGGTTCAGTTTGAAGTTGAATTCTGCAGTCTACTGTTCTGCTACACGAGGTCACTTGAGACGGGGCTGACTGCTGACAGCATATTCCGAATATTTATGACGTAGTGAGATTCGAACCAACGAATATTGCTACCGAAAAGCACAGCCCTACCCAATTTTCCTTCTTTTTACTATTGATACATAAAAGCACACACACACACACACACACACACACACACACACACATATATATATATATATATATATATATATATATATATATATATATATATATATATTATATATATATATATATATATATATATATATATATATATATTATATATATATATATATATATATAATCCTCTGTATGTATTATTGCTCGCTATACAATCCGAAACAGATGCCACATAGTATCTGAGTTAACGACGTATTATGTTATTCTACCTGTGACCATCAGCGTTTAAAAATATTTGCCTAATCACGTGCTGCTGCTTCATTTTGTTCGGCACAAGAACTCGCAATAAGCTCTAAACTAGTAATATGACATCTACGCTATATAAGTGCCTTTTAATTTTTTTTCTCTTCCTTCTTCTTTAAATATTAGCCATCCAGGACTTAACCAAACAGTGGCAGAAATGTAGGACGTTGGCTTTAGGCAGCATAGTCCACCCTCCAGAATCGTGCTGCTGG
>CM063498.1:143186616-143194116 GCA_032207245.1 Pardosa pseudoannulata | reverse complement strand
ATATATATATATATATATATATATATATATATATATATATATATATATATATATATATATATATATATATACCGGGAGCCATAATTAAACTGACAGTGCTCACAGTGTTCTGTTGCGTGATCTATTTGCTAGAAAGAAGCTACATTTTGTAGGAAGATTAAATAAGACGGGGGACGAAGGATTAGGCAAAAAAACAAAAGCAAATTAGTTCCAAAAGTTACCGCTAGGGGAATATTTGGCGCTGTGTAACAGAAAATAGAGTGTTAACAAATGCAAATCAATACTGAAATTATGTTTTATTTTACATTCAAATGAGTTTCAATGTAAACTTTCAATCCGATTGATTCGAAACGTAACACATTGCCTTTTAAAACCCAAGCAGCTGGCACTGTGCCAATAGATATGTGAATACAGAACTTCTTCTTCTGCTCAGCGTACTTGATACTGCAGATTACGAGATTTTATCGGTGTTTATGTAGATTTTACGCTTTTTTAAAAGTGTTGCCATGTTGTATTTGAACTAAATCAGAAAATGTGCCTAATAAAAGGTAATTTTATTCCGTATTAATTTGCATTTGTTAACACTCTATTTTCTATAACACAGCTCCAAATATTCCCCTAGCGGTAACTTTTGGAACCTTTTTTTTTTTAGGAATCCTTCGTTTACCGTCTTGTTTAATCTTCCTAGAAAATGTGGCGTCATTCTCGCAAATAGATAGCGCTACAGAACACTGTGAGCACTGTCAGTTTAATTATGGCCACCCAGTATGTATATATAATATATATATATAGGTAGCGATCAAATTTATATTTTCTGTACGATCGTTTCCTGGGTGTACATCTTGAATATCGGTAATCCAGTAAAATATCAAATCTCCGACATCGCTGAGGCCGGATAAAGATAGTGCAAGAACGGGACAAACGACGACTGGGGAGAATCATTAAATGCGACAGAAGAGCAACCCTTCCCCAAATTGCTGCAGATTTCAATGCTTGGCCTTCAACAAGTGTCAATGTGCGAACCATTCAACGAAATATCAGCGATATGGGCTTTCGGAGCTGAAGGACCATTCGTGTACCCTTGATGATTGTACGACTCAAAGTTTTACCCCTTGTCTGAGACTGTCAACACAGACATTGGGCTGTTGATGACTAGAAACACGTTGCCTCGTTTCAAATTGTACCCAACGGATGGACGTGTATGGGTTTCGAGACAACCTCATGAATCCATGGGACCTTTCATGAAAAAAGGTCAGTGTTGGAGCTAGTGGGAGCTCTGTGATAGTATTCTGCTCGCACGGTTCGAGTGATATGCGTCCCCTGATATGTTTAGATACGACTATGACAGGTGGCAAGTACGTAAGTATCCTGTCATATCACCTGTACCCAATCATGCCCATTGTGTAATCTGGTGGACTTCATAAATCCCAGCAGGACAATGCGACAGACTCCAGGAACACTCTTCTGACATTAAACACTTCGTTGACCATCACAATCCCCAGATATGAACATTACTGGACATATCTGGAATGTCCTGCAACTTAGTGTTCAGAAGAGATCGCCACCACCTCGTACTGTTAGGGATTTATACACAGCCCTGCTGGATTCATGGAGTCAATTACACCCCCCACCATTACTTCAGATATTAGTCTAGTCTATGCCACGTTGTGTTGCGGCACTCCTAATGTGCTCTCGGGAGCCCTATACGATGTTCAGGTATACAAGTTTTATTTTGTTTTTTGACAAAAGAATTGGTACCTAGTTAGGTGTACCAGTTTTTTTGTCTCTTCATTGTGTATACATACATGTATATGTGTATGTATGTATGTATATATATATATATATATATATAAATATATGTATATATATATATATATACATATATATATATATATATATATATATATATATATATATATATATATATATATATATATACATATATATATATATATATATATATATATATATATATAACATGTAGCTGGTGAAATTATCTTTTACCAAATATACGGGAAATTTAGCGTTATTATTTAAATTGCCTGGGCAACAAGAACTTTTAATCGTAGTTCATCTATGGCTGCACTATGATCAGTAACTCAAGACTAGAATGCAGATTGGAACATCTGGGTCTAAGAGACCCAGACTTTCCGATCTATGAAAAAGGCTAATAAGAGACAAAATGTCTATAAAATTTTGTTTTCTTAAAACATCTCTTCTCTATCCTTATACCAAGTGCCAGACAAAGATTGTACGCAAAAGTCTAAAATAAATTTACGTTTTCTGAGAAAGAAAAAATTTTTCAAATTAATAAACAAAGAAGCTTAAACTTGCGAAGTGAAATAGTATCTGTTTCTAATATATTATCTTAGGATTTAAAATTTATTTCCTTCCTTTTAGTTAAATAGGGGAATCAGAGCTGTTTTTTTAACTTCGTGTGAAATATATTCTTAGTGAAAATCTGGTAAAGCCGTGAGTATGATTTCAATTTAAGTTTTTGTTGAGTAAAGTCTGGGCGAGTAAAGAGTTATTTCTCACGATAAAAATAAATTAGGTTTAAAAGTGCAAAAGAAATTAAGTATATTTCTCTGAAAACAGAAACAAATTTACTTCGTCATGGTTCTATTATTTCTTCTTTAAAACTAGAACGCCAGCTGGCTTCATTTTGACAATGGTAGGCAAGAAGTAAAATAAATTTTTGAGTAAATTCTGCAGTAGTTACATATTCTTTAAACATATATATATATATATATATATATATATATATATATATATATATATATAATATATATATGTGTGTGTGTGTGTGTATATATATATATATATATATATATGTATATATATATATATATATATATATATATATATATATATATATATATATATATATATATATATATATATATATATACATATATAAATATATAAAATATATATACATAAATATATACATATATATATATATATATGTACATATATTTATATATGTATATATATATATATACATAAAATATATATGTATGTATATTAATAAATTTTAAGTTGATGAATTGAGTTCCTTGTTTTAAAAAAATGGCTAATGTGAGGTAATATTCAGTTTCAAATATTTTCTGGGAACTATTTGCAAAGAGCAATGCTTGGAAGCATAGAACTTAAAGTTTTTGCATGTTTTCTTTGTAAATTGGTTTGCCGAGTATGGTTGGTCGATTTGTTTATTTTAATAGTTATGTGTGATTCAGCTCTGCATTTCTTAACTTTAAACAATCTGGAATTTCTTATCAAGTTGTATTTATTGTATCAATTAAATTCTTGTGTTTCTTATTTAGTTTCTCACTCAGCTTTCTCTAAAGGTTTCAAAGGATTGATAATGCACTTAAGCTTCGAAGTTTATAGTCTGTAGTAGACATATGCACCGGAACTAAGCGAACAGAATAGTTTAATAATGCGGAAGATAAAATTCACATAGTCTATTGCCTATTAAATCTAATGGGTCTTCTGTGAGATCATTGGTAGAAAATGATGATAGAGAGGAAAAATGAGTACTGTGCTTCTACAGCAAGTTGTAGGGCACACAAAACACAAAATAAGATACAAAGAGGTGATAAAACATAAAATGATTTCTCCAAAATAAACGTACATTTGAGGCCATAAAAAGAAAACGGTCATCATTTTTGGCAAGGATAAGTGTCAAGGGGAAGTAAACAAAGGCAGTAGAACAAACAATACAGCTAAGTGTCGAAAGATCAGGTAGAATTCGTAGATGGTCCGAAGCCCTATCCAAGTGTCTTCCAATAAAACCAATAAGTTTCAAAACACTTATCAAATATGAATACAGCAAGATCAAGGATTGTCGACTAAAGAAACTGCAATATTAACGAACGCCTGCGCCGGGAGAGATAGCCTTGAGAAGTAACTAGAAAAAGCAGAGGAGTTGCTGGAAACATTCTGAACGAAAACATAAAAATTCATCTAGTTTATATTTAGATCAACCCTCTTTCCAAGAATACCGATTTAATAAATAAATTCTGCACCCCTGCCTTTCATCTCTGGCATTTTCTTAAAACTACATTTGCTTCTCCGGTCTTCAAGGAACTATTGCTTAATGTATTGTACATATAGTATGCATGTAGTCATGAATAACTTTGTTCACTCTTTGACTCACTTTTTAAAATTAATTTATTATATCATAAATCCTAATGTATAACAACCAAAATATTACCATTCACCGAACATAATTAATTTAAATTTAAATAGGTCTCTATCTGATTGCTCAGGGAAAAATGATTTATTCTGTAAAATTCCTTTCAGTCTTTAATCTGAGCATGTTTAATAAACTATAAATCAACTAACATATTGTTCTTGGGAGCAATTCTTTTTCTCACCACTATACTCACATACTTTTATAATAAATATTAAAGTTAAACTAATATTAAAAGAAAAATGATTGTGAAGTAAGCGAAAAATGTCTTCTTTACAAGCATCGTGATATAGTTTTCAATTTTCCCAGAAATAGAAATAGACATTTTCATAGAAATCATAAAACATATAGTATGATTTGTTTCCCCAAAATTAGAGAGTAAACAAATTCTGAAAAATGCGTTTCTAAAATGACAATTTTAAAAACATATATCGTAGTTGTCATATAGCACTCTCCAATATTAGGTATTTACCTGAGATAAAAAAATAGTGGTATTTTTTGTTAGTACAAGACTAAAACTTTATTTGGCTTGCGTTGAGTAAATTAGTTAAGCTAAAATATAACCACAGGTTGTTGAGAGGCTATAGACTTTTTTATGAAAAAAGGACCAAATGACGTCGAAATAATATAAAAGACTTATTCAGTATTTAACTAATATACAAAATTTATTTATACTATTATTTATAGTTTAAGTTCTAGTCAATGAACGTTAGTAATTTCATTTGAGAAGTTAATCATTAACACACATAATCATGAACTTAATTTGCTTATTGGAAATTTTACTTCTGAAGAGAGACCGTGATAAATTTATAAGTCTAATACTTTGAAATGGAATGGAAACAGCTGATAACTCTTCATCAGGTGAGACCTTGATCCTTAGACAGGAGATGGACGTTACAAGTTGTGTCTTATGCTGGGGTTCAGGGGCGCAGAGAAGTTGTCGGTGGGCAGCTGAGTTTGTAAAGTATTTTTTCAGTCCTTCTCGCTGATTTCCTTTTGCTGGCAGAGTTGATATGGTCTCTTGACCACCAATATATTTGGTGATGGATTTAGCTTTCTCTATTCTACCTTCTGCTTTCTTTTTTGTCAGCTTTCCCTTCCTGTCCTCTGTCCTTTTTCTGCCTGCTCTATCTTTCTCTCTCTTTTCCCTTTTATTTACGTACCCATTTTATTTCAATCATTATATTCCTACTTTCGAACGCAAAACTCCAATTGGCATCTTTCGGCTATTGTATTTGTTGCCTTAGATCATGCTCTAATATTGATCATAATATCGTCGACTTTTATTACAGCCTCTCTTCAGATCCTTATTTTTGCCATCGATTGCAAAACTTTCCCTAATCTTATTCACCCCTGGTGTCATCCTTGCAGAATCATTCTTATCTTCGTCTGGCAATCTTAGACTTCTCTGAAGAGTCATAAACCTTCCCTTATCTTTTATCTGACTTCTTTGATCCTTTCTTCTCAATTACTGTTACAAGTATGAGGCTTGATTCAATATATATATATATATATATATATATATATATATATATATATATATATATATATATATATATATATATATATATATATATATATATATATCAATTAATTAATCCACAAAATTTTCTTATATATATTTTTTGATATATTTAATCGCCTCATTAGAATAGTAAAGCTCCGAGAAACTGTCACATCTTCGTGCAGTTATTTTTAAATTACTATAATTGACCACTGAATGTCAAATTCTTTTTTAGCATAGTTGGTATGGTTGCTTACCAATTTCTCACATTCAGCAAACCTTTCTACCTCTGATTTTCGTTTCTTTAAATCACGTAAAAATTTTATGAACTTCTAGAAGTTTCTCACTTGAATTTAGTTTCGAGCTCTACAGCAATTTCTTTTCTACTCCATGACTAAAATTACTTACAGATCTACTGCTTAAAGTGGAATCCGAATGGCAACGAACATACATGACGTCAGTAATATTACTTTAGTGGATTCGCTATCAAACAGCTTAACTATATATTCTTTACAAATAATCCTACTAAAAGTTTGAGAAAGAAATTTTTAAGCTCTCAGTGATATTATAAACCACTGAAAAGGCAAAGCACAAATAAATATTAATGTTTTGCTTATATTTTTATACTATTTCATTAATATTTATCATAAAAAGCCCCAGAATTACCATAAAACTCAATGTATAAATATGGTTTACTTCTTTGGTATTCAATGCTACGGTCTACTGTTTTACCCACGAGAGATGATGAGACCGAGACCTACTGCTTAAAACCGATTTCGAACGGCTACAAATATCCATGCCCGGAGATTTAAACCCGAGAACTCTGGTTACTAAGAGCAGTGCTCTACCATTCGGCCACCGTTCGGCAATGTATATATTTGAAGATGGACGATGGCCGTATGCTAGGCCGCTGTTTTTCGGTGAGAGAGTCCTCTGGATAGAATCATACTGCTGGCATGGAAGTTAGTAACGGTTGGAATCGATTTTAAGCATTACGTCCTTGTTTTCTTAGCCCTCGTGCGTAAAATCGTAGACTATAGCGATTCAAACCAAGACATATTAATTGTTGATAAACATTTATATAAACTTATGTAGGTACATTTCTAATATCTATAAATACATATATGCATAAATTTAAAACTATGTGTGCTTATATAACAACAGATTTTACTCTAAATAGTTCCTCTAGGAATTATTTACGAGCAAAGTCACATATACAAATTTTATCATGATCACAGAGAGATTAACGCACTCTCCTATACATTTCTCTCGGGTATTTTAAAAGTAAGGCGCTTTATAAAGTAGCAATGAATGTCCAGAAATGTACTAAATGATTTATTTATGTTGTTTTAAAGGTGAGTTACTGGCATATAAAGTAATAATGTTATATATTATATCCTGTTTTAGCATGAAATTTCGTACATAATATACTGCACTTATTTTGATTGCTAAGAATAATACCTTGAAGCAATTTAGTGACAATTTAAGTGCTTGTATGCTCGTAACATGGCTTTCAGGCAAATTGCTCGGAAAACTAAGGAAATAAATTTAAGCTGCCGTATTACCAAATATGTTGTCTCCTTCAAAATACCTCTTAAGATGCTTTTTGCGTAAATTACATACTTAAAGTAAGCTGGTTATAGCTAAAAAGCTGTTTTACATCCCATCATATACATTACATAGCTTTTCAACTGTGCACGCTAATCTATTTTTCAAAAAATATTTTACTACATGTACTAGCAAACTTTAATGATTATTTTCATTATTAGGAATTTACTAGTTTCAAACATTCGGCACC
>CM063498.1:143171616-143181616 GCA_032207245.1 Pardosa pseudoannulata | reverse complement strand
ATTAATCGACAGTTATTTTTTGTCAGGTTATAAAATAAAATATATAGTTTGATTTAATGTAAATTACATTTAGTGGGAAAAAAATTGATAATTAGATTAACGTTTATTAAAACATTTAGTTTTTAATATATTGAATTCAACGTACGCAAATTTCATCTGATTTATTTAATTCAAATTTTATAATTTTATAAACTGTATTACTTGAAATTACTAAATTAATTATTTTTTAATAAAGTTGGAAAATTACTGAAGAATTTTTATCCATCATATGCTAAGATGCAATGAACATTTTATTTTTAGTGCATCGCACTGAAGCTCTTTAGGGAACACGTAATCTTTACAACTTCAAAAAATCGATTTTTCAAAATTTAGCATATATAGTAGCTATTTATTTTCTTATGCCCCGAAATTCATAAAAATATTCCAAAAATCTAATTTTAATAAAGTATAATCAACATGAAAATCCACTATTGAGAACACTTTACAATTGATATTTATTAAAAAAGGATTTTTGGAATATACGCGTATAGTGTCTAAACATATTGCATTATTAAGTTTAAAATTTATTACGCATGTTACTCCTTAGCTAAAGATAATAATGACGAATTATTTTTTTAAAAATCAATTTTTAAATACTTTAAAATCTTAGTTTTACTAAAATAACAATGAAATTTAAACTTAAAAATTTACAAATTTATTAAAGACAGAAAAATTTGAAATAATACTTAGAATTTTCGTTATTATCATCGTCACTTCTCGTATAAACTTTGTCTGCAATGTGGAGTTAATACATTTGATATAACATAGTAATTTATGTGCGTTTGCAAATATGTTCCCTAATAACATTCAATAGCATCATTAATAAATATGATACTGTTTGCTTAATTATTTTCAAATTCTAAGAAGTTTTCATAATTTATTATCAAGTGTCAATATTATTTTGTTTACATCGGAAGAGTCAAGTATATTACTTATATACTAGGCGCATCCAGAAAATAAGTTTCTCGATATTTTTCCCGTTAAAGTAAACGTAATTAGACTCGTCAATTGAGCGTGCGTAACAGATCTATGACGTATTAATCGTATGCCAGCTGGACAAGTCCCGATTTGTACCAGTAGCGGGGTAGCATTGGTCCGAAATGGAAGCTCTAATTTCTTCATTGCAAGGTTCGGTCGGTGATCTTGAATGCATAAAGCATTGTGCCAATTTAAATTCATCGTCAGCTCTGTCAGGTCTATGAGCCGAAACTGACACCCGAACACAAAATTCAACGTTTAGGAGCAGCACTGACATTTCTGCTACGGTATCCCGAGCGACGAGTTCTCGACAGGATCGTATGCCAACTGGAGAAGTCCCCATTCGTGCCAGTAGCGGGGTGACATTGGTCAAAAATGGCAGCTCTAATTTCTTCATTGCAAGGTTCGGTCGGAGATCTTGAATGCACAAAGCATTACGCCAATTTAAATTCATCGTCAGCTCTGCCAGGTTTATGAGCCGAAACTGACACCCGAACTCAAAATTCAACGCTTATTAGCAGCACAGACATTTCTGCTGCGGTATCCCGACGACAGCGACGAGTTCCTCGACAGGATCGTCATGGGCAATGAGACTAGGATTTCGCACTTTACCCCGGTAACCAAGCAGCAGTCAATGCATTGGCATCATAGTGGATCTTCGGTCAGTGCCAAATTCAAACAGACGCTGTCGGTACGTTAAGGAATGTGCAAGGTGTTCTGGGACAGGAAGGCTGATTCCATTCACAGGCGGCAGAGTTCTACGACAGAGATATACAAAAGTTGATCCCACAATACGACAAGTGTCTCAATTCTGGTGGTGGCTATGTTGAAAAATAGCTGAAACACTGTTGTACTTGTTGCCAATAAATATGTCCTTGAAAATATGATTTCTGTTTTCTTTTACCTGGGGAAAATTACTTTCTGGATGCGCCTCGTAGTTAATGGAATAGGAGGAGTCCCAAAGCATTCACTTTTAGACCTGAACTCAAATGATAAAATTTATTTGTCCGCTTAATAATTTGAATAGCAAGATTAAAAATTCTTTGTCATTTAATGAAATTCCGTTAAAACTGCTATCTATGAATCTTAAAGTGTAAAATTGACAAAAAAAGTTTTACATTCTTTGGAGTAAAAGGTAAGGTAGATTATGGTTTAATACCGAAATCAGTTCTGTTGTACTGTGTAAAAATTATGCTTTTTAAATTTTAGGAGAACAATTAATAATTATCATTAAAACTAAGTAAGAATTATAAAGATAAACAATTGATAAGTTTCGTTCTAGTAAGTACTTTTATCTGGGGTCATAAGCACGAAAACCGAATTTCCTTCAAAGCATGTTTAAAGACATTTGTTTCAAAGAAGAAAAAGCTTTTAAATATAGCTCTATCATCTGTTGCTATTTTGAAGCTTTAAAACATAGAAAATCAAAAAATATATATTTACAGTCTGTTAAATAAGAGCGTCTCATCTATTTCTCTGAAAATGCAAACTAATTAGTTAAAAATTACATTTCTACCGCGTAGTATACATATTAAACCGAAATGTATTTCACCTAATAAGTTGTCCAGTCACCATTATTATCGATTAGGAAAGAATCACTTTATCATTCGATTTTGAATTTGAGCGGCGTTTACCCCGTTCCAGTAGGTCGACAACATTTTGTACCGTTTTATATGCGACCCACTTGACGAATGACTCCTACTTTCTCATGTACCGGGCTGCAGCTCTACAAGACGTTTTTGGTCCTTTTGGATAGTTACACAGAAACACTGCCTCAAAACGGCTTGCATACGGGACACTCATTTTGGAATTGTTGACTTAAACACAGCAAAACAAATCGAATAAAGAATATAAGCATAAAGCATTCTTATCTAATATTTGAAGAACACGTGCAATTAAGCCGGTATCTGTGAGCTATCTATTGACGAAGTTATGTACTCGCTCTTATGGAACAGACTGTATGTCTTTAAAAAGCAGAGAAAAATATGATTCCACATATGGTTCTCCATCACAGTCACCGCACGTTAAATGGTTAAAGTACTGAATACAGAGAAAACACAAATAAGGCACAAATAGACAGATTTAAATCATACAACTCTTTAGCAACTGCCAAGGATCTTAATTATAAATATGGAACCCAGTGCCTGGAAAAAGTAGACTAATCTTAGTCTACATTTTGCCATGAAATGACATTTTTTTGTATGAAAGTGGCTATAATGAAAATATTTACCTCCTCGGAAAATACTATGTTCCCTTAACTAAATTAAAAAATAGAAAAATGTTTCAGTTTCAAAGACTGAAATTTTTCTCTTTTTCATGCTTGCAAAGGCTACTAAAGGTCTTATCATCTTACACCAGCATGTACTTGTTAATTTATTATTTCTTTTGATGGTGAAGTATGTTAGATTTCTTGTGTTATAGTGAAAAGTTTTAACCGATTTATTTTAGTTTAGGTTGATTTGTGATATCATCATGAATTGGTTGAAAGTTATTCTTCATCCTACGAGAAATTAACGTTTTCTTCAACGGGCAAAGGAATCCTAAAATTAATCTGCTGCTTTTAAAACATAATTTTGACGTATGATAAGGCCAAAAAATTTGTTTTGTCTTACGATTGAATTTATTGATAAACAAAAGAATTAAAAAGTAAATTTTGTAATAACATAACAAGAAAAATCCTTACTAAAAACGACATAATTCTTACTTCATGTAGTGATCAAGTATACAATCAACGAAAAAGATTAATGCCGTGAGAAAAAAAAGCATTTTCAACTAGATTTAAATATTTAAATTCAAAGATAACAATCAACCAAAAAATACTTTTAATGCCATAAGAAAAAAAGCTTAGAAATGCATTTTCCTTATATAATTTTCAACTAGATTTAAATATTTAAATTCAAAGATAACAATCAACCAAAAAATACTTTTAATGCCATAAGAAAAAAAGCTAAGAAATGCATTTTTTCTTACACCCTTTTCAACTAGATTTGAATGTTAAAATTCAAAGAACAACTTTTTAAATTCGGTTAAATTAAATATATGTAACGAGCAAATATTATTTTTAAACTCTACCTTATTTTTCAGCTTATTGCCAAATAGCCTGAAAACAGAAGTTTCAAAATTTCGAAACAACTCGATCGAAAATTTTCCGAAATTTAATTTCAACAGGTTTTGTGAACCATGCAAAACGCAAAATCTATTTTCGTCCAACTTCCTCGCCAAACACTTTTCATCTGCTTCAAGTATGTCACTTTATAAAGGAAAAATCAAATTTCGAACTTCTCTTAAAAATACATAGTTTAGCAAATTGGACTAGCCTTTCTCCAAACGTATTTGCAAAAGTAAGAGTCTATTTCAATTCACAATTTTATTTAAATCTCTTTGCATAATTTTGCACAGGATTTTAATGATTTCCATCTGATAATGTATGCTGATGAAAACTTTCGTATTCCTAAAGTGACTTAAAAGCTTTTTCTTAAAGTTGCGAAGCTGTGGTTTATGAAATAAAATGTAAAGAGAAAATATCTTAGAATACCAGCTAATGCACACTAAAGCCTTTTAATAGACTAAGAGATTTTTCTTTACTCATACGGATTAATGTTACATCATAATTATGGATCAAAACAGTGCAACATTGTATATAGCGAAGTTATTTTCATCTAGAATCAATAACTAATATAATTTTAAATTGTTCTTTTCTTTGATTTTGACATTTCAAAATCTGATAACACGATAAAATATTCAAAGATAAATAATTTGATTAAGATGGTTATAAAGGGAAAAGAAATTTTAAACATAAATTTAAAGCATAAATTTATGTATGACCTTGAAAACTATGGCTTTTCAAACTTTTAAAGTGTATTGTGAACTCAAAAAACGTTTTTACATTCGAGTTATGAATATTAGTTAAAATATAAATTGAAATGTAACTAACATAATCACCTTAAAATTATAAATAAGCATTTTATAGAAATTATCTGTTATTTTTGCTAAATACGCCTTGCATTGTAATTTTTATTAGATTTCTACAAAAGGATTATAGTACACTGATATGTATTTGAATATATATATGTCTTCACTTTAAACTTCGACTTCGGTTACAATAATAAACCTCAATTTCTGTTTAAAAATATCCGAATGTTTCATGAAAACTCAACGTACACAAATATAAACATTCCTCGTAAATAAACTGTTTAGCCAATCGACAAAAAAACAGCAATGTGAGACATCTGCTTTATACGTCACACAGATGGAGAAATATTCTTAGGTGATAGCAATAAAAAAGGAAATTTATTTTAGCAATGCATTTACATTGGGACTCCAAAAGTTAATTGTTTAGGTGAAAAACATCTCAAATCTAAATATCTAAATAGAACTCGCAAGGAAACGTTTTAAATTTTAAAAAATCATCATATTTTTTTTGCTCTGATTGATTAATTTATACCTTTATGCATATGTCTACAAAGTTTCATAAATATTTTATTATTGCTACTTATGTCTCTAGCCTAAGTAGTTCATCCGAACACTATTCCGAAGTAAGAGGTAGAGCCAATAAGTTGCTGGAATGGTCGCCTACATTCCAGCAAGCATCCATTGGAGGGGAAATACATCTTTCGGAGATTGGCAGCACTAATAAAGAAATCATACACCCATTTGGAATTCATTTCCGGTATTGTCGGAGTTAGCTGCAGATCATTTCTGACATAGCGAATGAATTTTTCATTCGTCGGATTTTGAAATGTCATCTTTTAGCAACGTGGAAACATCAAATTCTGCGTTTTACTCGAGAAATAATCTTCTTAGAAGCTCAAGATGTTAAAGTAAGCATACGGAAACAATACTATGAAAATGAACTGCTGTGTACAAGTGGCATAAGTGTTTTCGTGACAATCGCAAAAACATCGAGGAGGACAGTCAGACTGGGCGCCTCTCCTTTTCCACAGCAGAGAGGAATGTTGAACGCTTTCGAAAAATTGTGACAGACGAAAAACCATTGATACAATTGCCTCTGAACTTGGAATTTCATATGGGAAAATTCACAGCATTCTTCATGAGGATTTGAGAATGTATCGTGTTTGTTTGCACATAGTTCCAAAAATGTTAGCAACTGAACTAAAAAAGTGCATATGTGCAGCGGTTTCATTAACATGGCTGAATGAAGATGACAACTTCTTGAGGAAAATCGTGACAGGTGATGAGACATGGTGCCTTCTTTTTGAACCTCAGACAAAACGTCAGTCAAGTGAGGGGAAATTAAAAACATCACGAAGGAAGGAAACATTTATCTTGGATAAATGCCTGGGGTAAGGGATGTTAGAGGTGTTTTACGGTTACAAGTGTGTCATTTACTACGAATTTATTCCCCAAGTCCAAACTTTCCACAAAGAACTTTACCTGGGGATCCTTAAACAACAATCAGACGATAATGACCTAAAAATGGGCAACAAACGATTGGTTTCTTTCACACGACAATGATCCAGCACATTGGGTTCTTATTGTGAAAAAGTACCTTGCCAGTAACAGTGTTACTACTCTGGAACACCCTCCATATTCTTCACACCTAGAACCAGCTGATTTTTACCTGTTTCTATGGCTGAAAATGATATTGAAGGAACACCGTTTTGTGGATTCAGCTGAGGTGATTGAAAATACGACGAAGCAACTGTTGAACCTCTCAAAAAATGAATTTCAGTAGTGTTTTAAACACTTATGCGAACGCTGAAACAAGTGTGTGGATGCAGAAGAACAGGCCAATAAGGTAAAATTATTGTCCTATTTTTTAATAATTGTAATTGACTTATTCCAGGGACTTTCTGATCCTACTGTGTATGAATGAGAAGCACATACAAAGTGATGAAACAAGCAGAAATTATTATGCGTGATTTCTTTTTAAACGCGTACATCTTGAACGGTGGAATATAGATTGTTTTTGCTTCGAAAAGGGTTTCAGTTTTAGGTGAAAGACACTTCGTCTCATGGAGAAAACCAAGCGTTATACGGGATTTGAACCAGCACCGTCCAGAAGGGCAAGGGACTCTTGCCACTAGGCTGAACTGTTGGCTTAATAAATGTAAATTAATAATGCAAAAAACATCATAACATTCACCAACATTTATGATGTTATATCAAATATTATTTTTTCCAGATGGTTAAATACTTGAAAATATAATTTTATTTGCGAAGCATTGATATAAATCAATTTTAAATAAGGAATCATTTGCTAAAATCTGTAATACACATATCAAATCTAAAATATTAGTCAAGAAAACTTAATAGAAATTATTTGCCCTGAAAAAGTTGACCTTTGTTACAACATTTAAATTTCACACTATAATATTATTTACACTGTATCAAAATAAGTATGACAAATAAAATTTATAGTTACAATTCAAGAATTACTTTTCTATTTGGATGTACTAAATTCTTATTAATATCTACAAACTTCAAAAGGTATAAAATGTAAATGCATGACATAAGAGACTTTATAAACATTAGTAGTGTATAATAGATCAAATTACAAAATATAGAAAAATGGTTTGCAAATAATGTTTCATGAAGAAACAGAATATCTTTCACGTAAGAAATATTATTTTACATTCTTGTAAATAAATTTTATCTTAAAATTTTGGTTTTATATGTTATTTTTAATGCATCGTGTAACATATACGTATATTCTTTATTCAGAATACTTTTTCTCGGAAGAAATCCATAGCTGAAACACAAACAATGAATATACCAGTATGGAAAAGAAAGATTTCATGTTCTAATACAAACCACAATGTATGGTCACCACATTATTTTTGAAAAATATTAATGAATATTTATAAGCCTCAGGAAGTTTTATAGGTATTGCCAACAATAAACCGTTTTTTCGTCTGACTAATAAAGACTTACTTCTCTCATTGTTAAGCACGCTACATGCATTATAAAAATATCCCTTAATTCATACTGACTAAAATATAGCTTTTGAATATTATTTTGAAAGTATTGCAAATTGGTACTGCAAAGAGCAAATGTCTGAGCTAAGCAAATTACCCATAAATTCCATACTATTATCTTGGAAGACTTTTTAAAAGGTTTTAGTAAGTGCAATCTCTTATATATTTCACTATTCAACATTCAGTTATTGTTTAGATTTTATGAAGCAATTACCACAAAGCATAACATACACTATATAGTATTCGAATACGTGTTGCATTTTAGATCTTTTTCGGAAAGGTTATCTTCTCCCTTTATTAAACGCATTTGTATAACTACTTCCTGTTTGAGATCTGCAATATTTTGACTGCTAGATTATGACAATTAACTAACCTGATAAAAACATTCAAGATAGAAGTCAATCAGTTGTTCTCCATCAAATAACAGCTTCATATGTGTTCTTCATCTACTTGTAATACTTCCTGGGAGAAAAATTGTTATATAAGACTTTTATATTTATTTTTATTAATAAGGTAACAAATATTATTATTTGTTACATTATTAGGATTAAATAATTATTGTCGTAAACACAAAGCTGACTTAAATCAAGCATAAATAGAAATACTTTGAACACAAACAGATTTGCTTTTTCAGCCGTTGAGATCCTCTGACTTATAAAGCAGCTCACTCGTAGCTGCTGTATAATATGGGGGAGTTTAAATAAGCGAAGTACATAATATGAATAAAAGCATAACAAATGCAATTATTAAGAACACAATTATAAAGCAATCCCAGAATGTAAGCAAATTAATTACTTTTCAACATAAATGCAATTAATGTTGAGGCATTTGTTTGTCCGTTAGATAAATTTGAATGCCTTATTAGTCTCATTAATTACTCTATGGGAACAAGAAAGAACAAATATCTGAGCTGAGCAAATTACTCAAAAATTTCATAGTATTAATTATATTAATTAGTCTTATAGAGCTCCAGCTGTATGTCGAACCGCTGTCGAAACGTTTGAAATCCGAACTCTTTGAAACAATTTGCACCACCTCCTCACATTGTTAAAATTGTAATAAAATCTGTTCCTTAAGAGTTCACCATTTTCTATTAGTTTTCTCCAACTTTGTTTCTTTTTTGATCTGAAAGAAATCTTATCGCTGCATATTTCTCCTTAACAGTTCAGGATCTGCGGTAATCTCAAATGCCATTTTAACAATGACTAACGCACGTAAGCATTCTATCGGCATGTAGAATCAAGGAGATCTTTGTAGCATTGAGTTTAGACGATTTGCCTCCTATTGACCATTCATACCTTTATCAAATAATTTTCTACTACAAAAATTTACACACATGTTACTTAATGATATCTCTCAGTGCTGAACTGTGGCTCAAATATTTATTTTCTCATGTATGTATGTATGTATATATATATATATATATATATATATATATATATATATATATATATATATATATATATATATATATATATATATATATTATATATATATATGCATATATATATACATATATATATATATATATGTATGTATATGTATATATTGATATATATATATAAATATATATATATATATATATATATATATATATATATATATATATATATATATCCTTTATTCCTTTTTTCCTTTTCTTTCATATCTATTTTGCCACCCCTCTAATATCTTAGTTAAAGGATTGTACGCTGACATAATTTTCTTTCTACCTGACTTCCAAAGCTAACTATGAAATAAATGCTAATTTTCTATAGAACTGCCACATTTTCCAGCTGTTACAATATAATAGTTCACTTCTCCTGTGATCTAAGTTAATTTCTGACGTTTAATAACGCTGACAAAGCTGCTCTTTCTTGGGAAAGAATTAGTCTCATTTTTCACTGTGGGGTCAACTTTATAATAGAAAATTGTTTTCCTGTATCGTTAGTTAATCTTCTCTGGCTTGTGAAAGATTTCTTGTCCTAGGCTTTAAATAAAGTAAAGTTTCACGTTGAACTTCCTTGATTCTTCAAATGGAGCCCAGACTGCTTATTTATTGCCAT
>CM063498.1:143166616-143169116 GCA_032207245.1 Pardosa pseudoannulata | reverse complement strand
AGAGAGAGAGAGAGAGAGAGTAAGAGAGAGGGAGAGATAATTCTTACATACAAGATAGGTATATAGATAAATAGACATATAAACAGAAGTACGGTAAATTATTAAAAATTTCCTATGAATGCATTTCTTACATTTATAAGCTTATGGTGTAATTTGTATTTCATTGCACGTTTGTAAATTTTGGTAATTTGTAAAGTAAAACTCTAAGCATGTGTTGTCTAAATATTATCCTTTATTTCATTAAATCAAGTTAATGTTTATTATAGCGTCTCTTATGCTACAAAATACCTCTGTTTGCTGTTTGTTCTTGAGTTACTCTCCTTCCCGTCTGCTTTTCATAGGACCACAAAGTAATTCAAAGTAACATTTAACAAGTAACTTCCTAAGACATATGAACAATCATCACAAGATTTCTATACCGTGAATTTGTCTAAAATGCAGTATCTTTTTCATTTTAATTTCTCGTTCATTCTTCTCGTAAATTCCTTGCCAGTATAGTTTCTTAAGACTGGATAGAGCTATTACAAAACTAGCATATAGCCATCATATGACGGGATGAGTAAAATTTTTATTTTCCCTTTTACAAGTTTATGTTCCATTTTTCAATTATACTGACTAAAAATTATTCGCTTTAAACTTTACTCGCTTTGAATTTTACTAACCCTAACTCATCAAGAATTCTATATTGATGCCTCTATCCCTCCCAGGTCTTTCGATCACCGCGGAATGTAAGGTTCTAAGATTCCGAAGTTTGCCGAAGTTCAGTAGCGATGTCAAATAGCAAGGGGTAGAGTTAAATCCCAAACAGCGAACTACATCAGTGATACAGTGATTAGTGATCAGTAATGTGGCTGTTTGAATGCAACTATGGTTTAATGTGCATTCATTAAATCAAAGAAATCTTTGAGGCTGAAGATCCCGATTACAAGTCATTTCGGTTCACTGCTAATAGACTGTGTTTCAAACGTAAGATACAAAAGCAATTGAAATTAACATGCTCCATCCACTACTATTGGAAAGACCGTATGGGGAAACATTTCCCCTTTAATATTTAATAAATATTGTTTCCTTTTACAATTATGATGACTAAAATTTATTCGTATTAAACTTTACTCGCTTTGAATTTTGCTAACCCTAACTCCAATATGGATGCCTCTATCCATTTCAGATCCAACCGATTCATAAATTCGAGGACAGAAGAACAGATAATTTAGGCTATTTTTATATAGGGGATATATTTCAAATTGTCGGTGAAAATTACTCTTTTTTGCAAACAACGAAAGATTTTAAAACTATCTATGATTAGACTTTTATACTTTGACTAGTTCATATAGTAGGATATTTCAAAGATCGGATTGTGGAATTTAAATTTTTCTGTTATTTGATCTGTTATTGTTGAATAAAACTTACACAATAAAATTTACTGCTTATTTCAGATGATCGTGCATTAAGCTGTTCAACAGAATTGTGAGAGAAAATGGAACGCATTACATACATTAAAATAAAGATGAATAATTATACATATGTGAGGAGTCGTCATAGAAATCACAACACCAATACACTCACAAATTCTTTATTACAGGATCTATGCAGAGAATGACAATGACTACGCCATCAGTTTCATTTTCTTTGTTCCCTTAGCACAGACAACAATGCAAGTGCCTCCAGTCCCCATCCTTTAAAAAATTGTCTAACTTTTGCCAGCGTAATCTCTTTTCTTTGCGACATAACCTTTCACCTGTATTGTTTTCTCTGTACTCTTCGGATTACACTCACGCGTCTCCTCCTTGACGTAATATTAACTAGTTATGTGTAGAATTGTCTCAATTTTCATTCCACAATTTCCAAATCTCACACACACACGCACACACACACACACACACATATAAACAAATATAATATATATATATCTATATATATATATATATATATATATATATATAAATATATATATATAATATATAAATATTAGATATATAAAATATATATATATATATATATATAATATATATATATAAATATATATTAAATATAATATATATATATATATATGTATATATATATATATATATAATATATGTATATATATATATACAATATATATATACATATATATATATACAAATATAAATATAATACATATATAAATATATATATAACATATATATATCATATAATAATAACGACCGTATATAAATGTACATTAATATATCGTATATACATATAAAACTACCATATATATATATTCCTGTATATATATTTACAATAAAAATATCGAAAATACAAAGTATGATATATACTATATATAATAACAAATATATATTATATATATAATACAGTATATACATATATATATAATATATGTTTAAAACGTTCGCCTCGCATATCGCCATGGAATGACGTTAAGCCGCTGTAGAACTATATGGTAGCAAATGATTCCGTTCGTGACTACTGCGACATGTACTTGATGCCTCTGTAATGGAAATGCCTTATGAACTGT
>CM063498.1:143131616-143151616 GCA_032207245.1 Pardosa pseudoannulata | reverse complement strand
CTTGATCTCGAAAACGGATAATAGCACCGCAGGCCATGGTTCCCAATTTGGGCTGTTGCTCCGATGAGTTCTGTTTAATGAATTATTTATGCAACTATATAAGTCACATCTGTTTATATAAAAGAACTATTATAGACATTTTCTAGAAAAAAAATCGACATTTTAAAAAATTTTCCTTACTTTTTTTAATACATTGTGTGCCGGTACATTTAGCAGCGGAATTGTACCGGGAGCGGGCGCTGTGCATGTAAATTTATTTATTCAATTAAATCTGAATATATCAAAAATTATTTAATTTTTTAGCCAAGTTTTTTATTTTTATTGAAATATATAAACATATAAATAGAAATATATAAATAGCAACCATAAGTTTTTTGTAAACAAAAAATGAATCTCCCAAAAACATTCGCCAAGGAGCAAATATATCTCCAATTTGGCGAGATACCATACAAATTACATGTTTACAGCATTCTTAACAATATGATAATTGTTTAAAATCAATTTTATAATAACTTACGATTTAAAAGAGAAGTACATAAATAAACACATTGTTAACTTATGTGTTAAAGTATATGGATTAAAAATGAAATAAATCTACTTTCATAGCTCATTCCCACTATACAAATTTTAACCTTTTCTTATATTATAAAAATACAAAATTGTGATTTAAATTGTGTATACGGCAAAATATGTCATATCTGTCTTAAGGACTATTACAGGTATTTCCTACAAAACAAATTAAATTTTCTCTTTTATCT
Organism: Pardosa pseudoannulata; assembly: GCA_032207245.1. Classification (NCBI taxonomy): domain Eukaryota; kingdom Metazoa; phylum Arthropoda; class Arachnida; order Araneae; family Lycosidae; genus Pardosa; species Pardosa pseudoannulata. The sequence continues at coordinate 143,150,858 of CM063498.1, read as the reverse complement.
TAAGATTTTTCTGAATACTTTAGAATAAAAAGCTGAATTCATTTTAGACTTAAACTAAGATTATATCTAAAAGGTATTCTATAAATAAAAGCATTTTATAATGTATACATGCAATACACAAGAAGATTTTTTAATGAAACTGCCTTTATAAAAATTAATTACTTTTAATTATATAAAAATCTAAGCATTTTTCCTTAAAATGCTAACGGTAAAACAGTTTAACACAAATATATATTTGTAACAACACATGAAGTCATATTCTATATTAATTAAATACAAAACAAATCTTCTTTAGAAACCCATTGCCACCTTATAGAAATTACAAGCCAAATCCTACATCAAGCGAATTTCTTTTAATTGCTTTAACTTATACAATAGCTAAACTGTTCTGTCCAAACATCATGTCACATCATTACAGAATCATGTTTTCCAATCTAGCAGTATCATATCCTATAATTGCAAAACGGTGTTATCCTGCACTTCCATCCTTTTTTTCTATTTTTGTGGGACTTTTTTATCATCATTCATTTCTGCCAGAAAAATGGCTTAATTTATGAGTTGATGCCTCTATCAAAAATATCGTTACAATGTCTATTATAATAAAAATTCTAGAAAAAGCTAAAAATACAATAAAACATAAAACAGGAAAGGAAATATACAGTAGAATAGAAAGAAATAATAATAGAAAATACAAATATAATATACACAGAAATATAGAAAAAAACATAAATATAAATAGTAAATAAAACATAGAAAACATAGAAAAGATTAAAGATAAAAAAGACAATAAAAATAAATATAGAAAGGACAATAAAATTAAATATAGAAGAAAATAGAAAAATAGAATAGAAATGACAAATATAGCATATATTTATATACATACAAATATGCATGCGACATAAAAAACAATAACAAATAAATTGGACACTAGAGGACTTCTTTATAAGACTATTGCATTGTACACATTTTTACTTCTTTTTACAAAGTAAATGAGGTAATATAATCTAGAAAAACTTTTCGATTTTCCAAGTGTTTTTGAAGGCATTTTCAAAGTGTTTCGATTTCTATGGTAAGATTTATTTCGAAAATGCCAGAATTGAGTTAGAAAATTTTCATTTTTTCGTCTGTACCTGTGTACTATAAAAAATCTAGAAAAATCTAAAAAATACCATAAAAACATAAAACAGGAAAAGAAATATAGAATAGAATATAAAGAAAAAATAATAGAAAAAACAAATATAAGATACATAGAAACATGAAAAAAAAAATATAAATAATAAATAAAACGAAGAAAACATAGAAAAAATTAAAGATAAAAAAGACAATACAAATAAATATGGAAAAAACACAGAAAGGGCAATAAAATTAAACATAGAATATAATACATATATTAGAATAACATATATTTATATGTATACAAATATGCATAAAATAGAAAAAACAATATCAAATAAATTCGACACCAAGGGACTTCTTTGTAAGACTATTGCATTGTACACATTTTCATTTCCTTTTACGAAGAAAATAAAGTATTTTAATCTCGAAAAACATTTCTATTTTTGAACTGTTTTTTAAGACATTTTCAAAATGTTTCGATTTTAACGGTAATAATTATTTCGAAAATGCCAGAATTGAGTTAGAAAGTTTTCATTGTTTTATCTGTTACTATATACTTTAAAAAAAATCTAGAAAAATCTAAAAAAATATCATATAAACATAAAACAGGAAAAGAAATATAGAATAGAATAGAAAGAAATAGTATTAGAAAAAAAAACAAATATAAGATGCATAGAAACAGGAAAAAACATAAATATAAATAGTAAATAAAACATAGAAAACATAGAAAAGATTAAAGATAAAAAAGACAATAAAAAATAATAATAGAAAAATATAGAAAGGACTATAAAATTTAACATAGAATAGAATAGAAAAAGAATAGAAAGGACAAATGTAACATATATTTAAATATATATAAATATGCAAAAAAAAATATCAATCGGGCATCAGAAAACTTTTTTGTAAGACTATTGAATTGTACACATTTTTACTTCCTTTTACAAAGGAAATGAGATAATTTAATCTCGAAAAACATTTCGATTTTCTAAGTGTTTTCGAAGACATTTTCAAAGTGTTTCGATTTCAACGGTAATACTTATTTCGAAAATGCTAGAATTTAGTTAGAAAATTTTCATTGTTTCGTCTGTTCCTGTGTACTGTAAAAAATCTGGAAAATTCTAAAAAAAAAAATACCATAAAAACATAAAACAGGAAAAGAATATATAGAATAGAATAGAAAGAAATAATAATAGAAAAAACAAATATAAGATACATAGAAACATGAAAAAAGATAGGTAAAAATAGTAAATAAAACGTAAAAAACATCGCAAAGATTAAACATAAAAAGCCAATATAGAAAAACATAGAAAGGACTATAAAATTAAACATAGAATAGAATAGAAAGCACAAATATAACATATATTTATATAAATACATATATGCATAAAATAGAAAAAACAATATCAAATAAATTCGACACCAAGGGACTTCTTTGTAAGACTATTGCATTGTACACATTTTCATTTCCTTTTACGAAGAAAATAAAGTATTTTAATCTCGAAAAACATTTCTATTTTTGAACTGTTTTTTAAGACATTTTCAAAATGTTTCGATTTTAACGGTAATAATTATTTCGAAAATGCCAGAATTGAGTTAGAAAATTTTCATTGTTTCGTCTTTTTCTGTATACTGTTAAAAATCTAGAAAAATCTAAAAAATATTATAAAACAGAAAAGAAATGTATAATAGAATAGAAAGAAATAATAATAGAAAAATCAAATATAAGATGCATAGAAACAGGAAAAAACATAAATATAAATAGTAAATAAAACATAGAAAACATAGAAAAGATTAAAGATAAAAAAGACAATAAAAAATAATAATAGAAAAACATAGAAAGGACTATAAAATTTAACATAGAATAGAATAGAAAGGACAAATATAACATATATTTATATAGGCATACAATAGAGAAAAGAATAACAAACAAATAAATTGGATTCCAGGGGACTCTTTGTAAAAATATTGCATTGTACACATTTTTACTTCCTTTTACGAAGAAAATAAAGTATTTTAATCTCGAAAAACATTTCTATTTTTGAACTGTTTTTTAAGACATTTTCAAAATGTTTCGATTTTAACGGTAATAATTATTTCGAAAATGCCAGAATTGAGTTAGAAAGTTTTCATTGTTTTATCTGTTCCTAAAAAACTGTAAAAAAATATAGAAAAATCTAAAATATACCATAAAAACATAAAACAGGGAAAGAAATATAGACTAGAATAGAAAGAAATAATAATAGAAAAACAAATATAAGATACATAGAAAAGTGAAAAAACATAAATATAAATATTAAATAAAACATAGAAAACATAGAAAACATTAAGCATAAAAAAGACAATAAAAATAAATATAGAAAGGACAATAAAATTAAATATAGAAGAAAATAGAAAAATAGAATAGAAATGACAAATATAGCATATATTTATATACATACAAATATGCATGCGACATAAAAAACAATAACAAATAAATTGGACACTAGAGGACTTCTTTATAAGACTATTGCATTGTACACATTTTTACTTCCTTTTACAAAGTAAATGAGGTAATATAATCTAGAAAAACTTTTCGATTTTCCAAGTGTTTTTGAAGGCATTTTCAAAGTGTTTCGATTTCTATGGTAAGATTTATTTCGAAAATGCCAGAATTGAGTTAGAAAATTTTCATTGTTTCGTCTTTTTCTGTATACTGTTAAAAATCTAGAAAAATCTAAAAAATATTATAAAACAGAAAAGAAATGTATAATAGAATAGAAAGAAATAATAATAGAAAAATCAAATATAAGATGCATAGAAACAGGAAAAAACATAAATATAAATAGTAAATAAAACATAGAAAACATAGAAAAGATTAAAGATAAAAAAGACAATAAAAAATAATAATAGAAAAATATAGAAAGGACTATAAAATTTAACATAGAATAGAATAGAAAGATAGACAAATATAACATATTTATATGTATACAAATATGCATAAAATAGAAAAAAATCAATAACAAATAAATTGGACAGAGAACTTTTTTGTAAGACATTGTACACATTTTTACTATGTTTTACAAAGGAAATGCGTTATTTTAATCTCATAAAACATTTCGATTTTTGAACTGTTTTCGAAGACATTTTCAAAGTGTTTCGATTTCAACGGTAATACTTATTTCGAAAATGCCAGAATTGAGTTAGAAAATTTTCATTGTTTCGTCCGTATATACGTGAACACAAGGAAACATTAATTTTGAAACTTTAAGCATTCATTTTGACCTTCCGTGAGAGCATTCTAACAATTTTCATTTTGACGTATGTATGTATCATAACTCAAAAATGATTAGACTTAGAAAGTCGAAATTTACATTTATGATTTATTATGATATAGCATTATGATATAGTATTAGTATAGTATATAGTATTTGTATAGTATTGGTGTAGTATATTATTATGATATAGCATTTAATTGAGCATCTCCGTTTTAAATTGCGATCCGAACTGCATTATAACAAAAAGTCTCATCTATCTCAACCTATACAATACAAAATCCCAAATACAAAACATTTACAAGGCATACAAAAAGTACACAATATTAAAAAAACAAACTGTACAAAAGAACTAGACATAATTTCCTAGGTAAAAAATTTTAATTCTACACTTTATGGTTTTTATCATAAAACCACAAAAATACATACTATTATTATTAGCTATATTTACAGTGCATTTATATAATAGTCTTTAGAATTTATATAATAAGTTTATAAATAATAGTCAACTGTAAAAAAAATTATTTAGTTTATTTAAATCAAATTTCATTAAATTATTCGTGGGCCGTGGGAAGATTTACTTCCCACCTAAATTTACATTAATTTTTGAACTGATTTAACACTCAGCAAACCTTAAACCCTTATTATCCTTTTACATTGGTTGGTTAGTTAGGTTAGTTGGTTTTCCGCTGTCTATCAATTTTTGATAGATTGAATAAAAGAGCTCTGAATGAAACCGGGAATGCTTAAATGACCCGAAGGGTTAAATCTTATTATTTAATTTATTTAAATTAATTAAATCAGTTATTTTTAAAGGTGATTTAACCCAAACCTTGCCCTTATTATTCGGCCCTTTTACATTGAATTACATATGCATGACTGATTTAGTTGTAAAAGTAATCAGCCAGTTTTTTTTTTGTTTTTTTTTATAAATCAAAGGCAGAACGATGTTGGATGTTGCCTCCCAATACCAGAGTGGTATCCTGGTTACTGGTTCCTGGTTCTTTTGTAGTAAAGCTCCACTAAAGGGGTCAAGATATTTAACTGTAGCCACTCCAAGACAAGCTTAATCGTTTAAACAATAAAAGAGATATATATTTTTCTGCCTAAATAAGAGACAAATATTTTTCCTCAATATTAGTTGTATTTTATTTATATTCTATACTTAAATTTAAAGTTGGGTTATATTGTATTGTATACAGATATATTTCTGAAACAACTTTTATCCAACATACGGATGGGGAGGGGGATCGAGAGATACACGCGAATGTTCCCTCTCGGTTAAGCTGGTATCCTATAATTACAAAACAATTTCTTATCCTATAATTACAAAAAGATGTCCTACTACACTGTATTCTTTTTTTTCCCATTTTATCAAGGCCTTTTTTATCGGCATTGATTTTAAGAGAATCGGCTTCGTTTTTACAATGATGGCGTTTTTGAAAAATTTTTATTTTTGTCTTTATCATAAGAAGACCAGACAAATTATTCTGTTATTCATTTTAAAATCCCAATATTGAACTATTTACATGTATTATGTGGCTTTGAGCTGTTGAAATGTGCTTAGAATTTGATATTTCTATTACACTGACTTGTGTAATATAGTTAAGTATAAGAAGAAAAATATTTAAGGCTAATAGTCCAATCATGAATTATGATAATTAACGAATTGTACAATATACTAATAACTTAAAACTTCTTTAAAGCATTTTTTTAACATTTTTGTATTTTTGAATATTTGAAACGTATTATATGAATGCTTTACTGCTTATGCATTTTAATCTGTAAATCCCTTTAAAATTTATCAAATCTTTCTTTGTATCATAGAGAGTGGAAGTTAAAATTAATATTTTATCACGGATAGTTTGTTTATTTCTCAAGTAGGGAATGAACTGCCTTGTGACAGCAAGTGTCTTTAATTTTTTTGTATTTATGAATATTTGAAACTATTTTATGAGTGCTTGATTCCGTATGCATTTTAAGCAATAATTTCCCTTTAAAATTTATAACTCTTTGCTTTATATCATATAGAGTGGAAGTTAAAATTAATATTTTATCACGGATAGTTTGTTTATTTCTCAAGTAGGGAATGAACTGCCTTGTGACAGCAAGTGTTTCCCATTTTTGTATTTATGAATATTTGAAACTTATTTTGTGAGTGCTTGACTCCGTATGCATTTTAAGCTGTAAAATCCCTTTAAAATTTATAAACTCTTTGCCTTGTATCATATAGAGTGGAAGTTAAAATTAATATTTTAACACAGATAATTTGTTTAATCCTGAGGTAAGGAATGCACTGCCTTGTGTCAGCATGTGTCTTTCATTTTTGTATATATGAATATTTGAAACGTATTTTATGAGTGTTTGACTCCGTATGCATATTAATCTGTAATATCCCTTTAAAATTTATAAACTCATTCCTTTATATCATAGAGATTGAAGTTAAAATTAATATTTTAACATGGACAGTTTGTATAATTCTCATGTAGGGAATGTACTGCTTTGTGACAGAATATGTCTTTCAATTTTGTATTTAGGAATATTTGAAGCGTATTTTATGAGTGCATTACTCCTTATGCATTTTAAGCTGTAATATCCCTTTAAAATTTATAAACTCTTTGTTTTGTATCATAGAGATTGAAGTTAAAATTAATATTTTAACACAGATAGTTTGCTTATTCCTAAAGTAGGGAAAGCACTGCCTTCAGACCGCATATGTCTTTCATAAAAACTAGCTCTAAATGTTAATTAATATTTAATTATATAGATTTCAGCAATTTGAAATCTAATAAAATTAAGTAAAGAATGTAGTGGATTTAATTTTCATTGACTACTGGTAGTAACTGCTAGCCATCTGTTGCTTTAAAGGAAGAAACAAATTCAAAGATACCACTAACTTAAATCGGATTTTACAATATTTTACAAATTGCTGCTATGTAATTTTCATATTATAATGTTGTAATTTTGTATTGCAATTTTTTATAAAAAAAAAAAATTAACTACTGCTAATTTAGTATTTTATATCTTTTAACGTGATATTTAAATATGTATATTTTATTAAAATAATTAAAGAATATTACAGTTATAATCGTTACTTAAATACAGAACTATTTTTTAATAATTGGATAAAACCATAAAATTTTCCCAAATTCACAGTCATATGTATTGCAATCATAATCACATTTATAGGTATATATCATCTTCTGTGGTATCTTTTATTACAGACTAATTTATGTGTTGCATTTATTGTTAAAAAGGGTCTCCAGTGCTTGTTTGATCTGTTCCTGTCCTGTCCCAGTTTTGTACTACTGCAGAATGTTTTACCTGGAAAAAATGGATGTTTTCTGTATATTATTTATTATCCTTTAATACATTCCATGCATAAGATAACAAGACCTACTTAAAAATAAATGTACTATTGTATATAAAAAAAGGATACAATATTCAGAAAAAACAAACTGTACAAAAGAACTAGACGTAATTTCCTCGGTAAAAAATTTTAATTCTCGATTTCATGATTTTTATCATAAAACCTTAATACATTCTATTATTATTAGCTACATTTGCAGTACTTTTATATAATAGCTATTTCAAATAAAAAATAATTCTAAGTTTATAAATAATAATCAACTGTAAAACAAAAAAAAATAACTTTATTTATGCTATTTAAATAAAATTTCGTTAAATCATTTTATTTAATTTATTTAAATTTATTAAATTATTTACTTTTAAAATCATTTAACACTTAGAAAACTTTGAACCCTTCTTATCCATTTTCACTGAATTAATTATGTACGACTGATTTAGTAGTAAAAGTATTTAGCTTTTTATAAAGCAATGACAGGTTTGGTTTGGTTTGGTTTGATTTGGAGCGCTACGGTCTACTTTTTGCAACACGAGAGATAATGAGACCGGGACCTACTGTTTAAAGCCGATTCCGAACGGCTACAAACATCCATGCCACAGTGGGATTCGAACCCACGAACTCCGGTTCCGAAGGTCAGCACTCTAACCATTCGGCCATTAAAGCAATGACAGAACAATGTTGGAGCCTTATGTTACATCTACTGTTAAAAATGTTTCCCAGTTTTGTTTAGTCTTTTCCTGTCCTATCCTAGTTCTGTACTATTGCAAGAATGTTTTTTCCAGAAGGAATGTATGTTTTCTGTATATTATTTATTATCCTTTAATACATTCCATTCATGAAATAACAAGGAATACTTAAAAATAAAAGTACTATTTTAAATTAAAGGGGCTAAATTATATTTAATATTATTGAATAGGGAACACTTTTGGTAAAAAATAATTTTGAAAAAATTGATAGTTAATAACTTCAAAAATAATTAATATTTTTCCTGCAAATTTTAATCACTTTCACCTAAACAAACTTCTAATGAATTGTTATAATTTAAGCAAGTATAATAACGTTACAAAGCACTTTTGTAAATTTTTAATTTAGTATTACTTTAATTTTCAACATAGAAATTGGAGTATAACTAAATTAATAAGTTTTTAATTCAAATTTTCTCGAATGTTAAAACATTTCTTTACTTTTTACTTTCTAATTGTTTCCTGTAAAAAAAAAAACCTAGAAAAATCTAAAAAATACCATGAAAACATAAAACAGGAAAAAATCTAGAATAGAATGGAAAGAAATAATAATAGAAAAAACAAATATAAGATACATAGAATCATGAAAAAAACATAAATATAAATATTAAATAAAACATAGAAAACATAAAAAAATATTATGCATGAAAAAGACAAAAAAAATAAATATAGAAAAGACAGTAAAATTAAACATAGAATAAAATAGAAAGATAGAATAGAAAGGACAAATATAGCATGTATTTATATACATACAAATATGCATGCGACAGAAAACACAATAACAAATAAATTCCAGAGGACATCTTTGTAAGACATATTGTACACATTTTTACTTCCTTTTACAAAGTAAATGAAGTAATTTAATCTGTAAAAATATTTCGATTTTTGAATTGTTTTCGAACCTATTTTAAAAGTGTTTCGATTTTAACGGTAATACTTATTTCAGAAATTCCAGATTTGAGTTAGAAAATTTTCAGCGTTTCGTCCTTATAGACGTGCATACAAGGAAATATTAATTTTGAAACCTTAAGCATTCATTTTGACCTGCCGTGGGAGCATTCTAACATGTTCCGTTTCGGCGTATGTATGTATCATAAATCAAAAAACGATTAGACGTAGAAAGTCAAAATTTGCATTTATGATTCTTGTTTGCATTTATGATTCTTGTTCATTTGAGCATTTAATTGAGCATCTCAATTTTAAATTGCAATCCGCACTGTATTATAACGAAAAGTCTCATTTATCTCAACATATACAATACAACAACACAAATACAAAGTATTTACTCCGAACAAGGACCGATTGGTTAGGGTGATGGCCTTCGGTACCTGAGTTCGTGGGTTAGAGAATCCCATAGTGGCATGGATGTTCATAGCCGTTCGGAATCGGCTTTAAGCTGTAGGTACTGGTCTCGTTAGCCCTCTTGTTGCAAAAAAAGTAGACCGTAGCACTCCAAACCAAACCAAATCTAAAGTATTTAAAAAGCATACAAAAATTATACAATATTAAGAAAAAACAAAGTGTGCAAATGAACACAATACATAATTTCCTAGGTAAAAGATTTTTCTAGATTTTATGATTTTTATCATAAAACCACAAGAATACATGCTATTATTATTAGCTACATTTACAGAACATTTATATAATAGATATTTCGATTATATAAATAAAAAATAATTATAAGTTTACAAATAATAGTCAACTGTAAAACAAAAAAAAAATAATTTTATATATGTTATTTTAAAAAAATTTCATTAAATTATTTTATTTAATTTATTTAAATTAATTAAATCAGTTATTTTTGAACTGATTTAACACTCAGCAAACCTTAAACCCTTATTATCCTTTTACATTGAATTACATATGCATGACTGATTTAGTAGTACGAATAACCAGTCAGTTTTTTTTAAAAAGCAATAGCAGAACGATGTTGAATGCTGCCTCTCAGAGTCGTATTCTGATTTTTCCTGTGGTTCCCTGTAGTACAGTCCCGGTAAAGGGGCGAAGATATTTAACTATCACGGCTCAGAGACAAACCTAATATTTTAAACAAGAAAAGAAATATATATTTTTCTGCCTAAATAATGAACAAATATTTTTTCCTAAATATTAGTTGTATTTTATTTTTATTTTATATTCCATACTTAAATTTAAAGCTGGATTATATTGTATTTTACACAGATATATTTTTGAAACAACTTTTATCCAACATACGGATGGGGAGGGGGATCGAGAGATACACGCGAATGTTCCCTCTCGGTTAAGCTGGTATCCTATAATTACAAAACAATTTCTTATCCTATAATTACAAAAAGATGTCCTACTACACTGTATTCTTTTTTTTCCCATTTTATCAAGGCCTTTTTTATCGGCATTGATTTTAAGAGAATCGGCTTCGTTTTTACAATGATGGCGTTTTTGAAAAATTTTTATTTTTGTCTTTATCATAAGAAGAGCAGAAAAATTATTCTGTTATTCATTTTAAAATCCCAATATTGAACTATTTACATGTATTATGTGGCTTTGAGCTGTTGAAATGTGCTTAGAATTTGATATTTCTATTACACTGACTTGTGTAATATAGTTAAGTATAAGAAGAAAAATATTTAAGGCGAATAGTCCAATCATGAATTATGATAATTAACGAATTGTACAATATACTAATAACTTAAAACTTCTTTAAAGCATTTTTTTTAACATTTTTGTATTTTTGAATATTTGAAACGTATTTTATGAATGCTTTACTGCTTATGCATTTTAATCTGTAAATCCCTTTAAAATTTATCAAATCTTTCTTTGTATCATATAAAGGGGAAGTTAAAATTAATATTTTATCACGGATAGTTTGTTTATTCCCCGGGTAAGGAATGCACTGCCTTGTGACATCATGTGTCTTTCATTTTTGTATTTATAAATATTCGAAACGTATTTCATGAGTACTTTACTCCGTATGCATTTTAAGCTGTAATATCCCTTTAAAATTTAGTAAACATTTTGCTTTGTATCATAGAGAGTGGAAGTTAAAATTAATATTTTATCACGGATAGTTTGTTTATTTCTCAAGTAGGGAATGAACTGCCTTGTGACAGCAAGTGTTTCCCATTTTTGTATTTATGAATATTTGAAACTTATTTTGTGAGTGCTTGACTCCGTATGCATTTTAAGCTGTAAAATCCCTTTAAAATTTATAAACTCTTTCCTTTCTATATATATAGTGAAAGTTAAAATTAATATTTTAACACTTATAGTTTGCCTTTACCCCAGGTAGGAAATGCGCTGCCTTGTGACAGTATGTGTCTTTCATTTTTGTATTTTTGAATATTTGAAACGTATTATATGAATGCTTTACTGCTTATGCATTTTAATCTGTAAATCCCTTTAAAATTTATCAAATCTTTCTTTGTATCATAGAGAGTGGAAGTTAAAATTAACATTTTATTACGGATAGTTTGTTTATTTCTCAAGTAGGGAATGAACAACCTTGTGACAGCATATGTCTTAAATTTTTTTCTATTTATGAATATTTGAAACTATTTTATGAGTGCTTGATTCCGTATGCATTTTAAGCTGTCACGTCCCTTTAAATTTTATTAACTCTTTGCTTTTTATCGTATAGAGTGGAAGTTAAAATTAATAATTTATCACGAATAGTTTGCCTATTCCTCAGATGGGAATGCACTGCCTTGTGACATCATGTGTCTTTCATTTTTGTATTTATGAAAATTTGAAACGTATTTTATGAGTATTTGACTCCGTATGCATTTTACGCTGCAATATCCCTTTAAAATTTATAAACTCTTTGTTTTGTATCATAGAGATTGAAGTTAAAATTAATATTTTAACACAGATAGTTTGCCTATTTCTCATGTAGGAAATGTACTGCCTTGTGACAGAATATGTCTTTCATTTTTGTATTTAAGAATATTTGAAACGTATTTTATGAGTGTTTTACTCCGTATGTATTTTAAGCTGTAATATCCCTTAAAAATTTAAAAACTCTCTGCTTTGTATTATAGAGATTGAAGTTAAAATTAATGTTTTAACACAAATAGTTTATCTAATCCTCAGGTAGTTACCCTACACTGCATTGTGACAGCATGTATCTCTCATAAAAACTAGCTCTAAATATTAATTAATATTTAATTATATAGATTTCAGCAATTTGAAATCTAATAAAATTAAGTAAAGAATGTAGTGGATTTAATTTTCATTGATTACTGGTAGTAACTGCTAGCCATCAGTTGCTTTAAAGGAAGAAACAAATTCAAAGATACCACTAACTTAAATTGGATTTTACAATATTTTACAAATTGCTGCTATGTAATTTTCATATTATAATGTTGTAATTTTGTATTGCAATTTTTTATAAAATAAAAAAAAATTAACTACTGCTAATTTAGTATTTTATATCTTTTAACGTGATATTTAAATATGTATATTTTATTAAAATAATTAAAGAATAATATTACAGTTATAATCGTTACTTAAATACAGAACTATTTTTTAATAATTGGATAAAACCATAAAATTTTCCTAATTCACAGTCATATGTATTGCAATCATAATCACATTTATAGGTATATATCATCTTCTGTGGTATCTTTTATTACAGACTAATTTATGTGTTGCATTTATTGTTAAAAAGGGTCTCCAGTGCTTGTCTTTCCTGTCCTGTCCAGTTTTGTACTACTGTAGAATGTTTTGCCTGGAAAAAAGGAATGTTTTCTGTATATTATTTATTACACTTTAATACATTTCATGCATAAGATAACAAAGAGTACTTAAAAATAAAAGTGCTATTGTCTGTAAAAAATATACAATATTCAGAAAAAACAAACTGTACAAAAGAGCTAGACATAATTTCCTCGGTACAAAATTTTAATTCTCGATTTCATGATTTTTATCATAAAACCTCAAGAATGCATTCTATTATTATTAGCTACATTTGCATTACTTTTATATAATAGCTATTTCAAATAAAAAATAATTCTAAGTTTATAAATAATAGTCAACTGTAAAAAAAATTATTTAGTTTATTTAAATCAAATTTCATTAAATTATTTTATTTAATTTATTTAAATTAATTAAATCAGTTATTTTTGAACTGATTTAACACTCAGCAAACCTTAAACCCTTATTATCCTTTTACACTGAATTAATTATGTACGACTGATTTAGTAGTAAAAGTATTTAGCTTTTTATAAAGCAATGACAGAACAATGTTGGAGTCTTATGTTACATCTACTGTTTAAAATGTTTCCCAGTTTTGTTTAGTGTTTTCAGGTCCTATCCTAGTTCTGTACTATTGCAAGAATTTTTTTCCAGAAAAAAATGTATGTTTTCTGTATATTATTTATTTTACTTTAATACATTCCATTCATGAGATAGCAAGGAATACTTAACCCTCTAAGCGGTTCGCACGTACAATTTCGCCAAACCGATGATGTCTTTAAAGTAGTTGTCACGTACAATTTTCGACCTCCAAAAACCTTCCAAAAATGGATGTAATGTGTATTTCTGCCAGTATTTGAGGTAGGAGGGTCAGGTTGATTGTTTAGAAACTGCATCCCTCTTTGACTGACATTTATTGAGGGATGCACCCCTACTCCACAAAGACGCTGATAGTTTCACATGGCTTTGTAAATCTCTATTTCGAAGTATTTCATTTGCGGTAACAGATGTATCTCTAATTGCACCACTTAAATACCTAGGATAAGTTTCGAAAAAAATATAAATAATTCTCTTAAAGAATATTTTTATTTGTAATTTTAGAATCCATTATTTCTTATGGGATGATCTTCGAAACTTGATGAGCTTTATGTGTATTAAAAATTAACAATCTATAATATCTATTTATATATATATATATATATATATATATATATATATATTATATATATATATATATATATATATATATATATTAATAACCGGAAGTAAAGGAACAATAACGAGGGTTGGTTTACCGTATTCCATTCTAGTCGACAAAGAGTGAAGTAAAAAATCATAGAACGCTTTGGCCATTGGCACAATAAACCTTTAGAGTATATTTGGAGACTTTTTCTAATCGGTGTGCTCCTCCCGGAGGGTTAAAAATAAAAGTACTATTTTAAATTAAAGGGGCTAAATTATATTTAATATTATTGAATAGGGAACACTTTTGGTAAAAAATAATTTTGAAAAAATTGATATTTAATAACTTCAAAAATAATTAATATTTTTCCTGCAAATTTTAATCACTTTCACCTAAACAAACTTCTAATGAATTGTTATAATTTAAGCAAGTATAATAACGTTACAAAGCACTTTTGTAAATTTTTAATTTAGTATTACTTTACTTTCAATTGGAGTATAACTAAATTAATCGCATTAAAAGTAATTGAAACCTGAAGTTTTTAATTAAAATTTTTGAGAATGTTGAAACATTTCCTTGCATTTTACTTTCTAATTGTTTCTTTACCTTTTTATCGTTCAAAGTTGTATCTTAAACAGTTTGTGTCATTATTTTATTCCTTAACTGAATATTTTTAAAGAAACTATTAATTGTGTCTATATTTTAGATATTTTTAAAAGAGCATTTAAAAATTTTATTTAAATTTTAATAAGCTAAATAAAGTTAAAATTTAAAAATTGTGAGCATAAATTTAAGGTATATTAGGATTGTTTGGTAAATATTATTTAGCAACTTGTAAAAAATTAAATCCCAAGATGCTTCCGGAAATTGAACAAATGTTTTCCTGTAATTAAAATTTAAAAAGATCTGTAATTAAAACACTTTTTAAATATAATTAAGGCTGTTATGCTATAATGTATATGTGTACAAACTTTACGTAAACGCTTTGTTAGTGTGTCTAATTTTCAGATACTTTTTAAAGCGCATTTAAAATTTAAATTTTGATAACCTAAATAAAGCGAAAATTTTAAAATTATGAACATAAATTTAAGGTATATTAGGATTGTTTGGTAAATATTTTTTAGAAACTTATAAAAAATTAAATCACAAGATGCTTCCGGAAATTGAAAAAATATTTTCCTATAATTAAAATTTAAAAAGGTCCGTAATTAAAAAACTTTTAAAATATAATTAATATTGTTATGCTGCAATGTTACGTAAACGCTTTATTAGTCTACTATCTGCTTAAAAACGAGCAGTCAGTTTTCATCGTTGATATAAATAATTTTAATTGGTTACACATTTCCACAGTCCTTATTTTAATCAGATGATCAAATATTTTACAAGATATATTGCAGTAGCCTATTTGGAAAAGGGAGCCGATTCAAAAGCAATACCAGGAAGACCAACACAAAAGCAGAAAACATCCAGATCCCATCTGCTTCGTGACATAAAAATTGACAACATTCAGAATGTTATTGGCAAGAGAGAGAAACAAAGACGTTGCCAATATGATAACTGTTCTTCAAAACCTAAAACATATTGTATGAAATGCAATGCAACGTTATGTATCCAATGTTTTCTTCTTTTTCATACAAAAATTCAACCTTAAAAATGTAAAATAGAAAGCTTGCTTGTATGTATACAAATAAATTTTAATTTTAACGTTATTTTACCTATTACTTGATTTATACATGTGATGAGGCGTTTTAGATCTGTTATATAATTGATTCATTCATACAAGAAGTAAAATGTTCGGGATCTAAATCTGACCTCATCACATCTTTGTAAAGAGATGGAGGACCATAAATTTCTATTCAACGGATATGTTTGTCTTGTACGGTGGTCTCGGGCGGGGTTCTGATCCCAGTCCCAGATTAGAATCCCGTCTCCGTACTTGACATTAAATAAGAATGTACCTTTGTGGAGTATTTATGAGTCCCTAAGGGACAGTGCCCAATTAGAAGGGATAAGGTTTGGCACGTTGGCGGTCTCAAGGCGGGGTTGAAGCAGACCAATGAAATTCTTACAACTATCCCGATTGGACGACAAGAAGGAAGAGGGGACAAGGTTGAAATAATTAAATATGAAAAATCTAAAAGATGAGACGAGGGTTCGGAGGTCCCAGAGAAGAGGTTCGGAGGTCCCAAAAGAAGGTGTTCGAAAGTCGGGAGTCCAGTCGGGTCCGACGGAAGTTGTTCGTGAGTCCAGAGGAGAAGGTACTCGATAGTCCAGACTAGGAGAGTCCAGCCAAGTCCGACAGGAAGTGTTCCTGCACCAAATAGTACGGCCGCACCCCAAAGACTCAGGAGAAAGACCTGACGAGATCAACGGATGATATATAGATTCCCTCTCCTGATCAGCCATAGATACCCTTCAACCAGAAGTGTTCCGGGCCCAACATTTTAGACCCACAAAGGTACCCCAAATTTACATACATTTTTGAAATTGAGATTAGGTCCTCTATCTATTTACAAAATTACTTAAGTATATAAAAAATTTGTCAGAACTAATTTAGAAGATGTTGACAAAACTTATTTTATGAAAATTAGCATCAGTTTTGTATGTAAATAGATGTATATATATTATAATAAATTTACTTTTTTTTAATATTAAGCTAGTTTCGGTTGCTGTCAATTTAGCTGTTAGTTTATTTTCATTTTTATGTCTGTAGTCTCTCAGAACCTGTGGTTAAATTTAGTACAAAAATACTTAACACAACGCAATTAAAAATAAATCACCACTATACATTTGATCAGAGGTTGATACTCAAAGATAAACGAGGACTACACGATAATACATTAAAACTATCATTTTATGTAAAAAAAATCCTTTTTAAAATGTTTACATTTTTGCATACAAAAGCCCAGCTTCATCAAATGAGGATTGTTTAAAAAACAGGGTTGCAGTATACTATTGCTAAAAACAAGTTTTTAATGCATTTTACCAGATATGTCTTTAAGTATATCATACACTTAAGAGAAATCTGAACAAGTCGTATCACTGTCTAAATCATACTTTAATAAAAGTGCAACCCATAGCCCTCATTGTGACAATCATGTGCTATTGAGACGGTCATATTGTTTTCGACTAGTCATCGACAATAGAAATCCACATTCTATGGGCACACACACAAAAAAAGAGTTTCTGCTTGCTTCCTGTGTAAATTTCAACTCATATTATTAGTATAATTTTATAAGTAAATAATATGTTGATACATATTTTTCGATATATTCTCTTTGTAGTAATCAGGAATTATTTGGATAAAAATAAGCCTTGATGTGCTATATAATACATTTAAATTAAGTACTTCGTTACACATTCAAGCCATTCGTTGCATGGCTTACAAAGGAAGATTCCTTACTTGTACTCTTTTCTAATTTCTTTTTTTTATTTTTCTTACATACTTCAGAAATACATGCATTTATATTCTAATTTTGACTAAACAAGAAGGCTTCTTAACGACTTCAGGAATGATTTAATAATGAAAAACTGTGCATGAAATAACCATTTAATTTTTAATTAAAAAACTTGTTTCATTTTACAATTCTTACATATTCTTAATTAAAATCCACTTTTTACATAGTGTTAAATAATATCAGAAACAGTAAAATTAAGAAAATATCAAAGCAAAACATTAATAAGGTATACAGATAATAGTCTTCAAGCTAGTGGTACTTTTCAAAACAAAATGCAAAGGAATTCTTAATTGCTTACACCACCAAGTAGTCTCACTTTTAATTTGATTCTTGTAACACACACGGCATTTCTTAGTAGGTTTTCTTTTATTCTGACTCATTAATTTGGCAATGACTTGTACCAAGAAATTCTAAGTAAACAATATGCAATAGTGACTTGTGATTTTCACAAGAGATAAAAGTGTTGCCAAATTCAGTACACTAGAAATTTTAAACTAAATTAATTATCATATTTAACAGTAACTTTAATCGCATGACGAGTGTAGCTCGTCATGGAATGAAAAACTAATGACGAGCTAGACTCGTCATTTTACCGGAAGGGATTAATAAAGTATTGGTGATAAAAATCTGTTTCATTTTTTATTTGTAGATTTCCCATTAAATTGTGGGGTTTAATTGTGGGGTCCCATTAAATTTTAAGGGGTTACGACTTGAAAACTTTCCTTTTCGTATATATACCGATATATCCAGAGATGTGACTGAGTTTGGAGCACCACGATCTACTTTCTTGCTAAACAAGAGCTAATAAGACACAATACCACAAAAAATCTGTACATAAGTAGAAATCAACAAATCAAAACTAATAATACATTTCTTAAACATTCCATGTCACCTAAACGAATAAACAAATAGTAATAACTAATTTGTTTGCTTTAGAATTAATATTTCGCAAGTTTACGCTGGAAAGAAAAGAAATATTGAGTAAATAATTTCTTCAATTCTTCTCAGTGTTGAGGCTCCTATCGATTATCTGCAGTTAATTAAATCAGTCGTTAGCTCTCAAGGGCTATATTGTTTATTGATTTTTGCTAATGAATATGTGATAGGGATGAAAGTGAATACCTTCTTTTCTGGGAATATATTCTGCGATATTCGATAAATACACTTGCGGCGATGTGAAACGTTAAGGTTTGTAAATAAGCAAATATTTTCTTATCCTAATTACTTTCGTTTTTCATTTTTATAGACATTTTTTATTAATTATTGATAAAAACAGAAAGAGAGAGCATATGTCTAGAAATAATTTAAAATTTCGACGTTTATAAGATTAAAAAAAAGATTACGTTTGAATAAAAATTATATAAGTACACTGTTTCTGCGCTGGAAAAAAATTCAGAGACAGAAACTATGCACTTATTCTGTGCTTTTGTCTTTGAAGAAATGTTATCAGTAA
>CM063498.1:143089116-143126616 GCA_032207245.1 Pardosa pseudoannulata | reverse complement strand
ATTATTGATTTTTGCTAATGAATGTATGATAGGGATGAAAGTGAATACCTGGATCTCTGGGACTTAGGAATGTGATATTTACTTATTCGATAAATACACTTGCGTCACTGTGAAAGGTTACGGTTTGTAAATTAACAAATATTTTCTTCTCCTAATTACTTTTTCGTTTTCGGTTTTTATAGATAATCGTTTCCTGTCTACTTAATTCGTACTTTTTCTTATAAAAGTTCAATAGTAAACATTGGGTAAAATAACACTTTAGACAAGGATTTTTAAGTTTTTTAATTACTTATTGGTAAAAAAGGGGAAGAAAGTTTTACGGCGAATTGCTTGTTTTGACTCCCCAAACTTTTTAAAGGCCGTATTTTCTCTTTGGTATTATGTCTACATTGTATATTCTTTGTTGAATTTTCTTTTTGATATTATGTCGAAAGTTTATATTCTTTCTTGATTGATGTAGCTTTGAAAAAAGATTTATTTCTTAGATAAAATTTCTTAGTATATGAGTCTTAGTATATTTTAAAGGAAGAAACATTTTAACCATTTTTGTGGTTTTATTCTTGGGAAAATCTTTTCTTTATTACGACAGTATAGAAATATGTATGTGTGTTTGTGTATGTGCTGAAAACTTCTACATCTTTCTCCTCATTTCTGACAGTTTAGATTCTACAATAACTCGCAAAGCTCTATTTTCGTTATTTTTATCCTTTTTTATAAGATTATGCAATAAGAATAAAGACGAATCATTAGAACTGTATTTTACATATATTTATATTATCCTCTTGTCCATCATCATCATGAAACAGACTTCGATATTTAGATTAATTTAAAGTAACTGACCACATTAAAATATCAGTTTTTGTAAAAAAATAAACCGAAAACTTATTCGTTTCATGTAAAGGTCATCCCTTCGTATTTTGAAAGCAGTTTTCAGTTTGTTTCTAGAATCATAGAGGACATGATTCATTGGCTTAATCACTACAAAAAATTGCAGAAAGAAACAGGAAGTGCGCAGTTAAAGGACTGTCTTTGATTGTCACTCTAAAAACGTATTAAATAGTGTATTATAACTTTAAAGGAAAGAAATAATTTACTGCAGTATATTTCAATGCTTATCAAATATTTATTATGTATAAGAATATGTATATAGACATATGTATATGTATATAGACTTCGATATTTAGATTAATTTAAAGTAACTGACCACATTCAAATATTAGTTTTCGTAAAAAATAAACCGAAAACTTATTCGTTTCATTTAAAGCTGTCCCTTCGTATTTTGAAAGCAGTTTTCAGTTTGCTTCTAGAATCATAGAGGACATGATTCATTGGCTTAATCACTACAGAAAGTTGCAGAAAGAAACAGGAAGTGCGCAGTTAAAGGGCTGTCTTTGATTGTCACTCTAAAAACGTATTAAATAATGTATTATAACTTTAAAGTAAAGAAATAATTTACTGCAGCATATTTCTGAATGCTTAACAAATATGTATTATGTATAAGAATATGTATATAGACATATGTATATGTATATAGACTTCGATACTTGGATTAATTTAAAGTAATTGGCCACATTCAAATAACAGTTTTCGTAAAAAATAAACCGAAAATTTATTCGTTCCAAGTAAAGGTCATCCCTTCGTATTTTGAAAGCAGCTTTCAGTTTGTTTCTAGAATTATAGAGGACATGATTCATTGCCTTAATCGCTACAGAAAGTTGCAGAAAGAAACCGGAATTGCGCAGTTAAAGGGCTGTCTTTGATTGTCACTCTAAAAGCGTATTAAATAATGTATTATAACTTTAAAGTAAAGAAATAATTTACTGCAGCATATTTCTGAATGCTTATCAAATATGTATTATGTATAAGAATATGTATATAGACATATGTATATGTATATAGACTTCGATACTTGGATTAATTTAAAGTAACTGGCCACATTCAAATAACAGTTTTCGTAAAAAATAAACCGAAAATTTATTCATTCTAAGTAAAGGTCATCCCTTCGTATTTTGAGAGCAGCTTTCAATTTGTTTCTAGAGTCATCAGAAATCATGATTCATTGGCTTAATCACTACCGAAAGTTGCCGAAAGAAACCGGAAGTGCGCAATTAAAGGGCTGTCTTTGATTGTCACTCTAAAAACGTATTAAATAATGTATTATAACTTTAAAGTAAAGAAATAATTTACTGCAGCATATTTCTGAATGCTTATCAAATATGTATTATGTATAAGAATATGTATATAGACATATGTATATGTATATAGACTTCGATACTTGGATTAATTTAAAGTAACTGGCCACATTCAAATATCAGTTTTCGTAAAAAATAAACCAAAAATTTATTCGTTCCAAGTAAAGGTCATCCCTTCGTATTTTGAAAGCAGTTTTCAGTTTGTTTCTAGAATCATAGAGGACATGATTCATTGGCTTAATCACTACAGAAAGTTGCAGAAAGAAACAGGAAGTGCGCAGTTAAAGGGCTGTCTTTGATTGTCACTCTAAAAACGTATTAAATAATGTATTATAACTTTAAAGTAAAGGAATAATTTACTGCAGCATATTTCTGAATGCTTATCAAATATTTATTATGTATAAGAATATGTATATAGACATATGTATATGTATATAGACTTCGATACTTGGATTAATTTAATGTAATTGACCACATTCAAATAACAGTTTTCGTAAAAAATAAACCGAAAATTTATTCGTTCCAAGTAAAGGTCATCCCTTCGTATTTTGAAAGCAGCTTGCAGTTTGTTTCTAGAGTCATCAGAAGTCATGATTCATTGGCTTATTCATTAAAGAAAGTTACAGAAAGAAACAGGAAGTGCGCAGTTAAAGGGCCGTCTTTGACTGTCTCCCTGAAAAAAGAAGTAAATAGTGTATTACTGTTTAAAGTAAAGTAACTAATTTTTTAAAGTAAAGAAATAATTTATTGCAGCATATTTCTGAATGCTTATCAAATATGTATTTCCTTAAAACCCAGTAAAACTTTGAATTGTATTTCAGTAAAACTGAGATTTTTGCTACATTGTATGTCTTAACTTTTATAACTGTGACAATAATTTTCAGAATTTAATGACATATATACTGCTGGATTTTAACCCCTTCCGGTAAAATGACGAGTCTAGCTCGTCATTAGTTTTTCATTCCATACCGCACAATGACGAGCTACACTCGTCATGCGATTAAAGTTACTGTTAAATATGATAATTAATTTAGTTTAAAATTTCTAGTGTACTGAATTTGGCAACACTTTTATCACTTGTGAAAATCACAAGTCACTATTTCATATTGTTTACTTAGAATTTCTTGGTACAAGTCATTGCCAAATTAATGAGTCAGAATAAAAGAAAACCTACTAAGAAATGCCGTGTGTGTTACAAGAATCAAATTAAAAGTGAGACTACTTGGCGGTGTAAACAATTAAGAATTCCTTTGCACTTTGTTTTGAAAAGTACCACTAGCTTGAAGACTATTATCTGTATACCTTATTAATGTTTTGCTTTGATATTTTCTTAATTTTACTGTTTCTGATATTATTTAACACTATGTAAAAAGTGGATTTTAATTAAGAATATATAAGAATTGTAAAATGAAACAAGTTTTTTAAATAAAAATTAAATGGTTATTTCATGCACAGTTTTTCATTATTAAATCATACCGGAAGGTGTTAATGATCATAATCTAGAAAAGAATTATTGGTATTTATGTTAAAAAAAATTTTTTCTTGAATTCTTGAAACGTATCACATATTATTTTAGAAGTGTTGGCAATAAAGTAAAAAAAATCGTTTATTAAAGTTTTTGACAAATTTTAGCAAAAGAAATATATGTATTTGTTTTAAGTTTCATATTTCACAATTTTTATAATCCATTATTGCAACAATATTAAGAAAAATTTAAATGAACTTTATTATTAAATACTGGTTTGAACGCTGTACGTTACCTTAATTTGTATATATATATGCACATAGACACACTTTTATGTACTATTGGTATTCGACTCCGGCCTCGTCAGAAACTATGGCACTTTTGAGCGTATATAAGACAGGTCCACAATATCTATGCATATGCTACTAATGATACACTTTGCAAATACGCAATAGTTTGATTGAACATATCCTTGCAAATCAATTGGTCCTCCCGTACTAGGGTGAATCTTATAGAAAATGAAAAGCAATCATCTGATCCTAAGCCATTACAGAGCGTGGATGTTCCTGGCCATAAAAACATTGTGTGTTTTCTGTCCCTAAACTTTCACTTCTCTATATTTTTTTATGTTATGAACTTACGAATCCACCACAAAACCTCATTCTTTCATATTTTAGCTGTTTGATCTTCTGTTCGTTGTCATTTTTGTGCTTATACACACATACGTTTATGTATGATCAATGCTTGCTTTTAGCGACATTAGTAGCTATGGAGCTTTAAAGTGTACATAGGGCAAGCTCACAATGTCGAAGCTACTAAATATGTATTTGCATTAGGGACAAAAACATTGTGTGTTTTCTGTCCCTAAACTTTCACTTCTCTATATTTTTTTATGTTATGAACTTACGAATCCACCACAAAACCTCATTCTTTCATATTTTAGCTGTTTGATCTTCTGTTCGTTGTCATTTTTGTGCTTATACACACATACGTTTATGTATGATCAATGCTTGCTTTTAGCGACATTAGTAGCTATGGAGCTTTAAAGTGTACATAGGGCAAGCTCACAATGTCGAAGCTACTAAATATGTATTTGCATAAAAATATGTTTAAATAGGTACATAGGAAAATAAATAACTATACTGAGGGATATTTCGAATTTTGAGCAGTATTATGCACAATCTCATAGGGCCGGTCAAATTCGTTTAACAGATAACCGCGATTAATCTCTGTTTAAACGGAGAAATGCGTCTTACCATTGGTTGGCGCCATGAGTTAATCACGGTTAACCATTAAACGACTTCGGTGAGATCGGCCCTTAGTCTGTTAATACATGTCATAGGAGAGAGTCCGTGCATATTCACAATTCACATATCAAATAACTGACGAGTTTAACTAGAAATTAATGTTAGATAATATGTTAAATAATATGATATGTTAAATAATATGATTAATAATATGGTCTCGAATAATACTTCATTCCCGAGCAAAGAATGAGAAATGTGATCATGTGACACTTGCTAAATAGTCTGGAAATTCAATTCTCTCGGAACATAAAGTTTTAGAAATTTTTAATTTTTTTTTAAATTTGCAATTTTAAACAAGAAATTTACATATGTCTAGAAGAAATAATTAATGTACATTTTGACTTTAATAAGGTATTCGTTAATCAAATATCCTTAAATAAAGCTTAAATTACGTATTTTAATGCAACAAGTTAAATTACTCTTATATTGTGGTACTGAATATTAAACATTAACCAAATAACATGAAAAACATTAGACAGTTTTCAGATAAAATCCTTCTGAAGAATTTCAAAAGTATACTGAGAAAATAGAATTTCAAACTGTGATGTATATTATCAAACAAACGATAAGCCTACTTAAATTATAAAAGGTAGATGGTCCAGAATAGTACATGAACTTTCATGTACTAGTCCGAAACCATTTAGCTATGAACTTTACAGGATCTTTTCAGTAGTGGTTTCCAAGTCGAAAGTACTGAGCAGTCCAACACAACGGACATATACTAAGGGCCGGTCTCACCAAAGTCGTTTAACGGCTAACGCGATTAATCTCTGTTGAAATGGAGAATTGCGTCCCACCATTGGTTGGGGCGTTAATCGCGGTTAGCCGTTAAACGACTTTGGTGAGACCGGACACAAGATACTTAACCCTGTTAACCCTTTAAAAGTCACCTATATAAACTCTTTGGAATTTAACGAAATTAGTTTATAAATATTACCTATGATCCTTATAAATGCAAAATGTATTAAAATGTTTCTTTACAATCCTTAGGTTTGCATTAGAGAATACCGTAGGAGAGATTGAGGGGGGTTAGCTGAAAAACGCACCCTCTTGTACAGCGTGAACATAATACTTTAAAATTTTCACTGTATTGGAAGAACAATAAATAAGTGTTCTTAAAAAGTGTAATAAAAAATAGCTTAATAATTTATAAGTGTTGTTTGAATAGATATTTTTGCTTGGGGTCATAAGTGAAAAAATGGAATTACTAACTTTCTAGGTATTTCAAGTTTAAATACATATATTTCAAAAGAAATAAATTAATTAAGTGTAGTACTATCATTTATTGTAATTTTTAAATGTCAGAAACATAAAAAATCGAAAAAACCATTCATATTACTCAAAAAAAAATGTTTAACAGGAGGTTTCCCAGCGAAACCACTGTCCGCTAAAGGGTTAAAACGTGGTTTTTTGGTGGTAAAAGAAAAAGGGGAAACTGGCCTGGCGATAAATAACGGTCTTGTTCACTGTAGCCAATGAAATAAAGATAATAATCCTTTATTGGCTTAAATGGAATAGCTCCAATAATCCTAACAAGAAAGGAAGCATTCTTAAATAGCCTAGTTTTGGTGTTACAAGGTTGTTGTTGTTTCTCATGCCACTTGGGCAACCAAGCACGAATGATCCTGCAAACTCTCGTTTTTTAAAGCTTGAACCAAGAAATTTTTCCTTAGTTAATCAAGATATTTAGTTTTAATTTTATATCAATATTTTTCATACATTTACCAAGGGTATTTATAATGTATGTTAAATTCATATAAGCATCGCAAACACGTTTTCATTTAAATAAAGTAAAATAATTCAAAAATAATTTTATATATATATTTATAACATTGTCTCAATTGAAATATATGTATGAAATAATATAGTTGTAAATGAAAAAAGGGCTGTGTAGTTTTATGCACGAGCTCCAGAAATTTCTTTACAGTGAGTTTACAGTACTTGTAAAGTCTGATCCTTTTTAATGTTTAACAGCTTTTAATTCCCAAACGGTTTTTCAAAAAGTATTATTTCAGGTATTGAAATTATAACTCTATTAATATCACTGGTAAATAGTTTCACAAATAATAAAAAAAAGATTAAAATTTGTAGTGGGACACACTAAACACTAAGAAAAATCACACTTGCCAACAGTTGTTCAACTTGATTTACATTTATACTTTAATTTCATCAAGTATACTTGATGTAACTATGAAAAATATGATTTAAATTTAAAACAATGTAGTTAAGTCCTTATTTATAATATTTCTCCCTATATCTGATCATTAATTTGAAATTCTTAAGTTTGTAATTTAATATTAGTAATTTTGAGTATTGTTCATGTTAGTAATTTGATACTAAAGTAGGTTAAATAATGTATCTTAGAACCTTTTTTCCTTGTTACGTACTTAAAACACACATTTTATTCCTTGAAATTAATTTCAAGGATTAAAATTTTTTTTTAATTTCAAAGATTAAAAAAATTTAAAAAATTTCAAGGATTCAAATCTTTTAAAGATTAAAAAATCTTTCTAAAATTAATTATTTGGTCATCGAATAAGACATAACGTTACTTTTAAGCATTTTATCTGAAAATATCTGAAGTGTTCAATAATTCGATTTTCCTTTCATACATTTTACGCTAGATATTTGGAACACAAACACTCGAAAAGTTTTGGAAAAATTCAAGCGAAAATAAAACAATTGGCATTCCGCATGAAACGATATGATTTTGTTTGACGTGAAATATTTCATCTACCATAAAGAGCAAGAACTTAACAGAACTGGATGCTTTTCAAGAAGAAATTCGGGTTTTCTTTGCTATTAGATTATTAAAAATTTTCTAGGATTTTGTGGCATCGGAAAAATAATAAGAACACTCACCTGTCAATAATATTACGAGATTGTTGTGTAAAAAAGATGACAGTGGTGGCCCATAACCTTTACGTCATCCTAAATGTCATTCTTTTTCCCAGCATTGGAATATTTTGATATTTTTTAAAAAGTAACTATTTTGAGGTTTTAGGTTCAATTCATTCCCCGAATAACTTTAGGCTAAATTTTACATTGCTCAAGCATAGCAATAGCTACGATACATGATAATTATTTGAGGTCTTTTACATCTTATAAGAAAAAAAACTGCATTTCCTCTACTGAACCCAACCTATTACACATGTTGGAAATCATTATTTTACTGTAATCATTACTTTTTTAACACAGGCCGACTCACCTTTGTGGTTACATCTAAACAGTTGAATGTGTGAGTGGCGAGAAAGATATGATATCACAGCTCAACATGTTTATCTTCTTGTTATTGCTGTTTGGACACATGTTGTTGTTGTTTGCCACTTGGACACTCCAAGCACGATTGAGCTTGCAGGCTCTGGTATTAAGTCCAAGGGGTGCGCTTTTTATTTTAATGTGCACCATTAAGGTGAAAGGACGACTTCGCTCAAGTAGGTCTTCGTAATTATGAAGAAGGGACCTAGCAGAAGACCCACAGACTTGGCTTGCCAAACGCAGAGGTATTGATTGAGAACTTAGAGGACATTGTGACCACGAAGATATTTTACGTGTTCCAGTCACCTTTAACGAACACGGCTGATTTTAGGCCGGCTCGGGTTCAGAACCCTCAACCTTTTGAGTTACGAGATCGTTGCCTTTTCAGAATGAGCTACCTCGGCTTTCGTTATCTTAAAATAATCAAGTAAATTAACCAAATGAGCCCTTATGTAAAATGTAGGATAGGAATTAATATTCAGAAATTTAGCAAGTAAACAAGTGATCAAGTGCTAATCGTTTGGCATATGAGACGTTTGATCATTTTATTTTTCCAGAGGGATGTGTCAGAGTGTTATTTTTTTCACCATGGGATAAGACATTCACCTAGAAGTCACATATATAAAATAATATAACAGCTTCGATGATAGTAAAAGCAATTCCTAAACTCTTTACGAAGTTCAGTAATGCAGTTTAAGAGGATTTTCAAACATCCTGAATAGATCATCCGGAGTGCCGTATATGTCCAAGAGCGCAAATGGTGCTTCACTCAGACGTCCTTCCACAACTTTAACACGTTAACTGACAACTACGAGGTAACTCGTAGATTGCGTTCTTTTCCAGGACGCCAACTACGAGTTATCTCGTACTCTGTTTACTTGCCATTTTTGTGCAGCTATGAATAAACTCGTAGTATATCAGTGCTAATATCTATAAATGGCTTCTGGAAAAAGAACAAAACATTAGTACTCTTGGAAAATAAATAATTTCGGACTTTATTCAATTTCTGTCCACAAATTAGAGTTTCTAATAATATAATGTGATTACATCATTTTAGGCCAAATATCGGAAAATCAACGTGGCATTCAACGTGTTAAATATCTCTTATTGTAACCAGCTCTTCTTCAAGATGATTTTTTTTTTAATTTCTTATCACTGGAATCAGTCTATGTTTAATGTTGTTCACATATCTGAAATTTATGTTAGGGATAAGGAACTTGTTATCTCACTCGAGAGTAGAATACATTTACATTTACGTCTTAAGCCGTGGCAGTTCAGTCGACAAAGACAACGTCTCGTAACTGGAGAATTTGCGGGTTCGGATCCAGAGCCGGCCTAAAATCCGAGTGTTCGTTAAAGGTAACTAGGAGATGCCAAATATGTTCCTGGTTACAATGTCCAAGTTCTCAATCAATACCTCTGGGGGTGGCAGGCCAAGCCTATATGTCTTCTGCTTGGTCTCTCCTACTGAATTACGAGGACCCCTTGAGCAAAAGTCGTACTCTCACCCTTGAGGTGATCATTAAAACGAAAGGCGCATCCCTTTGCCTTAATACGAGTAGCATATGGCTCAGTCCTAAAGAAATGATTACTGATTAGTCTGACCAAGTGGCATCAGACACAACAGCAACAGGGTTTAAGTCTACATATATCCTGACGGTTTGGTTTGGTTTGGAGTGCTCCGGTCTACTTTTTGCAACACGAAGGCTAATGAGACCGGAACCTACTGCTTAAAGCCGATTCCGAACGGCTACGAGCATCCATGCCCGTGTGAGATTCGAACCCACGAACTCCGGGTCCGAAGGCAAGCACCCTAACCATTCGGCCATCGTTCGGCCTATATCCTGTAGGAAATACATATGAAAAATATAATACCACATCACCTTGTTTCTACAAAAAGTTTGTCAACATCTTTAACCAGCACTGATTTCATTTCAAGTAAATTTACCTTAAAAATTACATGATCCAACCTATCTTAAATCTTTTCTATAACTCATAAATTACTGGCTGATAAATTCCTCAATTTCTATGTTCAAATCTCCTTACTTTAACATTATTCATTCCCATAACAACAGTATAAATGAAATATTAAAACTTACTCTATGAATATTATTAAACGTCAAACTTCAAAGTTATTGATAGGTAAACCATTTTTGATATTAATGAAAATATTTAATAATAAATGAAACCCCTTCAGAATAGTTTTTTTTACATATGACTATCATGAAATAAACTAAAATGCTAATTTAAAAATTCTTATGTAAATAAAAATAAAATGAAAAACATAACCGTATTTAAGCCTTTAAAAGTTGTAAAAATTCTGAGTAGGCTCATTCTCTAGCATTTTTCTAGTATTTATTTCAAAACTCTCATCTTTTTTTACCTCAATCATTCCCGTTACGTGATATGAATGGGAAGTTTTAAGTCCTATTTCATGACACTCTTGAAATGTCAAACGTTATTGACAGGTTAAATTAAACTTACTCAGAGCTAAATTCCGGTTTGACATGACACAAGATGCACCAAAAAGGAGTTATAATATTTTTAAGAAGTGAATGTAAACACGCAGATCTATACTCGTCTCGGACATCAATGTCAAAAAAGACTGGCTGTCGAAAAAACTCTTTAAAATTTCCATGCTGTAATCTTTCGTGGTGTTGACAGTATATCTTAAAAGTAAATATATCTTGGTTTTCCCTGCGATAAAATTTGCTTCGTGAGTATAAAACGCTGAAATGGTTTAATATATAAACATGAGAATAAAGAGAAAAACAGAAAAGTTATTTAAAGAATCTCATTATGATTCTGTTTCCAACACATATGTAAAAAAATATGCTCG
Source organism: Pardosa pseudoannulata (assembly GCA_032207245.1). NCBI lineage: Eukaryota > Metazoa > Arthropoda > Arachnida > Araneae > Lycosidae > Pardosa > Pardosa pseudoannulata. The sequence continues at coordinate 143,115,555 of CM063498.1, read as the reverse complement.
TTAAGTATTTGTACCGTTCAGAAACTTGTTAAATTGTCTGTAATGAGTTTCTGGTTTGTATCTTACTCGTTTGTGAAAAGTTGGAAACTATATAAAAAAAATATAGATATTAATGTCTAGTTAAGTTGAATTAAAGTTAAACGTAATCTCTACGTATCTGCTGTCAAGAAAAACTACTTTTAAGAAAAATAATCATTTTGGGTGTGTGTATTGCATACATGTGTGTGAGTGTATATGTGTATGTATATTTTTAGTTACGTTTAGGATAAATTTATAATACATTACACACATATGCATATATACCTGTGAGTGTATAATCCTCTGCATGTATGTATGTTTGTTATGCATTCTAAAATTAATGGATCAGTCTTCATGAAATTCTGCATGATGATGCAAGAAAAATCATGAAAGTTCTTAGACAAGTTTTCGGAAGTCAAGGATATAAGAAAAAGAAAATGTTTCTATCCATCCATCGGGATTTTTGACACTCAATAAATCACCATTACATATATATACTAGAGGACCCTACAGACGTTTTCCCGTTTTAAAGGTGTAAATCCAAAAGTTGTAAAATGTTTCTAAATAAATTAGGCAGTTTTAATGGAAAAGTGAGGAAAAAAATTATTTTTAAAATACTTGAAGTCACCTCGCTTACAGTCATCACAAACGTAATTAGATTAAATTATAATTTCCACATCGCCTGTACGAGGATTCGAACCTGGGACATCTCGAACGCCTGCTGAGATGACCACTGCACCACAGATATGTTGGCAGTGTAGGGTTTCAAGTGGTATTATAATCTCAATAAGTGCGCAATTCTGGATTTTTAATAAAAAAAAAACATTTTCTATCGGATCAAATTGAGAATTTAAACCATTCTCGAATCAACTTAATTACATACACAAAATTTTGTGAAAATCAGCCCAGCCGTTTAGTAGGAATTCTTTTTCTACCGATGTACTTTCCCACAATGATGAGCACGTGATACACAGCTGTGGACTAAATTTCCAAGAGGAATTAAGGTGCAGCTGTTGACTTCGAGATTTAGTGGGTACCCCTGCGGAGGAGTTCTAGATCACGGAGTGGCACAAGTGTAACGGTCAAGCCCAGGCAGGAATGTAGCCATGAGATATAGGGGCAAGGGCTAAGAAATAATGTCTGCTTTCGCAAAAGAGGCTATTTTAAAGAACCCACCTGCACGCCCGAATGGATGCAGATGTGGGAAAATTTCACCAACAAGTGATTGGCAAAGATAAAAAAGGGAAGTTAAAAACCGAGGTGATGAGTTGTGAAAGAGAGGGAAAAAAGGAGTCGAAGTCTGGATTCGAGAGTGGCTGGACATCGATATCCCATGCCTGCAAGACCGCACTGACATCCTGTACACCCGAACGCCAGCACCGACGTACAGCATGATGACAGCCTGCTCCCCTGTAATACTGGGGGTAAACTTGTTGCATAATGATGAAAGTCAAGTAATGAACGTTAATATTTCAGATCGAAATAAAGATATATTCATTTGATATTTTTGTGATACTTGTGATACTTTTTGAAGAAATAGAATTTACATGAAAATTTTAGCTTGTCATCTAAATTATTTTTGAGAGAATTATAAATTATTCCAGGAAAGAAAATGAAAAATAGTAGATCGCGAGCTACAGAAACTAAAATAATTGAAAATAAATGAGGTAGTCCTAGTAAACTTTAAAAGACTCCCATTGGAATATTATATAGAGATCAGATTATATTTTATCCAAGGTTTATAGAAGAAGCAAGCATATAAAACTTCTAAAAAGGGATATAGAAACTTCATCTAGATAGCTCAAGACTGAATAAATGTTTTTGTTAACTGACAGCAAATTCTGAAAGAACTTATTTATTTTTATTTCTATTTCGTACATGATACTTCAAGAAAACAAAATATCAGTATAATAAATGCCATACTTTGAAAAACTATCATAATTCTAACTTTCCATAAAATGATAACTGATATGATGGTAGACTGACACGTTTTAGAAGCCGCTAAATATAACACCTTTTCGTTTATTAAAAATTATAAAAACTAAAATTATAAAAAGTAAATTTATAAATATAAATTATCAAACTAAAAGAATCCATCAACGCTATGTATTAAAAAGAATCTTAATAAAATATTTTCCAAAAAGTCGTCCCTTTTCTGTTTTCCGACATGCTAATAAAATACATGAATAAAAATTGCATGAAAAATCTATTCCTATCAAGCTATTGCGCAGAATAATGAAAGCTTTAATGTCGTTTGGTATGAAATATATCTAAAGTCTCGTCAAGTTATTGGCAAAAATGGTTTCAATTATCTTTCTATAATTAAAATCAATCAGTGTGAAGAGTAAAAACGTTTTAATCCTTGTTGTTTAATACTTTTAATTTTGCTTTCTAATACATGTATATAATTTTTTACAACATGAAGTATCTTGTTGTGTAAAACCAAAATGTAACTTTAACATATACCTTATATAAACATAACATAAATTATATTAACATAAAAATTTTCCTCGTTGTTTAATCCTTGTTCTTTAATCCTTTTAATTTTTCTTTCTAAAATAAGTATATAATTTTTTATAGCATAAAGTATCTTGTTGCATAAAAGCAAAAAGCAACTTTAACATATACCTTATATAAACATAACATAAATTATATTAACAAAAAAATTTTCCTCGTGTTTAATCTTTGTTGTTTAATCCTTTTAATTTTGCTTTCTAATGCATGTATATAATTTTTTATAACATAAAGTATCTTGTTGTGTAAAAGCAAAAAGCAACTTTAATACATATACCTTATATAAATATAACATAAATTATATTAACATAAAAATTTTAAGAGAGAACGTTTTCATAAGAAAAGAATTACACTTTTCTTGTACTAAACTATAATATTACATATTTCACATCTCACTCATCACTCCCCAAAGAAAAACCTTAAGATTACTGACGCAAAATATGAATTATTATATATTTTAAATATTATATATTATGGTGTATTTTAAAATATGATATTCTTTAAATCGATTAAGCTTTTTCCTTTTTAATCGTAAATCTAAGCTCACATTTACTAGCAACGAAATAACTCATTTTTATTATTATTTCGGATTCTACAAACTTTTCTCTACCATGCTAGCTTCCTCAAAAGGCCTAGAAATATAGAAATTAATCTATTGACTTGTATTTTACTTGCACAAAAAAAGTTATACTTGAATATCCCGAGCATTTTAAATCTAGATATTAAACAACTTTCAGATCCTTTTCTTCAGTCACTCAAAACCTCGACATTCAATATGTTGTCGACAGATGGCATGCAAACAGCATACGACATTGACTAGCATGTCAGTCAAAAAAAATGCCTATAGATTCTAGAACACATTTAGCGTGGAAAAGAGGTTTTCCATTGAATAAAAAAATTCCAATCGTCAAAAACCTCAAGATGTCATGGGGATATAAGATAGTTTATAGGACGATGTCTGGGGATTTATGGATCTGAAGTAAAATCAACGGGAACTAGATGTATGTTTCAAAAAGTAATTTTGGAAGCTATCACAAAAATTCATACGCATTTTTATTTTTAGAAATCTATCTCGGATAGGAAAAAGATTTCTAAAAATACTTTACAGTAACGAATATTTACTCACTTGATGTAAAAAACTGTATTGTTATTAAAATTTTAGGAAACAGAACATATAAGGCACCAGGACGACTAAGTGACTAAGTGAAAACTAAATAAGAATAAATGACAAAATAAAAGTTTTGGAGATAACTAGTGAAAATGATAAACGTAATTTATATTTCATATTTAAATTAATACCTGTATATAAGACTCTATTAAACAATGAAAACATTTTGAATTTTCTACATTACTCATGTCACTTACATCTCGTTTTGCATTGCTTTACATATAAATTGGCAGAAATGTCTATTATTTGAATTTCGTAGCAATGGATAGAATAGTTTATCTTTAACGAAATTATTATAAATTATTTCTGTATGTGATAATTGTTTACAGAACTTAAAAATAAATAGCTTGCATTCTTCCTCGTATTTCTGCTTCAGTGAAGTAATATCTAGAATTACTCAGGGAATGAAAAAGAGATATATAAATAAAAAATATCTCACATTACATCTACGTAAACACTAGTTTAACACTATGTTTTCATTTTTTTAAGTGAAATAAACTGAAAAAATCATAAACACTTTAACTATGCGTAGAAACTTATTCCATAGCCTTCGGCAAAAAAAGAGTAATTTAAGAAATAGCTAATTTTCACCGAGAATTATTACCAATTTTATTAATTTTTGACTGATATTTCAACTCCGATATCAATACAAAATGAACTCCCTTTAACATTTACATTTCAACATCTTTAAAAAATTTTATTCAAGACTATACATGTAAGTCAATGAATTTTATTAAAAGTGCAGATTTTAATTATTTTCAATTTTAAATGGTGTATTTTCTACTTTGCCTACATACGTTTGTAATGAAGATTTTTCATGTTCCTTCATTACATATTTCTCTTGTGGGTTGTATATTCGAACCTACATTTTGAGAATTTTTTTCATATATTGCCCCTTGCAGGTGCAGCTCTAGCTCTTTTTGCACGATAGCAGCATTTCTCTTCGAACATAGCCACCCTCGATCTAGGATTAAATTTCGGACCGAGACTCCAATTCTGGCCACCTGCATCCGTAGTCCTTAAACCTTTCGGTCATAATATGCACCGGTCGGCTCGTATTCTGACAGTTAGCGTAGCCATAAAGTTTCGGTTTTGGGTGACAGCAGCTGTTTTGAAAAGTGCCGCGTTGTGGTGTGTTGCCAAAATCCGCTCCACATCGGCTTTGGCGAACCGCTTTGGATGTGCCTTCCTACGATTGGCTTTTCGTTCTCCGCGCTCCTCGTCTCGGATTTTCATTGGTCAGAGACGAGGGAACCCTACGTCTCCTTGAGGGTGTGGAGTTTCCTTGGCGCCTGGCAACCCACTTGCTGGCTGTGTTTTCGGCGCTTTCGGCGTGAGCGCAGTCTAGTAGATTTTGTAATTTTGAAAGACAGAGAGAAGAAACTTTTAAGAACCTTGCGGAAGCTTTTTTTTCTTTTAGAACCTTTTCCGTTGGACCCCACTTCGATTTTTTGGCCTTGATACTGCGACGTTCCCGGAGTTCTATTTTTTAAAATCGCCAACGAACGCAACAAAATAATCTCCGTAATATTTTTAAACAACGCAACAAATTAATCTCTGTTACCCACTATAAGATCAAGGCAGAAGTGAACTATGTTATTTGTACTATATTAATGAGTAATTACGTAAGATAGATTGATAATAATAAAAAAGGCTGGAACTCCAAACCAGAGTCTATTTTGTCTACCTTCACTCTACCTGGGGTGACACCCTTTACTGTTGGTCCTGACAATCTACGTACAGCTCCCTTCCTCTACGAAAGCTCCGACTCTTCATTATAACGTTCTTAATGGGGATTATATTTATCTTGTTTAAAAATCTTTACCAATAAAATATCATTATCAATGCAAAAGCATTCAAGTCACAGAGTAAAATAGAACATTAAAAGTACTTTGAACCTGTATTTGGGATAGTAACATATAATGGGGAAAATTCGTATCTACATCTTAGTATACAGGGTATCTTTTAATTAACCTACAACTTTAAAAGAAATAATACACGATTACCTGCATGCAGGGCAATAATAATTATTTTATAGGAAGAAACGTTGAAAAAGAAATCAATGAAGGATATTTTCAGTGTGAGAATCTTTACAGGCGATACAAAGCACAACCTAGTCACAAAATAGCCAGTGAACATTCAAGTATCTTTCTGTTAATGCTTACAAAATAGTCTGTTATGAACCACTTCAGACCTTCAGCTTCAAGAGGCCCAATGCAGACTTTTTCACAAGTATTAACAGAGAAACCCTTGAACTTATAACTAACAATTTTAAAACTAGGTTGCAATTGTGCCGCCTCTAAAGTGTTTTAAAAAGAACTGGTTCGTATATGTTTAATCTTCCAAAAGTAACGATTATTTATATGATTTTAAAGTTTCAACTATCATTCATAAGCGAAGTAATGTCTAAAATAATTCACTAACAGCATAAAAAGTATTTGAAAAAACTACTGCTTCAAGTGCATTTAAATTTCTATAAAAGTAACAATTATCGAAATGATTTCAGAATTTCAAGAATTATTCTTATTCAAAATATTCTCTATAAAAAAATACACACAAAACTAAAAAAAGTATTTATTTTTAAAAACTACTTCTTTGTGTATGTTTAAATTTTTAGAAGTAACAATTATCCAAATGGTTCCAAAATTTCAAAAATCATTCCTATGCAAAGTATTCTCTATAAAAGAAAACACAAAACTCGTAACAAAAGTATTAAAAAAACTACTGCTGTATATTTAAACTTTTAAAAGTAATAATTCTCCAAAAGATTCCAAAATTTCATGATTATTTCTTACAGGAAGTAATACCTACAAAATAATTCCATAAAAGCTTAAAAAAGTATTTAAAAAGAACTACTTTTCTCTTACGTGTTTAAATTTTTAAAAACAACAATTATTCAAACGATTCCAAAATTTCAAGAATCATTCCTACCTAAAATAATCTCAAGAATACACTGAAAGTTTTTCAGTGCTTTTCTTGAGACTTGCGATATTCTCCCACTTTGAAAACATCATTCTTTAATTTCTTTTTTAACATCCTTTTCAACGAAATAATTATTGTCGTTCTATCTGAAAGGACTAATGTGTTTTTGCTTTCTAAATTTGTACGTTTTTTAAAATACACTCTACACACCTTGTCAAGTCAGAGAAACAGCTCTGTAGATGTCCATCCGTCTGTTGAATTAGCAGGTAAAATCTTTTTCTTGAGAGAACACAAGAAAGTATTGCATCCATATGGATTATCATTCAGTACTGGTTTGCAAACTGAAACATTGTTACTCCTACTAATCAAGGATCATATTGTTACGAATTTGTTTAGTGAACCGTAAATTTAACATGGGACTCTATGGGTATCTCGCCAAATTGGCGAGATACCGGCTCGTTGGTGACAGTTTTGGCAACCTATTTTTATCGCCAAAATATCGCCAAGTGTCGCCAAATGTTGCCAAGTGTGGCGTCACGTGACAACTTCTGGTTCCGGTTTCTGGAATATTCCAGCAGTTTCTTCGGGCCTATATAAGGCAGGCTGAGTCCCAAACAGGAGAGTCGTTAAGTGGATCTCTCGGTTTACAGAGTACGCACGGTGTGTTAATAAATGATTGTTTTCGTGCTGTAGTCCTTAAAATCCATTCAATCCCCGAACCCAGCTTTGAAGTTCATAAAAATATAATAAGTATAAGTATAGTATTATATATAGCTCCAAGAAAATCTTTAACATGTCAATTTCATTCAAAAATAGCAATTGATAATTCCTGGTATTGTTGTAATCTTTAAACATTTTTGGAGAATAATATCGATGCAAAAATAAAATCGAAAAATTATATATATATATATATATATATATATATATATATATATATATATATATATGTGTGTGTGTGTGTGTGTGTGTGTGTGTGTGTGTGTGTGTTATGTATAGATAGACAGATAGACATATAGCGATACATTTATATAAAGTGTAATTCAGGTTTTCATGTTATTACAATATCCGTAATATAGATGCATGTAAAAGCATTTACATGTAAAATATACAAATAAATTTCATACAGTTCTTTTAACGAACAAACTGAAATTTAAAATCCTGTATTACTGTACATTTAGTAACAAACCAAGAACTATACGCATCAATTTTCTTGCAACATATTTGGTAAATATAGTAATATTATAGTCTTGTGCAAAAGTATGATGATATTTTTACTCGCATGACTCCATAATATTGTATTTAACAATGACGATCCAATGTATTACTGTTCAGGAAGTATATTCCTAAACAAACCAAAAAAAATATCATCACAAAATACATTATTTATTTGATAAAAGCATGTCATGCATCAATAGAGTTTAAAAAATAAAAACTAAGAGTTAATGGCCAACTTAATCATCCTTTCATGAATACTATCATGGTTTCCTTTGTTTTGAAAATCCGTCGCTCTTGCGTGATATAATGTAATCAGAAAAGTTTGATTTCTTTGATGCTTTTGTTTGTGCATAGAAGTTAATTAAGCACTGCAACCCCTTGCCTAGAAACTATCCCCGTGATTAATGTTTAAAACATGAACACCAGTGAACCGTCGTGCTGCAGAGAAAAAATATCGCCATTAATCTACAGTTCTTTTACGAAACGTTATATATTCTACTTGAAGAAATGCTTCCTATTCTAACCGAGCAAATTCATTCCATGTTATCTTCTATCAAATTTCATTATGAAATGCTTTCATAAAATTACAAACTTTTGAAAACATTTTTATTAAAATCTCATTTGGAAATTTCTTTCAAGTGTAATCCCAATAATTTCATCACGTATTAATAAAACCATTTTTGAGAATTTTTTTAAACCTTTTTTTTTGCCTGTGTAATATATTTTAGCTTAAATTCAAAAGAACCTTTCAGAGTGCCAAAGAAAAGTAAACGAAGAATAAATCTTTTAATCATACTTCCTTTAAAAAAAACTTGTGATATTGAAAAGATCTTTTTTTGCATTAATATCACCTAGAGTAGTTTAATCCCCAGATGTGGGTTTTGAAAATTCTAGGTGTAAATTATTATGCAGTGGGATAGACAGGAGAAAATGAAAAAACATGAGCTGCTAATCGAGAAAAGGGAAAAAATCCTTTTAACATATTCAGCAGACTTTGTATCTTCTTAGCATTTAAGTATTCATTCCTGAAATTTTATTTTACTTTGCCTCGGTTCCTTTCTTGCTTTTAAATTTATTTTGTAAGTAGTACATAAACTTTTAATATTCATTTAAATTTGAAACTCAAACTGTTTACTTAAATAATGAGCCTCGAGGTTGTTTTTTACATTAAATAATGTAAAGAATGCATAATCAAGTCGATGCATTCAGAGTGTTAAATAAAACATCGTATTATTAATGACAACAAATTGATAATCCAACTTACATAAGAAGAATATTTTCTGACATATATCTAATAAGATTTTAATAAACTAATAAGATCTAAGAGTTAGTAAAGTCTATTAATGCTTAATTGTAGCATGAGTTCTTAAAAATTAAATTCGAACTTTTGTATATAATTATGAATAGGATCACAACTATTTTTTAAAAGTGGGTTTATAGCTACAATAAGTCAAACCTATTTTTGTAAATTCAGAGATCAGTTAAAAGATGAATTTTTTAATACGAAACTTAGTGTATCAAATCATCACAATTGTATAAAACTCGTTTATGTCATTCTAGCCTACACTAGTTCTAAAAATAAACTTTAAGAATTTTTTTCATTAGCAGTGAACACTCGTCCTTATTTCTACAATCCAGTTCTGTGTATTGACATTTGTAAATACTTAATGAATGCTTTTATACTGTGTTTCAATTTCATAAACTAAATGAACGAGTAAGTGAAGAACTAGTGAGTTTAATGCTCACTAATATTATACTTTTCTAAAATATAAAAGGTTCACTAAGGCTTTAAGCAAAGGCTTTTCACTATCATAATTGCAGATTAGTTATAATGCAGTAATCTGTTGATCAGTCTGTCTACACAGAAATAAAAATTAATTACCGACATTGAAACAGCTCCGAAGAAATCACTGGTCTGAGTTTTGCTACTGCCATTATTCAGAAGTGTCAATCTCGTTTAAATCTTAATTTCACTTTCAAAAGCCATCTATTTTCTCTGTAACCGCTGAAAGACAAGGTTCTCTAAATCTATAAAATCTATAAAACTATTTACAAATAATTTTGTAGATACTAAAGAGAGCAAAAGTTACGCAAGCTCTTCAAGAGCGTGCATACTTTTTGTACTGAATCATTCTAAACTGACCTCTATAGCTTTATAGTTTTAGCTGACACACAGGACTGCATCTTGCTATAGTATATTAGGCACAATCTAGGGACTTTTCAAAAAGACGTCATCTCGCTTCGATCCTTATTGCAATCTTTTTTTTTATTTTGGGAAGAACCTATCCTAATTTCCTAATTTCATGGTGATTTTCTTGTTTTATCAGTCGTCCATTTTTATTTCCTTTTCGTAGTCTTAAAGAGTTAAAAAACATGACGGAGAATGCCGTTTTTAGAATTCCCTTCTCCCTGATACTCTTATCCGTGTTTTTAATAATCTCCTGTCTATCTTCTAACAGTTTTATGCTAACTTTCATTTCGTTTGGATATTCATAAATAAATATACACATATTTTTATGGTTTTACGGTTAACGAGGCATCTAAGTCCGATTTGTACTCCTGAACCCACTTTTGATTTAACAGGATTAAAATAAAATTTATTTATTGAGCTGTATCGATTTTGCAAAATATAAAACTACACTTACGGGTCAGATTGTTATTTAAAGGAATTTTTTTCAGTTTTGAATTTATAGGGAGGACACTGAAAAATTCCCTTGATCTAGCGTTGACTCCTTGCTCATAGGTGGGAAATTTAACCCAAGCAATTATCTTAGGTTAGTCTTTAGGGATTAAAAAGGGGAAAAGCATGGGCATATTTCTTTTGCGATTGTAAATCTGAAAGCTCCTAAGAATTGTTTGGATTGGTGGAGGAGTCTTATGGTTACAAATCCACTTCCGGGATTTGCGATCATCAGTTCTCAAGATTTTGGTTGCACTCATTTTCTTAGGAGTTTGAATTCGAGTGTTTTGTAGCAAGTATCTACATTGGTCTGTGCACATAGATTAATATTTTCCTTACATACACGTATACACATGTATGTTACATTAGTTCTCAGGATGTTGGTGGCATTATTTTACTTGGGATTGTGTTCGATTGTTTTTCAGAAAGTGTTTACATTGATCTGTAGATATAGATTAACATTTTCCTTACATACATACACACACACACACACACACACACACATATATATAATATATATATATATATATATATTATATATATATATATATTATATATATATATATATATATATATATTATATATATATATATATATATATATTATAATTCTCTATTTATATATAATTATATTTATTTACATATACATATATATATATATATATATATATATATATATATATATAACATTTATATATAAATATATATATATATATATATATATATATATATACACACACACATATATATATAATATATATATTATATAATATATATATTATTATATATATTTTATATATATATATATAACACATATATATATATATATATATAACACACACACACACACTATATATATATATATATATATATTATATATATATTTACATCAATATAATTTTATCAATTCTCTATTCTCTTATATTTTACTTAAGGGTTGTATTCAACTGTTTTGTAGAAGGTGTCTACATTCATCTACATTCAGATATGAACTAACATTTTCCTTACATATATACATGCATGCATACACACACACATATGTATATATATATATATATATATATATATATATATATATATATATATATATATATATAAACTAATGAGAGTTTCAGGTCTTATAAAAATTATGAATTTATAATACATATTTATTTTATTATCGGATCTTTTATATATGTGCTTCTTGTAACATTTACTTAACTTATCTCAAAGTTTTCATTTTGCCATTTATAACCCTTTTCTTCTTGGTGCCTTGTATATTAATCATATAATTTCTGTCAAATGTTCATATATTTTGATTAACAAAGTCATTTCTCATAAAAAAATCACATTTTATACATACATAAATCTAACAAATATAAGGCATAAACATAAGGCTAAACATGAATATAAGGCATTTTTTGAAACTCAATAAGTGTTTTCATTTGTTTTAGATCACTTTCCTACTTATTCATATTTACAAAATATTTAATGCTCACAACTTCAAATTAAATCATCGACTATCCTTGTTACATAAAATGAATTCATTACAGACTCTTAACCTAAAGTTTCGACCTCCTACATCATTAACATCTTAATTTATTGCAAACATTTCAGTCTCATATGTCATATGCATCTTAATATATTGCTTACATTTTCATTAATTTAATGTTTAAATAGATGGCAACAGGGCGACCGGCTAATTTTCAATAAAGGATTTTATAATCGTGTTATTTCTTACAGTAAATATTCTAAAAGTATTCCGTAGCTAGGCGCTGAAGGGACAAAGTAAATCTAATATATTGCTTACTTTTATGGAAATAAAGTTACAGCACAAGCATAAAACGTAATGTAATATAAAGGGATAAGTGTTATATAAGGGGTGATTATGTTACACCGGAGTTTGCTATTAATTATTTACCATGTAATTAAGCAAATGCTGTTATAATGCATGTATGTATAAATCGTCATTTACTTCTTTCTTAGTTTGAAATGTAAACCCTATCTGTAGTTATTTCTATTGTTTGTTAAAGCATTTCATAAAAGCAAGCCCATCACGTGACAGGAAAACTGGCAAGCAAATACCGAATTTGTTTGAATATACTTGTTACAGCAGATTAGATTTAATTTGTACTTACAATCTCATTTTAATCTCATTTGGATAAGTTAAAAACTGTCATGTGCTTGTTAAAATGTTTGTTAAACTAGCATGCTGCATCGATGGATAAACTCAAGTATTTCTTTCACTGATTTTTTATTCTTTTTAGCATACCAACATTTTAATATTTAACCCTTTCGTATGTTATTTATTCTACTTTGAATCCCTATTGTGTGTGTGTGTATTATTACGTATTTAACAGAAGCATTTAAGGGAATATAATTTACTTTGCCAGTGTTTGTGTTTACTTTTATATTTTCAGGGTAGGAAGTATAGTTCCCACGGAAGAATCTACGGGCACAAAGAAAATTCAATTGGATGGTGATTATTTGCTATGAAAGATGAAAAGCCCGTTGCAGTGCTCAAGATATCCCATTTTGCACACATGTAGTGGTTATTTTCTTATTTTGTGCAATATTTGATATATTTCTACAGATGGAAACAATTTTTGGTACATTTATGTCAGTAACTTTCTTTGCTAATAGCATGAGTTTCCTTTCTCTTGGGTATATTGTTAACTGGCAAGTTCAAGCTAACCAGAATGCTAGCTGAGCTATAGTAAACATTCCACTCATACGAGAATGTGAAATCATTTGGTATGTGAATTATTCCCTATAACTTTGAAAATTTTCCATGACGGGAACATTCGTACATTTTGCAAAGCTAGCTGATTTTTCCTTTTTCTTGGACTTTTGTATTAGCTGATGAGATCACGCTATTCAGATTGTTAGTTGGTCTATAATAAATTTTTCTCTTCTTTTTATTTCGTAATATCATGTTAGGGGAAAGTTATCTTACCGAGGTCAACGAAAGAGTTTAGGTAACTGTAAATGTTCATCTGGGTGAAATTGCCTCAAAATTTCATAACTCACAGCATTGTGAAATTTAGCAAATGTAAGATTCCAAAAAGGTATTTTGGTATTCATCACCTTATAACTGATATAATTATAACCATTACAGACAGTCCACTTACTAATAATAACTACGTTAACCAGTTTTTAATACCAAAATTTTCCAATTTTATGATAATGTGAAACACTCCAGTAATTTTAACCGTTATATACCTTTGGAATTTATTGACAATTTACCTTGTAATGTATAAAAAAAGAGTTAAAAAATAAAAAAAAATCATTTATCTCAATCAGCGAGCAAAAGTGTATTCCTTTTTCAGTTAAAAGAATCATTATATATAATTTAAGGGAAAATGTATACTTAACTATTATTACTTCTTTCTGTCTATATTTCCAGTGGATACTTACTATAACATCCTGCTGTGGTGTAGTAGATTGTTGTTGTTATTTCAAAGCCATTAATAACCCAAATTTTCTTTATATCGTCTTTAATTATAGTAAAATGCCACTGAACTATGTTACAATATTCAAATATAGAACAAAAACAAGGAAATATGCTAAAAAATATATAAAAAAATTAAAAAGTAAAAGAAGCACTCCACGTGCTACACCTGAAAACAAAAATTGCCAAATTCCACTCTTTTACTTCCTTCTGAACTCTCCAGCAACCCTAGACTTTTTCCATTATCCTGTGCTGATGCGTTCGTTGTTCCATTGTCCTGTGGACAATGCGTCCTTTCCCGGCTCTGTCCAGAAGAACCGGGACTCTAAGGATGGTTCTGAATCGCCTCCTGGAGACCAATCACAACTCTCCAAAACTTGGTGAAGTTTAAGTGCAATCGTTTTCACACCACACGCTTCCTGGAGTCGCGAAAAAATACTTGGGCATACAATCCATAACGTGTGATTGCGGCGAGCAAATCAGTTTCGCAAACCTTATGTAAAACATAGCTGCACTCTCATACATCCAATGAAATTAATGCCTCCACCTCTTTCGGGATCTGAAGTGATTTGAAATGAAAACCTTCTTCACTGACTTCCTCTAATAAATTCTTATGACATGAGCAAGCCAGTTTATTCTTTAAAATCGAATTGTTATTATATCAAGCACTCTATATGTTCTATAAATTTCCAAGTTCAAACATCGTCGCCATATGCCCTTTTTTTTCACACCACCAAGGATGCATCTCAGAAGCTTCATTCTCAAATTCGGTATCGAAATTGGATTTCAAAACAGGAAATTTTTCACGGGTTGAAGTTATCCAGGCCCCCACTCAACTTCCAAATTCGACGACCAGGGTGTTCGCAGGGTGTCTACTCTCAAATTTGTTGGGGTGTTATCTTAGACCCTGTCAGTAGCTAAGCTACCGGCAGCTTAGCTCTCGGGATAGATAAGATGGAAGGGAGTAAACAACCGGCCGACACGGGCGAAAAGTAGTAAACTACTCTGTGTTAAGATGAAAATGAAGTATTTTCTTTAATTATTTCGACTGATCTTAGAGTTCCAATAATTCGCCTTCAACAACATGATTGATGTATCTGAGTTGTTTAGTATGCCCTGGAAATTAAAAATATGGGCTATAATCATGTGAGATCAGTGAAGAATAATTTCACCTATTACAGGTATGTGTGCATGTGTTAAAATAATATTCGTTAAAGAACAAAGAACACATGAAATTTAACATCATAGCATTTTTATTAGAAATATTATGGTGTTTAAAATATATGATTAGAAGTATACAAAGATCTAACAAGTAAACAAATAACAATGTTCTTCCATAATGCTGTCATAAAAATAGAGATACGAAGCATTAATATTGGAAATGAATAAGATAATGTACTACAGTTAGCGTAACATTTGTTACGAATAATATATTTTTTAATCTATAGTTAGCCTAATAATCAATGTGACAGCCTACCACACATCTTAGCTAGAAGACTCCTGAAAATCGATTTCCTAGAAAATGATGCTAGAATACTTATGTCCGATGTATTTATTCTCGGATTATCAATATTCTCTGTTGATTAATATTTCTCCCAATGCCACAAATGCGTCGATCTTGAGAAGTGACTAACAATAATACTGCAATGTAACAACAGTTGCAAAGGTTGTTGGCTAGATATTCCAGAAGAAGAGGACTCAGGTGTCTTTATTCTGGTGATCATATATATGACGCAAATTATTCTGTCTGTAAAAATGATCTTTGCTAAAACTATTCCTTTTATTTGTTTAGTATTGTTATAGTGACTAAGGCTTACAAATTTTGTGAATAGTTTGGGTTATTTTTCAAATAACTAGTTGTTATTTGGAATACTTTTAAATTTCGTTAGTTGAATTACTTTAAAAAAATCAAGTAGAGGATCAAACTTTCTTCTTTAAAATAAAATTCAGAATTAAATCTCGATCTTTGAAATAAAAAATAATTATATTTTTAATATATGCCTATCTGAGCAAAATTAAGGTCCTTATATACCGGTGACCATATCCTATATGACATATATTGCAAATATGACATATATAATGCAAATTAATGTCTGTAGAAATGATTTTCTTCTCCAAAAGTCATTTTGTTCTGTGCTTAGTGTTTTTATAGTGACTAAATCGTACATATTTCTCTTAAGGTTACATTTTAAAGGAATAACCTCAAATTTTAAAGCCCTTAAAAATGATCGCATTTTAAGGCTTAATTTTTCCTCTTTCAGGAGGAAAAGAGTAATAAATTTCTATCATCAAATTATTAAATTTTAAATTTGTCTTTAATATGATCCTAAAAACATACTACTTTACAAAGTATATAATAGGCTAAAATCTATAAAATAATGGTTTTTATATTAAACTAGAGACATTTTTCTAAAATTTGATTTGTTGTAGAAAATTATCATAATTTAAATCACAGTAACAGCAATATAATTATTTTATTGCAAGTTTAACATTTATATCAGTACATAACTGTGTATTGAATTTCATGATAAACTTTATAACTGCTGATAATTAAACCAGATTGCATCATTTATCTCCCATATTTTATCTACATTTAAGACTGAAGTACACAAAATAAAGTCATTTTCATTTACAGTGGAACCCTATTATAGGGAGCATCTGCTGACCCATTAAAATATTCATTGTAACCGAAGAATCTTTAAATCTAATTTATTTGAAACATTAAACGTTCTGCTTTTAATAGCAGTTTTGTTGGAAACAGTTATTTTGATAACACAAAATTTATTAATAAATTACTAATCACTTAAGTGACATAGTATCTTTCGGAATGAAAAGTCTTTGCTATAACAGCCAGTATTTACCATAAAATGCTAATTCTTAGATATCATTGATTTTATAATCAGCTTTTACAAGGTGTTTTATAATGGTTTAACTTTGAAAGAAGTACTTAGTTCTGTTATTTCAGATAGTATATTTTATGAAGATATATACATACTGCCATAAAATGCTAATTCTATTTATTACTTTTATAATCAACTTTTACAAGGTGTTTTATAATGGTTTAACTTTGAAAGAAGTACTTAGTTCTGTTATTTCAGATAGTATTTTTTTAAAAGAGAAGATATATACAAATATTTAGCATAAAATGCTAATTCTTACAAGTTATTGATTTTATAATCAACTTTTACAAGGTCTTTTATAATGGTTTAACTCTGAAAGAAGTACTTATTTCTGTTATTTCAGATAGTATATTTTTTAAAATAGAAGATATATACAAATATTTACCATAAAATGCTAATTCTTACATGTTATTGGTTTTATAATCAACTTTTACAAGGTGTTTTATAATGGTTTAACTTTGAAAGAAGTACTTAGTTCTGTTATTTCAGATAGTATATTTTTCAAAATAGAAGATATATACAAATATTTACCATAAAATGCTAATTCTTACATGTTATTGTTTTATAATCAACTTTTACAAGGTCTTTTATAATGGTTTAACTTTGAAAGAAGTACTTAGTTCTGTTATTTCAGATAGTATATTTTTTTAAATAGAAGATATATACAAATATTTACCCTAAAATGCTAATTCTTACATGTTATTGATTTTATAATCAACTTTTACAAAGGCTTTTATAATGTTTTAACTTTGAAAGAAGTACTTAGTTCTGTTATTCTGTTATTTCATATAGTATATTTTTTAAAATAGAAGATATATACAAATATTTACCATAAAATGCTAATTCTTACATGTTATTACTTTTATAATCAACTTTTACAAGGTCTTTTATAAAGGTTTAACTTTGAAAGAAGTACTTAGTTCTGTTATTCTGTTATTTCAGATAGTATATTTTTAAAAATAGATGATATATACAGATATTTACTATAAAATGCTAATTCTTAGATGTTATTGGTTTTATAATCAACTTTTACAAGATGTTTTATAATGGTTTAACTTTGAAAGAAGTACTTAGTTCTGTTATTTCAGATAGTATATTTTTTTAAAATAGAAGATATATACCAAACAAAAGAAATTTAAATTCCACAACCTGCAAAATAGGTTTTGAAATATGTATGCTAGAAATAAAATATTTTGCTTCAGATTAAAGTCAAATATAGGATTTATTCTGTGAACTAAACTTTCAAAGTTTAAAGTTTTCTCAGATTTAAATTTACGAATTTAAAGACTGAATATAAATTTAAAACTTAAAAATGTTATCCTTTATCGAGCTCTAAAGGGAAATATATCGCTGGCATTAAAATAATTGAGGTTCAAAGATAGAAAAAAAGATAATTATTTTATATTTGATATAAAAAATTAATTTTTAATTTACATTTTTCAAAAATTGTTAATGGTGTAAATTTTTTTCACTTGTTTTATATAGTTAATTTTTTTAATATACAACTTCATACGACAAAACTAAATCATTTTTATACAGCTAGACCATTATAAATGATGTAGTAAAAGTTTAATTATAAACAGAGCAGTACATTTCTTTAATATTGTATCAAACAAGTAGTATATAAAAAAATATAAGTCTATTCCTTCTTAGGTCAACAAAGAAAAAATTATTTTAGTTGCTTTTTATTAAATGATTACAATTAATATAAATATATGTATATACGTATGACAGAATCACAGTATTAAGTGGCAAAATAGAAAGCGAATTTCCTTACAATTTTCCATTTTTCTTTTTATATATGTATAGTGGGGGACTACTATTTTTTTTTGTTTTCTGCTATTTATTTGCGTTCTATTTTTTTTTTCGTTTCTTATTTATGAAGCTGATGGTGGTCTATGATTTCTCATTCTATCCATCTCTTGTAATGCTTCAATATTTCAAGGAACCTTTCCAGTGGGTTTCAAGCAGTCCAGTTCTTCAATTAATAGTCCATCTAATGTTTACACTACTCAAGGTGACATGTGCTTGACATGCTGTGAAGAGTTTACATCCTAGCTATATTACTGCATAATCTACAGTGCTACCTTGCATCTTATGTACTGTTGATGTCCATGATAGTATTAAAGGTAGAATTCTTCATTCAGCATTTACGTAGTGAGTTTGCCTTGCATTAGTATAGTATTATATAATTTCAACTTAAAAATCAAGACCAGTTTACCGCTCTGTATTTCTGTCACATCATTACTGAGCGTTAATAAAAATAATCATATAATGAGCACAAATAAACATATAATGAGGAAAGTAATACAGTAGAAAAACATAAATGGTACAGTTTGGGGCAAAATATTTAATATAACATAAAAATACATACCTTAGAAGTGATAAAGTTAATAAATTATATTCTATTTTAATATAAAAATTAAGACCAGTTTCCAGCTTTGTGACATCATTACTGAATGTTACAAACAAAAATAATCATATAATAATGAGCACAAGTAAACATATAATGAAGCAAGTAATACAGTTGAAAACATAAAAAGGTACAGTTTATCACAAAATAAACAAAATAACATAAAAATACGTATCGTAGAAGTGACAAAGTTAGTAAATTATAAGCAATTTCAATTTAAAAATTAAGACCAGTTTCTAGCTCTGTATTTTTGTCACATCATTATTGGGTGTTAATAAAAATAATCCTATTATGAGCACAAATAAGCATATAATGAGGCAAGTAATACAGTTGAAAACACAAAAAAGGTACAGTTTGGCACAAAATAACATAAAAATACCTATCGTAGAAGTGACAAAGTTAATAAATTATAATCAATTTCAACTTAAAAATTAAGACCAGTTTACCGCTCTGTATTTCTGTCACATCATTACTGAGTGTTAAAAAAATAATCATATAATGAGCACAAATAAACATATAATGAAGCAAGTAATACAGTTGAAAACACAAAAAAGGTACAGTTTGGCACAAAATAAACAAAATAACATAAAAATACCTATCGTAGAAGTGACAAAGTTAATAAATTTTAATCAATTTCAATTTAAGAATTAAGACCAGTTTCCAGCTCTGTATTTCTGTCACATCATTACTGAGTGTCGATAAAAATAATCATATAATGAGCACAAATAAACATATAATGAAACAAGTAATACAGTTGAAAACATAAAAAAGATACAGTTTGGCACAAAATAATAAATATAACATAAAAATACGTATCGAAGAAGTGACAAAGTTAATAAATTATAACCAATTTCAATTTAAAAATTAAGACCAGTTTCCAGCTCTGTATTTCTGTCACATCATTACTGAGTGTTAATAAAAATAATCGTATAATGAGCACAAATAAACATAATGAGGCAAGTAATACAGTTAAAAACATAAAAAAGGTACATTTTGGCACAAAATAATCAACTTAACATAAAAATACGTATTGAAGAAGTGATAAAGCTATTAAATTATATTCTATTTTAATTTTGAAATTGACTAGTTTTCAGCTCTATATTTCTGTCACATCATTACTGAGTGTTAACAAAAATAATCATATAATGAGCACAAATAAACATATAATGAGGCAAGTAATACAGTTGAAAGCATGAAAAGGATACAGTTTTGCACAAAATAATTAATATAATATAAAAATACATACCGTAGAAGTAACAAAATTAATAAATTATACTCTAATTTATTTCTAAAATTAAGAGTAATTTCCAGGTCTATATTTCTGTCATATCATTACTAAGTGTTACAGATAAAAATAATCATATCATGAGCTCAAACAAACATATAATGAAGCAAGTAATACATTTGAAAACATAAAAAAGGTATAGTTTGGCACAAAATAATTAATATAACATAAAAATACATACCGTAAAAGTGATAAAGTTAATAAATTATATTATATTTTAATTTTAAAATTAAGACTAGTTTCCAGCTGTTATATTTCTGTCACATCATTATTCAGTGTTACAAACAAAAATAGTCATTGCAATATAAGCAGGAATATTGTATCAATCTACAATTCTTGTTTGCATAACCTTTAGCTCAGCTTTTGTGTTTATTTGAGGTATTGGAACTAATTCCATATTTTTATTATGCACAAGATGGTCTGGAGATTTGTAGTTTTATCATTATTATCTCAAACTCATATATGTCTGATAAATACCTATAAACACGAGCCATGGAAAATAATCAGCAAGGCAGATGTTTTAGTTTGTTACTTGTTCAGACGTACTTAACACATTCATTGTTTACAACCAAGCTTTGAGCGAAAAATAATATTTAATTTGTATGTAAAAAAATGACAGATTTATGAGACTTTGATAAATTTTCACTATTCGCATACAATAAAAAAAAATCCACTTTAATCTAAATAAAATATAAAACCCCATCTTTACCGGGGCAATGCCGTTTACTTCATCTAATTAAACAAAACAATCAATTGAATGGAGGCAGAATATTTATGGGATATTTACACAAAAGTAATTCTTTAAAACTAAATTAAATGTATCTTCCGTTTTATTATTCTGTGATTTTTTTTAACTGTTGCAGAATTTACTATAAATATTTTCCATAAATCATTTTTATTCAAATTCTTTCATAACATTTCCGTTAAATGTTGCAAACGGGAAAAATCTAAATTCAAGAATTATTCATATTTTATACAACTAGCAATCAAAAAAATTTGTGTTTTAAAAGAAATATATTGTCTACTTGCGAATTTACTGAGAAACGGGCTTCATAATTTATCTCCTCTTAAGTGCATCGTAAGCTTTTAGTGTAAGTAAAAAAAAAAATATATTATCTCCTCTTGTTTGAATTGCAATTCGTAAATTCTTTTGTTCGTATTCATCAAACTTTATTTTCAAAAAGCGAATTTCTTCGGTTGGAAAAAAATAATAAAACAAGCGTTCAATTTAAATGACGTTTTTCACAAAGCATTGGTATTCTGCATGCATAAACTTTAAATCCTTTAAATAAAAACATTCATATCCCATTTTCAACAGAAACGTCACCTACAATCACATCTCCGTTTGATATCACTACTTCGTTTGTTTCGTAATTTGAATATTTCCTTTTTATTTTAATGCAAGAATATGTAATTCGATAAACACATTATTTTACTTTTGAGTATACAGTTTTTTCGCCTTTTCAACTGATTTTAAGCTAATCAAATCATTTTATATTCAAGCTGATTTTATTTCTTCAAGTAGGGGATTGGGAAAATAAATAATATTTTTATGGGATCGTCAGCACTAAGTGGGAGATTTGGCATACAGATATATAGGTATCCGTAGACCATTAAAGCAGATTATCCTCGGTAAAATGGATTGACACATGAATATAATTTCAATTTATCTAATGTTAAAAGTAGTACGAAAATAAAAAGGAAAAGGGAAAAAAAGTAGATGATAACAAAAGTAAAAATAAAAATGGAGAAAAAAATAAGATAGAATAGAAATATTTTGAGCAACCTAAGATTACCCGGGAGCCCGCGAGTATGGGTCTGCTCATAGAAAAGGGAAAGAGGCTTAGTATGGCTACTGAGAAACTTTCTTTATAAAAGAGAGCAAGATGATTGTGCCCCTCAGCATTTTGAAGAACTCTTTAGAATTATAGAGTGGTAAGTTCCCAATCACTTCCTTGTTAATAGCTAAAAGGTGGAATGGAAATGATTTTGAACAACCTAATATTACCCGGGAACCCGGAGTATGGGTCTGCTCATAGAAAAGGGAAAGAGGCTTAGTATGGCTACTGAGAAACTGGCTTTATAAAAGAGAGCAAGATGATTGTGCCCCCTCAGCATTTTGAAGAACTCTTTAGAATCATAGAGTGATAAGTTCCCAATCACTTCCTTATTAATAGCTAAAAGGTGGAATGGAAATGATTTTGAACAACCTAATATTACCCGGGAACCCGAGAGTATGGGTCTGCTCATAGAAAAGGGAAAGAGGCTTAGTATGGCTACTGAGAAACTGACTTTATAAAAGAGATCAAGATAATTGTGTCCCTCAGCTTTTTGGAGAACTCTTAAGGATCTTAGACCGGTAAGTTCCCAATCACTTCCTTATTAATAGTTAACAGGTAGAATGGAAATATCTTGAACAACCGAATATTACCCGAGAACCCTAGAGTATGGGTCTGCTCATAGAAAAGGGAAAGAGGCTTATTATGGCTACTGAGAAACTGACTTTATAAAAGAGATCACGATAATTGTGTCCCTCAGCTTTTTGGAGAACTCTTAAGGATCTTAGACCGGTAAGTTCCCAATCACTTCCTTATTAATAGTTAACAGGTAGAATGGAAATACCTTGAACAACTTAATATTGCCCGGGAACCCGAGAGTATGGTGTGGCGCCTTCAATATTCTCGAGTGAGAGGTAACGTGAAGAATGGATCACAAAGACAAAATTGGAAATTTAATTTTATTCTTGATTAACTACGGCTATTTACAAAGGGAACTTAATTCCCGAATCATGTAGAACTACAAAGGATGGTTGCCGGTATAACTTCCTTACGACGATCGCAGTCGACAGAAGAACGAGATTTAATAATCTCGTACAAGTGGGGAGGTTTTTCAGGGTGCAATCAAACCAAATTTATCCCCTGTTCGGTATCCGAGACTCTGCGGCTCCCTATATGAGCAGACTTTACAAATCTCCCGAACTAGAAAATTGGCTCCTGTAAAAAACGCGAAAGCCTCCACGAGGTCAACACACCTACTTAAAAAATGACGAAAAGCCCTGAGTAGCAAAATTGTAGGCTTTTTATACCTGGGGGGTCAGTTACAATCCCGCCAACTGTTTTTTGGGTCAATGAAGATCCCAGTTACTTGAGAACTCCAGCTAAAGTTACAGTTATATTTTTTAGCTGAATTCTCATTCGCTGGCTGTCCCTTTCCGGAATTTCCGAGCATTCATTAACGAGATCCATCAGGGACGTATTCTTCTATTCAATCTGATTGTCAAAATTCCAGACTCTGCGACGCCCCGATACTGTCCTGGTAAACAAGTGGGCTCCGATCAGCTGTTTTGGCGCGTGCTCGGACAAAAGGGAGTCTTTACAATGGGTCTGCTCATAGAAAAGGGAAAGAGGCTTATTACGGCTACTGAGAAACTGGCTTTATAAAAGAGAGCAAGATGATTGTGTCGCTCAGCATTTTGAAGAACCCTTTAGGATCATAGACCGGTAAGTTCCCAATCTCTTCCTTATTAATAGCTAATAGGTAGAATGGAAATATTTTGAACAACCTAATATTACCCAGGAACCCGAGAGTATGGGTCTGGTAATGCAAAAGGGAAGGAGGCTTATTATGGCTACTGAGAAACTGGCTTTATAACAGAGAGCAAGATGATTGTGTCCCTCAACATTTTGGAGAACTCTTTAGGATCATAGATCGGTAAGTTCCCAATCACTTCCTTATTAATAGCTAATGGGTAGAATGGAAATATCTTGAACAACCTAATATTACCCGGGAACCCGAGAGTATGGGTCTGCTAATGTAAAAGGGAAGGAAGGTTATTATGGCTACTGAGAAATTGGCTTTATAAAAGAGAGCAAGATGATTGTGCCTCCTCAGCATTTTGAAGAACTCTTTAACATAATAGATCGGTAAGTTCCCAATCTCTTCCAATAGCTACTTGGTCTTCAAAAATCTTAAAGTAGATTCGGGTTATATGAAATACCAGCTTTTATTTCAGCCCTAATTGACGTATATTTTATATATTTTAACTAAATGTGTTTTTAGTGAATAATTTGAGATTTTTTAGTAATTTTTCACGACTTGCTTTGAAGAAAAAATTTGAATTTGTGATAATTTATCATAAGCAATATTCAATTGTTTATTGCGAGAAGTATGGAATAGGGCGTGTAATATGAAACACTACATAAATTTCGTAATAAATAATTTTTTTAAAGTAACAAATTTGTGTAAAACTTTATTTGTTTATTCTTATATTCCAGATAAAATATTTCTTACATAATAATGCACTTAATCAATTGAATTACGATTGTATGCACACAGACAACAAAATATAATCTTGTTTTAACATTTAAATATTTTTCTCTTCTTCTCTCTATTACTATGACTTTTTTTGTCTTTTCTGTAGGGAAACAAAATGTAAACATGTTACATAAAACTAAGTTATAAATTTTAATAGAAACAATGCAGATGTTATATAATAGTTGACATAAATGATAATTAAATGGTGATATGGGATGCCAGTATTCCATAACACCCGCCACGCCATAGTGTAACAAACAATATCACTAAACAAAAAATAAATCTGTGCAGCATGAATGTAAAGAAAGGTAATCAGACTTTCTTATAATCGTAGTATCAATTTACATCAATAATAAAAATTCAAATATTTTTATAAATGTTTAAATATTTATCTGTAAAATGTTTTAGATAATAGAAATATGGCAGTGATCCACACTTAATCACCATGTGCCACAAACCTAATGAAGACTAGTTGCAGGGTTCTGGAGGTCACCTCTGATGATCTTCTAATAGATACCGTTAGATAACAGCACCAGTCAGGGAAATAACTTGAGTATTCCATACTAGTCACCTACTCAATTCTACCTGAATCTACTTTAGTTGAATGTCGTTTATTAACATGACAAATGGTCTTTTAACTGCAGTCGTTACGCAGCATAATATTGCTAAGTTACCGGACTGATTTGTTTGATAGACCTTAAACATTTCTGAAGAATGAAATTTTTGAATATGAGCGGTAGCCACCTGTTTTCAGACCAGGGTTACATACAGGAGTACTGGTTATTGTCCTATAATATAAGTTTAATTCCTATACTCATTCCATTATGACATGGTAAGTTAGCACGGGATTTCACATCATTAGGCTCTATTAATGGCTCTTTTACATTTCTAACAATAAGTATTTAACTAATAGAGCAATTTGTCGCAACGTCACGAACTACTATAATGCCCTTCACATTCATTTCATGTTTACAACAGCCAATAGGCAAAACAATAAATTGCCCTTACGTTTGAAATTAAAGCCAGAATTGTCATAAGTTGAGATGTGCCCTGCTGCGTGAAATCATCTTATTGTTGTACAACTACTTAAGCATGTTGTCCAGATGTTCTTTTTACTTCAGGTTTGTTATTGTCATCCGTGATAAAAAGAAGCACAAAACCTTGTAACAATAAGTTACATTCAGTTTAGCTTTTTTTAACCACTTCCTGTGAGCCATCATCAAAGACATACAGAGCAGGACCGGTTTGAACTAGGAAAAAACTTCAGACTTCTCCCAACCAATAGAAGGGCCCGTTGGTTTGGTGGGATTCTAACCCCTCCGTTCTTGAGTGGACCCCTGTTTTTTCTCCGCGGGGTAGTCTGATTTTTTAGAGGGCAAGGTTGTTACCAGAGGAAAGAAGAGGGTGAACCCTGCTGGTATCCGCTGCTTCCATGATAGACATTTTTTGGAGCTACACGAGAAAAAGGAAATGGACGCCATTTTTTTAGGGCCGAAGCCTAGTCGAGAGGAGTCTTCAATATCTACAAATGATAAATTGCATTCCAGTTGTATTCCTTAGGCACTGAATTGAATAAAATAA
>CM063498.1:143024116-143084116 GCA_032207245.1 Pardosa pseudoannulata | reverse complement strand
GAGTGTAGTTCATTTTCTAGATCGGTAGTTAATAATGATCAAACAAGATTTCGAAAGGGCAATTTTGAGAATCATAATAATAGAAATATTTCTAAAGTGCTTTTACCGAAGGCTAATTCAAAGTGTATCATGTGTCATAATAATCACTCAATATTTAAGTGTCAGGATTTCCAAAAACTGTCTGTCAGTAATAGAGTAGGATTTGTAAAAGATCATAATTTATGTTTCAAGTGCCTTTCACCGACTTGTAGTGTTAAGAAAT
This sequence comes from Pardosa pseudoannulata, assembly GCA_032207245.1. Classification (NCBI taxonomy): domain Eukaryota; kingdom Metazoa; phylum Arthropoda; class Arachnida; order Araneae; family Lycosidae; genus Pardosa; species Pardosa pseudoannulata. Next base: position 143,083,854 of record CM063498.1, on the reverse strand, counting down.
GTTACGCGCGAAACTGCTTTTGTAAAAAACCACATAATAAATTACTTCATTTTCCCAAAGAATCTGATCAATCCATTGAGAGTTATAAAAACGAAACTAGTACAATAACAAGTAATGGAGAGGGTTCGATGTCTATTCTTAACCCACAAAGCAATGTTTTTTTATCCAAACTCAAGTGTAGCCAATCAAAATGTTCAATCGACATTTTCGGCTACTAGTTCTGTTAAAAATAAACTAATGGGAACTGTATTGCTGAGCACAGCTGTATTTTATATTCGTGATAAATTTGGGAATTTGCAATCTGTTAGAGGGTTACTTGATGTGGGTAGTCAGTCAGATATTATGACTAAGGAATGTGCAAATAGATTAGGGTTGAAACAAGAAAAAATTAATGTGACAATATCGTGTTTAAATAATTCCTAAATGACTGTTACCAAATTTGTTATATGTATATATATATATATATATATATATATATATATATATATATATATATATATATATATATATATATATATATATATATATATATATATATATATATATATATATATATATATATATGTATATGTATATATATGTGTGTATATATATATGTATATATATATACATATATATATGTACGTATGTATGTATATATATATATATATATATATATATATATATATATATATATATATGTATATATATATATATATATGTACGTATGTATCTTTATACGTATAAAGACATATTCAAACCGGTATATTCCCTAAATTTCTCGTCAGCAGAATGAACGTGAGAAGAAAAATGCATTTCTTTCAAACATATAAAATATATATTCAGTGTGAACTTGTATCTTTTATTTCAATAAAAATATCACGTTACCAGCAAAAGAAAATACCGAATTCACGTTTATAAGACACATAATCCATTCAAATGTTATCAAATCTTGTTTCTCGTGATTTTGGAATTCAATGAAACGAAATGCAAGAAACCCGCAGAGTCCGGATTAAATAAAACCTAAATTGTATTATACAAATGCTTCGTATATTAAAGTTTTCCGTTGAATAGGAAATTACTTCTTTTCTTTTATGTAACTTAAGTCGATATGCAGTGAATCCTTATTCATTCTTAAAGAATAAAAGTGGAAAGATCCAAAGAAGGAAAAACAATTTTCTGTAATATAGCATTTTAAGACTGTAAGACTATCTATAACTTACGAAAATAAATTTTTATTTGTTCCTAGATATTCTCTGATTTAAAGAATTCATAAATTTGCATACTGAAACTAAATTAATATAAATTAAATCCAAGTTAAAATCAATTTTTAAATGCAGCTTGCCTCGCTTGACATTAGGAGCCTAAGACTGGCTTTATACACGTATTCATTACTTTACAGCATTTCTAACAAATAAATATGGTACCAGTAATTAGATTACAAAATAAGTGTATAGAGCATGGGTATGTACATATGACGTAAAAAAGGGTAACATTGTGATTTTATATATTTTATAAAGAATCTCACTACATTTACATATTAAACACACAAATTCAATTTTTTAACTTAAATAAAATAGTACAAAATCCTAGGAGATATATGATTTACATAGTAAAATAAATAATAATCTCTTATATAATAATAGCCTAAGTTATCTGTCCGTCTCTCCTCGAATTTGTGAGACGAATGAGGCCGATTGGTTAGGGTGCTGGCGTACGGTACCGGAGTTCGTGGGTTCGAATCCCACTGTGGCAGGGATGTTCGTAGCCGTTCGGAATCGTCTTTAAGCTATAGGTCCCGGTCTCAGTAGCCCTCGTGTTGCAAAAAGTAGACCGTAGAACTTCAAACCAAACCAAACAAACCTCGAATTTGTAAAGCTGTTGGACCTTGAATGGATAGAGGTATTCATATTGTATTCTTGATAAGTTAGAGTTAACAAAATTCACAGTGAGTACAGTTTATCTTCTCCTAAACTATCAATCGGATTCTAAAATAAATTCTTATAAATATGCTTCATAACACAGCAAAAAATAATGTCTCCTTTAAAACGTTCGAAATCCCCCCTCCCCCTCTTTTCGAGCGTTTAATGCCATTCCCTATTTTCCCCGGTTGAGAACAGGCGATAAAAGTTATTAATTTATCCCAGAATAAATAGGTAAAAATAACATTTTTTTCGTCATTCCTTTAACCATCTCAAATAATCATTTCTTATTTTAAATTATTTAAATATCGTCTGCATTATTTTCATGCGTTTTATCTCTGAACTTAGATATTACTTAAATAATTTTCTTTTATATTTGGCTTAAAATAGATTAAGTACATATGTGATAATTTTAAATTTAATCATCGATTATTTTTTTGTTGCAATGAAAATTTTATCACCGGTATTAACAACAAATTATTTTAATGAAAGTCTTAGATTCAATTTCTCGGACTAATAAATATCTATCGTTTAAGTTATATATATTTGAAAATTAAGAAGTTTGTTCGTTTGTATGATTGTTTTTACAGATAACCACATGGTTTGACTTAAAAAATATCCCTCGTAGATATTCCGAATAAAATTGGCCTGGTTGATACAAACCTCGGTTAATCGAAACTGGAGTAATCGGTGTTCTACTATAATTGTCTCAGATGATTGTTTACTTTATTGTCGTTTTACACATTCTGAATAGCATTATATAATATACATTCCGAATTCTACTATTTCATGCATTTTTAATTCTGTGAGTATTTAAAAACGCAAATAAAAATATTTCTCATTTCCTAGCATCTATTTCCATAAAGTATTTTTTTTATTTAGGTAGTTTTCTCAGGAAAAAACATGTAAATACAAATAATTCTCTATTCGACAAATAAAAATTAATATAAATAAATAAATTCAGTGCTTCAAACAATTTTGTCTCGTGATATAAGTGGTTTGAATGTAAAATTGTTGATCAAAAATGCTCTTACTTTTTGGTACAGTATGCCAGAAAGAATTAACTTTTGAAGGGCAAATAAATCAAAAGATTAATTTTTTTCTATGAGAGCTGTTAAAACTGTCTGTGGAATAAATATAAAAACTGTTTTGCTGAAAAGAAAAAAAAATTAAGGAAAATGGGAGGGAAAAATGTGTTGGTTTTAACTATAATTTTTTGTTAATATTTAATTTCCATTTATATATTCATAAATATTTTCCTCAAAAACTCGATTAATTAATTGCAAATGTCATTTTATGTCTTTTGATGAATTTACATATTTATTATAAACATTTTTTGCCGTACATGTGCTTAAAATATTTTTAAAACAATGTAACACTGTCATAATGCCAAGTCTACTTGTGACTTCACCATGTTTAGAAAAAAATTCACATAACAAGGGAAAATACTAAACTGATGTAAATATGGCATAAAATTTTCTAAAATACATAATACACAATTTATTATAATATTTTATATGTAATAAAAAATTTTATTAGTTGATTAAAACTAAATGAAATTTTATATTATAAATTCCCTTCAATATCAAATTAAGTATTCGACAAACGTTTTACAAGTTTATTTCTTCAGTGTTTCAGCTCCCAAACTTCAATTAGTTACTAAAAACTAAATAAAATTTTATATTATAAATTCCCTTTAATATGAAATTAAGTATTCGACAAACATTTTACAAATTTATATCTTCAGTGTTTCAGCTCCCAAACTTTAATTAGTTGCTAAATACTAAATATAATTTTTTATTATAAATTTCCTTCAATATCAAATGAAGTATTTCACAAACGTTTTACAAGTTTATTTCCTCAGTGTTTCAGCTCCCAAACTTTAATTAGTTGCTAAAAACTAAATAAAATTTTATATTATAAATTCCCTTCAATATGAAATTAAGTATTCGACAAACATTTTACAAATTTATATCTTCAGTGTTTCAGCTCCCAAACTTTAATTAGTTGCTAAAAACTAAATAAAATTTTATATTATAAATTTCCTTCAATATCAAATGAAGTATTTGACAAACGTTTTACAAGTTTATTTCCTCAGTGTTTCAGCTCCCAAACTTTAATTAGTTGCTAAATACTAAATATAATTTTTTATTATAAATTTTGCTTCAATATCAAATGAAGTATTTGACAAACGTTTTACAAGTTTATTTCTTCAGTGTTTCAGCTCCCAAACTTCAATTAGTTACTAAAAACTAAATAAAATTTTATATTATAAATTCCCTTTAATATCAAATTAAGTATTCGACAAACATTTTACAAGTTTATTTCTTCAGTGTTTCAGCTCCCAAACTTTAATTAGTTGCTAAAAACTAAATAAAATTTTATATTATAAATTCCCTTTTATATCAAATTAAGTATTCGACAAACGTTTTACAAGTTTATTTCTTCAGTGTTTCAGCTCCCAAACTTTAATTAGTTGCTAAAAACTAAATAAAATTTTATATTATAAATTTCCTTTAATATCAAATTAAGTATTCGACAAACGTTTTACCAGTTTATTTCTTCAGTGTTTCAGCTCCCAAACTTTAATTAGTTGCTAAAAACTAAAAATTTTGTAGTATAAATTCCCTTCAATATGAAATTAAGTATTCGACAAACATTTTACAAGTTTATTTCTTCAGTGTTTCAGCTCCCAAACTTTAATTAGTTGCTAAAAACTAAATAAAATTTTATATTATAAATTCCCTTCGATATAAAATTAAGTATTCGACAAACATTTTACAAATTTATATCTTCAGTGTTTCAGCTCCCAAACTTTAATTAGTTGCTAAAAACTAAATAAAATTTTGTAGTATAAATTCCCTTCAATATCAAATTAAGTATTCGACAAACGTTTTATAAGTTTACTTCTTGAGTTTTTCAGCTCCCAAAATTTTCAGACATATGCTTTTAAACCCAATTTAAAAAACTTGTTTATTTTAAAATCCATAAGATATGAGAAAATATGCATGATAGAAAAAACTGCTATTACATAAAAATGTCAATTTTTTTTTCATTTAGCTGAGGAAGCTTTTAAAGTATTTATAAACTTTCCTATCATCTAATGAAAACACCGACAAAAATTCAAGCATATAAATATGGTCCCAAAAGTTACTCATAAGCGCAGGAACTTTAGTTTTTACAAATTTTCTCGAACTCTCCCTGGCATAGACACCACCTGTCAGGAGTGGATATTATTCCTAAAATATTTATCTTCATATCAGCAGTCCGCCATTTAACTATTCAAAAGTTTTCCAGTTCTAAATATTAGTTTTTGCGTTGTCCCATTTTCATAACAAAAGGATTGAATAAATGTCTGCGCACGCTTTCTGTATTTACTTTATACGGAACCAAGGTTGTAGTCCTTTCTCACACTAAAATTTCAGACTTTTATATTAAACAAAACATATGCATGTTCTTTAAAAATAAAAAAAAAAAGATTTAGTGTTTACTAATGCCCATATTTGTACTCTTAAATTTAAATGTACATCTACACTGCAATTCCGCATTTAATAATAGCCTAAGTTATCTGTCCGTCTGTCCTCGAATTTTTGAAACGGTTGTATCTGGAATGGATAAAGGCAACCATATTGGATTCTTGATGAGTTAATGTTAGCAAAACTCAAAGCGAGTAAAGTTTATCTTCTCCTAAACTATCGATCCTATTCTAAAATGAATCGGTATAAATATGCTTCATATCACAGCGATAAATACTGTCGTCTTTAAAACGTTCGAAATCCACCCCTTCCCCGTATATAATAATAACCTAAGTTATCTGTCCGTCTGTCCTCGAATTTATGAAACGGTTGGATCTGGAATGGATAAAGGCATCCATATTGGATTCTTGATGAGTTAGGGTTAGCAAAATTCAAAGAGAGTAAAGTTTATCTTCTCCTAAACTATCGATCCTATTCTAAAATGAATTGTATAAATATGCTTCATATCACAGCGAAAAATACTGTCGTCTTTAAAACGGTCGAAATCCACCCCTTCCCCGTATATAATAATAACCTAAGTTATCTGTCCGTCTGTCCTCGAATTTATGAAACGGTTGGATCTGGAATGGATAAAGGCATCCATATTGGATTCTTGATGAGTTAGGGGTAGTAAATTCAAAGAGAGTAAAGTTTATCTTCTCCTAAACTATCGATCCTATTCTAAAATGAATCGGTATAAATATGCTTCATATCACAGCGAAAAATACTGTCGTCTTTAAAACGTTCGAAATCCACCCCTTCCCCGTATATAATAATAACCTAAGTTATCTGTCCGTCTGTCCTCGAATTTATGAAACGGTTGGATCTGGAATGGATAAAGGCATCCATATTGGATTCTTGATGAGTTAGAGTTAGCAAAATTCAAAGAGAGTAAAGTTTATCTTCTCCTAAACTATCGATCCTATTCTAAAATGAATTGTATAAATATGCTTCATATCACAGAGAAAAATACTGTCGTCTTTGAAACGTTCGAAATCCCCCCCTTCCCCCTTTTCGAGCGTTTAATGCCATTATTTTAAGCCCTATTTTCCCCGGCTAAAAGCAGGCGATTAAATTTATTAATTTAAACATTATAAGTAAATGAAAATAACATATTTTTGTACCATTATGAGTATCATAATGCTACAACATATTTTGTAGCATCCTTTAACCATCTCATTTAATCATTTCTTATTTTAAATTATTTACATATCGTCTGCCTTATTTTCATACGTTTTATCACTGAACTTAGTAGATATTACGTAAATAATTTTCCTTTATATTTGTATTAAATAATAGATTAGGTACATATGGGATAATTTTAAATTTAATCATCGATTTTTTTTGTTGCAATGAAACTTTTATCACCGGTATTAACAACCAAATTATTTTCATAAAAGTCTAGGAGTCTAATGCACGGACAAATAAATATCTAGAGTTTCAGTTATATATATTTGAAAATTGAGAAGTTTGTTCGTTTGTGTGTTTGTTTTTTATACATAATCGTACGGTTTGCAATCGATTTGCTAAATTTTGGACGTTATTCATATATACTGCTGAATAATTACTATAAATATTAAAACCTTTTCTGCTCATCCTGTCACGTAATATGAGAAGATAAATTAAAGTTGGAAACTAACATACGGTCAGTAAAGATACACAAATTATTGATCTCGTAACAGATAATTCTTAGACAAAAAACAAACTATTTATTTTTACCTGCCTCATAGGGTACTTTAACCTCTTGCCTGTTTTGCAATTACACGGTACGGGCGCGGTTACTGTTCCTTTAATGATTTTCCCGTACGGCGTACGGGCAAAATGATTTCTTTGTCGTTCTCACTGTTTGGACGTATATTTTGTATTTTTAATGTCAAATTAGTCTTATAGATGCCCACAAGATATTAGATTTCGAAGTGTATTTTATTTGGTTTAAAAGTGTGGGACTTTCTGACAAGTTTTGCATCACTGCGAGAGTTTGTATCTTGTGTTTTTAGACTGACCGAGAGAGACGTTTTGGAGGTAATTATACCTACAGACAAAAAATAAGACCTGCAAGCTAGTGCTATGCGTGTACACTGAAGAAAAATGACAGCGACAAAAGAATCAGAAAAAATAGGTATTTTTATCAATGTGGCTTTATCTATGCCTCTTGTCCTCTTTCAAAATTTATCGAACTAAATTTGATCTTCGAAACAGGTTAATCAAATGTACTTGTAGTATATTCATTCGAAAATAATTGTGTAATAATTGTAATCGAAAATATTTGTATTACTTATATGCTCAATTGTAAACGAAACTTATATCGTCATATGACAGGCTATATGCTAGTCATATACAAAATTGCAAAACTTTTTAAAGTAGAAGCACAATTATTTGGGGAAAAACCATAGCAGTATATCTTTAGAAGAAATGTGTATTTAAAGCTAAAAGTGGAAGAATTTGTTGAAAGCAATTTAATATCAGCTGCAACGCTATTCACTCTCTTCTCAACAATTATCAGGTTTTATCCTTTGTAAATTCCAGGTGTTTGTACTCTGGTGAAACCCTTGGTGCAAGATGGGACACGGGTCAATTGCACGCCACTAAATCCACACCTGTTTCAAAACAGCAAAGTTGCACGGGAAGGTTGAAATGGGATAAAAATTAAAAAGCTGAATACGAAAATTGTGTATGGCATACAGAAATATTGATATGATAATATCAAAAATAAGAGATTGCAAGATTACATATGTTTTAAAGTGTTTTTTTTTTCTCTGAAATTCTCAATGCAAATTAAAGAAAATTTTATCTGAAACAAAAAATTGCATGTAAGACATATTGCATCATGTAATTCATTCTTTAAAAATTGGGATATTTGTTTGTCAATATTATGTATAACGTAAATAAATTTTAATAAGAAGTGAAGTACATATTTGAAATAGTTTTTATTATATGTATGAAAATATATACATTCATTTTTATATATTTTTCTACATACAATCATATAATTATATGACCTTTATATATTTTTTTCTATTGATGTCAATTCAGATAACTCACACTTTAGAAAATGAAAATACATATTTATGTCATGTAATAAAAATATTTAATATTATAATACAATTTTATAAATGTGTCATTATTTGTCTACATACAATTATATAATTATGTGACCTTTATATATTTCTTTCTATTTATGTCAATTTAGATAACTTACATTTTAGAAAATGAAAATACATATTTATGTCATGTAATAAAAATATTTAATATTATAATACAATTTTATAAACGTATTATTATTTGTCTACATACAATTATATAATTATATGACCTTTATATATTTTTTCTATCAATTTAGATAACTTACATTTTAGAAAATGAAAATACATATTTATGTCATGTAATAAAAATATTTAATATTATAATACAATTTTATAAACGTGTTATTATTTGTCTACATATAATTAAATAATTATATGACCTTTGTATATATTTTTTTCTATTTATGTCAATTTAGATAACTTACATTTTAGAAAATAAAAATACACATTTATGCCATGTAATAAAAATATTTAATATTATATTACAATTTTATAAACGTGTTAATAATGGAAGAAAGTCTTACTTTATAAATCTGTATTATATAGTTAGTTAATAAAAAATAACTTCGGGATCAATATACATTCAATTTGCTGGAGAAAACTGCCTTCTAGCTACATCTTAATTAATAGAGCAACAAAGCTAATATACATGTATCTTAATTTGTTATCAAATAATGTATTTCCCTCAGATGCATTAGAACCCTCAAGGCTCATTTTATTATTTATGCGTTACTATTTCATTTAAAATGCTAAAATAAAAGCATTTGTTTTCATTCAGTGACATCTATAAAGTTTTCATTGAAAGTTTTCAGTAATAAAATGCACTTTATGGATTCTTTAGAAAGCTTGAAAAATTTTAAATAAAAGTTTGTATACATTAACACTTTGACTGCCAGACACATTTTCGATGGTTTGCCCAAGGCGCAGACGACTTTTCATTATGCGATGCATATTATGCTGAAATACTATTTTGCAGCAGATAAAATGAGTTATAAAATCATGCCTGAAGCAGTTTTCGTGATGGGGGTCACTGGTGACTCCCATGTCGTGGTAGGCAAATGTTACTATTCAAATTTTAAATTAGTAACACATTCTTACACAAAGAATAAACTTTATTAGGTTATCCACACTAGTACACACAGTACATCTCTAGCAACTAACTGCCACCTACAGCATTGCCAGGTTCACAAGTTTCAGTCAGTTAATAAAGACGATTAAAATAATAAGACAAGGAGGAATTAAAAACTCAACACTCCCTCCAATTCCTACTTGTAAAAAAAACATAATAAAACATTATACACTTATAAAAAAATACACATCAAAAGAAAATCAATCATTAAAAAATATCAATTTAACACTTAGCAAGACAGTTTATCAGAGTTCTAAATTTTTCGAATTTATCTCTAGGCAAAGCCTTTGTAAATATATCAGCCAACTGTTCATTACTGTTGACATAGTCGATATTCACCGTTTTATCCTGGTATTTTTCACGGATAAAGTGATACTTCACATCAATGTGCTTAGTGCGTTTGTGAAGCACAGGATTTTTGATTAGTTTTATGGCACTTTGATTATCAATGTGCAAAACAACATTTTTCTTACAAAATGATGCTTCATTTATGTCGCATAACAGTTGGCGGAGCCATATCACTTCTTTCACTGCAGTAGACGCTGCTATATACTCTGACTCAGTAGTAGATGTTGACACAGAAGATTGCCTCGTAGTGTTCCAAGTAATGGCACCATTCGATAACAAGAAAACATATCCAGTCGTAGACCTTCTGGTGTCTAAGTCACCAGCAAAGTCTGCATCAGAATAAGCCACAAGATGAGGACTTTCTGTTTCTGAGGTATACTGGATGCCATGGTATGGAGTTCCTTTCAGGTACTTCATGATTCTTTTTACAGCATTCCAAATGTATTTGGCTGTACTTATTTTGGAACCTGCTTACAATATTTACAGCATATGTGATGTCAGGTCGTGTGGTCGCAGAAAGAAATAGCAATGACCCAACAGCCTCACGATATGGTACAGTTTCCTCTAAAGTTATGTCCCATTCAGATGACAAACAAACATTGGGATCTGCTGGAACACTGACTGGGTTGCAACACTCAAGATTGAATTGCCTTAGAAGTTTTCTGATGTAGGCACGTGAATGGATGAAAATTGAACCATCTTTGTTTTGCTCAATTTCAATTCCAACAAAGCAACCTGACTTACAAATAGTGGCTTCAAAATTCTTGTTCAAATTTTCTATGATGTCTCTCAGAATTCCTTCATTTCCGCACAGTAAGAGAACATCCTCAACATACAAAATAAGAAGAACTTTCCTACTTTGGAAAACACCATGGTATAAACAGGGATCTGCCATGCTCTGATTGAATCCATAACTTGTCAAGAAATCTGAAAACTTTTGGTTCCAACATCTTGATGACTGTTTTAAACCATATAAAGACTTTCTCAACTTGCATACCAAACTTGCATTAACATCTAGACCTGGAGGAGGCTGCATGTAAATTTCTTCCTCGATATCACCATATAAAAATGCCGTTTTTATGTCACACTGCAGCATTTTCAACTTCTTTTGAGCAGCAATTGCCAGGACTGTCCGTATAGTGTCATATCTCGTTGTTGGTGAAAATGTTTCACTATAATCAACTCCCTCCACTTGTGAGAACCCTTTTGCACATAGGCGAGCTTTAAAACGTTCTATCTTTCCATCTGGTAAGTACTTTATGTTGAACACCCATTTTGATCCAACTATATTCTCCTACTGGGCATTCTACCAATTCCCAGGCGTCATTTTTCTGCAGTGATTTGAGTTCTTCTCCTATTGCATCTTTCCATCTTTGATTGATGGGAGTTAATTGCCTCTTCATATGTTTTGGGGATCTCAGCAACATTTACTTCATAGCGGCGGGGAATTCTTAAGTTTTGCCTTGGTCTAAGATCATAAGGGGATTCTTCATCCTCTGAATTCTGTGATATATTAAGTGTATCACTTTCATTCGTTGGTGAGTCTGTTTCAGTCTCTAACTCATTGGCAATATTTTGGTACTCAGAGCTACTGAAAGAAATTGTATCCTTTGAATGAATCTCTGGTGCATTTGCATCTTCATTAAATGAAACATTCTTTGAGATTTTTATTTATTTTGACTCGGGATCAAAGAGTCGATAATTTGGCGAATTTCTTTCATACCCCACAAGAATTGTTTTGATACTTTTGGGAAACAGTTTCTTGCGCAACTGATAGGGTACGTGCATGTAAGCTTCTGAACCAAAGGTTCTTATATACTTCAATGACATCTGCTTTCCTGTCCATAGTTCATATGGAGTAGACCCAGGTGACTGACTAGTTGGTACATGATTTAAGATATGCACAGCTGTATTAACTGCTTCAGCCCACAAAAACCATGGTAAATTCTTACTGTGTAACATTGATCGAGCACTTTCCATAATAGTTCTCATATTTCTCTCTGCTCTTCCATTCTGCTCAGGGGTGTAAGGAGCTTTAGTCTCAAGTTCTATGCCTTTTTTCTGGAGAAAATCTTTGAAGTCACGGTTGATGTATTCTCTACCATTATCTACTCTAAGGGCTTTCACTGTCACCGAATGCTTGTTGTCACAAAGAGACACAAACTTCTTGAACTTCTCTAGAGTGTCACACTTATGTTTCAAAAATTCAACAGACACATAGCCACTGAAGTCGTCTTTGAAGATCACAAAATAGTTGGCTCCACCCAGTGATGACGTTGACATGGGTCCACACAAGTCACTGAAATTAGTTCACCTGGTCTACTAGATTTTTGTTTTCTATGGCCAAAAGAAAGTCTGTGTTGCTTGCCATAATGGCAACCCTCACAAAGGAATTTATCAGCATCAGAAAAATCGATTTTATCGATGACTCCCCTTTCACTTAACTCTCTTAGAGCTTTAAGATTAATATGGCCCATTCTCTCGTGCCATAGTCTGATACTGTCTGTAGCAGCTGTATTTGCTTCAATGGGTTTTATCATTTTAAACAACATTTAATACAAATTATTAGAAGTACGTACAGCTGAAGCAATGAAGTCATCATCACGATTATAAATTTTGGCACTATCACCAGATTCAATAATTTCCATCCCCTTGCTTGTTACAGTTCCTTCAGAGAACAAGTTTTTCTTTAAACCTGGCACATAAAGTACATTTGTTATTAACCCCTCAATCCATGCATTGTTAATGAACTTTAAAATTCTTACCTCCCTTTTTCCTTTGATTGGGAGTTCTGTGTTATTTCGAAGACAGATTTTATCACTTCCATTTAACTCTTGAAAGTCACATAATGAGTGGAGATCATAAGTCATATGAGCTGATGCTCTACTATCAAGAATCCATCGGTCTTGTTTGCAGTTTTCAAATTCCTCTGCTTCAGCACTAAATGCATTGTAGCCTATGGAGTCATTAGAGGTACCTGGTTCATGATTGTCTCTACCCCTTCTCTGTTGTTTTGATCTACACTCTCTGGCAAAATGTCCCTTCTTTCGGCAGGAATAGCATGTTATTTTCGATTTGTCCAGCTTGAATTATGACTTCTGGTTTCCTGAAGACTTTGCCGTCCGGTAATTCGCAACGAATGCAGTTTCCTCTCTCTCGTCTTCAACCAGATTCGCTTCTTCATCAATTAACCTGGCTGTTAGATTTGATATATTCTGTCTGCTGTCATCCATTGATAGCCATGCTTGCCAGAAGTTACGGTATTTTGCTGGCAAAGTATCCAGAATTTTAGTAATAAGTGTGACCTCATTGATGATTTCACCAGAGTTCTTAATTTGGTGAGCTAAGTTTTCTACTCTGGCGATGTACTCGACAACAGACTCATTCAAATCCATCTTTAATCTGTGGAATTTGTCCAAAAGCAGCATCTTGTTGAAATCAGACTTCTGCTGAAATAGAGTCTAGTTTTATTAACATTTCATAGGATGTGGTGCAGCTTTCAATTAAGGTTATCTGCTTCATCTCCATAGCGGCGGTGATGGTGAACATGGCGATTGCTTCGTCTTTTTCCCATTTTTCGATGTCAGTTTCGACGGTGGGTTTATCTTTTAATCCACTCGCTACTTTAAATACACCTTTCGCCTTTAGTGCACAATTTATTTGGAAACGCCATTGGGAATAGTTCTTTCCATCAAATTTACTCATTGACGAAATATCAAGTCCAGCCATGATTCTTGATTCACACGTTACTTCAAACTTCGTTAGGCCTAGTCTCGTCACACGTGATAGCTAGCAACAAATGCTACGAAAATAACTCTTAGGTTTCTTTTTAAAATACAAACGATTATTAGTTGCTTGGGCGTAGACCAGGGCCCATAACCTATTCAAATTTTAAATTAGTAACACATTCTTACACAAAGAATAAACTTTATTAGGTTATGCACGCTAGTACACACAGTACATCTCTAGCAACTAACTGCCACACACAGCATTGCCAGGTTCACAAGTTTCAGTCAATTAATAAAGAAGATTAAAATAATAAGACAAGGAGGAATTAAAAACTCAACAGTTACTATTGTCCATTTTTAAACAATCGTGTTTCGATTTCTAAGTGATTACTCTCATTTGGCATTCCAAGCAGCTAGGAAGAACTAGAGCAAAGAATTTGACTAAAAAAGTGGTAACATATTGTTCCTATTGCGTTTATTCACCTTTTGTTTGCCTTGGGTGTTTCAATGTGACTCATCGCAATATGCACTGATAAAATGTATATTTTTCGTATACTAATAAAATAATTTTTGTATGTTCTATATTGCATTAATTTCTACAAACCATTATAATAACAATTGTTTTAATGAAAAATTTATCGGTATCCATATTTACTATACACTGTCTACCAATAAGTATTTGGACACCTATGCAAATAACGATATCTCGGGTCCTGAGATACGTCAGGGCCTCCGCCGGTATACATCGTGTAGGAAACAGCATCGGCATTAGTCGCATGCAAGATGCCGAGTAGTTCGGAGCTCTCTGATTTCGAGACTTTCGATTTCTGATTTAGGCAAGTTCGGGTCTCTGATTTCGAGACTTTAGATTTCTGATTTAGCTTTATGCATGCAAGATGCCGAGTAGTTCGGAGCTCTCTGATTTCGAGACTTTCGATTTCTGATTTAGCATTATCCCATGTCAACCTATATGCATTGAAAAAGCAATGTATTCAGTTTGCAATTCCGTTTCCCCGTGAAAAATGTACGGAATTCTTATCTGGTAGCGAAACTTTCTGCATGAACCACATGTAAAACTCTGTATAGTATTTAGAATAAGTTTTTCCATTTTTTTAAATTTATTAAATGATTCGGTAAGTTTTTTTTTTCCTATTTTTAAGACTGAAAAATTTATTTATTTCTGTAATTCTTTACAATGTGGTACGAACTCTTTTAATTTGTGTTAACTTTAAACTTCTTATAACACGGTCTTCCTATGACGCGGAATAGGTTTCCATATAACCCGATATTCAATAATCTGATTTCTCTTATTTTTTTGTTTCTCATAACGCAGTTTCCATAAAGCGTGTTACCTGATCTAATTTAATCCTGAGTTTCACACAACACGGTTTCCATATGACGTGGAGCAAATGAATCACATTTTAGGAAGCTAAAGGCTTTATCGCATGCCAAACTATAAGCTTTGAAAAAGCAATGTATTCAGCTTATGATTCCTTTGTACGGAATGTACGGAATTATTATCTGATATCGAAAATTTCTTAGCAGAGCTTAATTACCTGTCAACCCAAATGAAAATAAATCGGTTAAAAATATTTCACAGTCACGTGTAAAATCTGCGCATTCTTCATTGGGAAGAAGAACTGTAAGTAGGATCCGTTACTTTTTCAACACGTACAGGTTTACTTAACATGTATCATTATGCTTTTCGCGCTCCGAATCTTGCGTGTATCAAGTTACCCAGAAGGGACGTAAGCATTTTTAAGCATTTTAAATTTTTGCTTTATCATGTGTTGTTAAAAAATGAATTATATATTTATAAATAAAACAAATGACATGAAGAGATGGAATACCTTATTTGATAGACTATAACAATGGAAACATTATAATGAATTCATAAATTATCTTTATACTATTTTAGTTTTATTATTTTCTAGAGTATTATAAATTTATGATGAAACGTGTGATACACGCGAAAGATTAAATTTATGACCCAATTTATTCGGTGTTAAATTATATGACGGGAAAGATTATTATTTCCATAACTGCAGCAAATCTTATTCAAGTGGAAATAAGGTGAATGTTATTATAATTTAGAAACTTAAGATCTTCCAGCAAGCTTAATGCAAGTCTCTAACAAAGAAATAAATAGTTTTATGAATTTAAACCCCTTTCGTTGCTTATTTGATAAAATACAACTTTAATTAATGTGATAAGGTGCTTTAAAACTTCATTTGTAGCACAGCATTTATCGTTTAACATACTTAATAATTCTTGTATTATAAAAAACTCCCTAATTTCCTTGAGTATAATTATGATAATAGTCACTGATTCTCTGTCAAAAACTATTTCGGGTTTGTTTACTCTCAAAAACTTTTTATTTTGTGAACTACAGTAGTGTGCAAAACTTAAGGACCAGGTGTTATTTTTAAAGCAACATAGTGTAATAGTCTATAAAATCGAATTAATCCAATAGTCTATAAAATACAATTGTGCCTTAAATTCTCCAGATGTGATAAATAGAGAAAGTAGACAAAAAACTGAAAAAAGATCTTGAAATTGTACAAGGAATTTTATTAAAATGTTAGCAATGCGTACAACTAGACAGAAGACAGAAACGTCTATATGCAGGTGACCGGAAAGAAAAGTTTAGTCTTCATCAAGGGATATGAACACCCTTGATTGTAATTCAAGATGTGTATCGTTGCACATGCTGATTACGAGGTTGTCAAGATGTTCTTGAGATATTATGCTCCATTCCTCTGGTAACACTAACCGCAGCTGCAGTATCGTTGATAGAGGCTAGTGAAGAGCTGTCAAGCGTTACTCGGGAGTATCTCACACTCGTTAGACTGGATTTAGGTTTGGTAACCGTGAGGGTTAATACAACTTCGTTTAATATCCCCACTCTCCAACAGCACTGTGACATTCTCTATAGATGAGATATAGCGTTGTGGTTCATAAAGAGGCTGAGGTTCCATAGAACCTCTGAAAAGACTAGCATAAGGAAGGAAAGTTTCTATATATTAGTGCACCAGTGAGTGAACCTTCTTGGAAGATATGGAAATCAGTACGATTACCAAACATTATGCTTCCTTAAAAGAGACGAGGTATCTGTTGATTGCGTTCGTCCGCTTAATGACAGAGTTACTGGAATTTTGAATTACCCAGAACCTAAAACGGTCCAGGGTTTTCGCTGTTTCCTAGCTATGCTGAATTTCCATCTTCTCTTTCTCCCACACGCTGCTGCAAAGCCGGCGCCTTTAAACGAATATTTAATCGGTAGCAAAAGGAAGAACACACGGCCAATTATCTGGTCGGACGAAGCACGTACCGCCTTCGTACAATGCAAGGATGGCATCTCATCGGCAACAGCTCTGAGTTAATCGTCCAACCATCATTTGGCTATCATGGTCGACGCATCTAATTTGCAATGGGCGAGGTTTTGCAGTAACTGGAGCTAGGAGCCTGGAAACCACTGGCATTCTTTTCCAAAAAATTTTCTACTGCACAATCAAAGTAAGGCACGTACGATCGTGAACTCTTAAGCGTATACGAGGCTGTAAAACATTTTAGCCATATGGTGGAAGGTCGGCAATTTTCTATCAACACAGACCACAAACCACTAATTTTCGCCTTTAAACAAAAGTCAGATAGGGCTTCTCCTAGACAAATGCGACACCTCGATTACATAGCACAATTTACAACTGATTTTAGACACGTCGAGGGTATTCAAAGTACGGTTGTCGATACACTCTCCAGAATATAAGAGGTTCGGTTACCCTCAACTACAGATTTCTCTGCTATTGCTGAAGAGCAGAAACAGGATTCGGAATTGCAAAATCTTCCAATGGATTAAACTTACTACTTATAGAATTAGTACCTGAACTTTCACTTTTCTGTGATGTGCGTGACAACGCTGTACGCTCGTATGTTCCAGTTAAATTCAGGAATACTATTTTTAGTACTCTTCATAATTTCTCTCACCCTGGCATCCTTGCATCATGTAGACTCATTCAGCAACGTTTTGTATGGCCTAGCATGCAGCAAGACATTGCTGTAAGAACCAGGGCATGTACAGACTGTCAAAAATCAAAAATTCATAAACACACACAATCTCCTGTGCAATGTTTTGCTAGGTTCAGCCACGTTCATATCGATTTAATTGGACCATTACCTCCCTCAAAAGGCTTTACATATCTGTTTATGCTAAGTTTAGGTTAACTCAATATCTTATGTAGGAAGCAATCTTAACAAAAAGATCTATATGCACAGGTACACATGCGAGCACGTTTTTATTAACACACACTAACTAAAAAACAGTTACACGATACAGTTAAAAAAATAAAGCAGTTAGAAATACAGTTAAGTTATGTTTGCATTATTAACAGTCCCTCTCAAACAAAACTTTTCTGTTTCTTAGTCCCAATTGTTGACAGAGTCTGTGGAATTGTAATCGTCCCAAAGGTTTAGTCAGGATGTCAGCAATTTGATTCTGACTGTCCACATGCTCAATACTGAACTTACCCTCTTGGAATTTTTCTCTAATGAAACCTTACATCAATATGCTTAGATCTCTTATGATATTCTGGATTTTTCACAAGTTTCAGAGCACTTGCATTATCCACGTACAACACAGGCAGATCATTTGATGAACCAATTTCACTTAGTAGTCTACTGAGCCAAATACATTCTTTTGAACCTTCACATGTTGCAACATATTCAGCTTCAGTAGTAGAGAGAACAACACTTTTTTGTTTTTGACTTGTCCAAGATATCCGTTGGCAAATTTACTGACCATGCCAGTTCTTGAGCGTCTTGTTTTGCTGTCACCCGCATAGTCAGCATCAGTGTAAATTTTCAGTTGTCTCGCTGAATGATCACTGGGATAAAACAGCCCATAGTCTAACGTCCCCTTCAGATATTTAAAAATTCTCTTTACACAATTCCAGTTGGAAACTTTTGGACAATCAAGTGTTTCAGACACTACACTTACAGAGTAAGCAATATCAGGTCGAGTTGCAGTAGCTAGATACATAAGGCTGCCTACTGCTTCTTGATACGGAACATTCTCACCAATCTCAACATCAGTTTCACTTGAATTATGTTTTTCAATAGGAACAGCCACAGGATTACACTCATCCATATGGAAACGATGAAGAATTCTTTTTGTATATGCTGTTTGCTCTACAAAAATAGATCCATTTCCATTTGTTTCAAGCTCATTTCAAGAAAACAGTCTGGTGAGCCCACCGTCACTTGAAATTCATTGCCAAGTTTGTTTATAAACTCTGACATTTCCTCTTTTACGTTTCCAGAAACAAGACCATCATCCATATAAATAACTACAAGCAGCTTACTTGTAGGATTTACCCGCATAAATAAACATGGGTCTGAATGAGAAGATTTCAAGCCTTGATTATGGATGAAGTCAATAAACCTTTTGTTCCAACAACGAGGAGCTTGATTTAGTCCATACAGGCTTTTCTTTAGCCTGCACACTCAGCTGGATTTATCATCATAACCCTCCGGTTGTTTCATATAAACTTCCTCTTGCAACTCTCCATATAAGAATGCAGTTTTCACATCAAACTGCAAGAATTGAAGTTTTTCACTGGCTGCAATACTGATAAGCATTCTAACAGTGTCAAATCTAGCCACAGGACTAAAAGTTTCATCGTAATCAATGCCCTGTTTCTGAGAGTAACCTTTTGCTACTAGTCTCGCCTTGTATCTATCAATGGAGCCATCTCCTTTTGTCTTTATTCGCAAGAGCCAACGATTTGCAATGACTTTCTTATTTTGAGGCAATTCAACCAGATCCCAAGAATCATTTTTCTTTAAGGAATTCATCTCTTCATCCATTGCTTGCTTCCATTTATCAGCATCATTTGAAGCCATAGCAGAAGCATAAGAATCAGGATTTGAAAATTCTGCCATTAAAATGTAATCTTGCAGGTACAAAGGCTTTTTAATTTCTCTTCTAGAGCGACTTAGTGACAAATCACTGTTTGCATTGGATACACTATTTACTGTGTCCATACACTCTCCTAGATTTTCTGTTAGAACATTTGAGCTTGAAGATTCATCTTCTATAGGCAAAGTAAGCTCTAGATTATTCTCAGATTTTGTGTCAGTCACATTCGAATACACAGTTCCTAGTACTTGTTCATCTTTAAAGACAACATCTCGACTTAAAACAACTTTATCATTGTTTGTCCATATTCTGTACCCATCCTTGTCACCACAATACCCAACCAGACGACCTTTCTTACTTTTCGGATCCCATTTTCTTCTCTGCTATACTCAGTTCCAAAAATTCGTAAGCGATCGATACATGGTTTTTCTTTATTGAACCATAGTTCATATGGACTCTTACCTGGTACTGATGTCTTGGCAGTTCTGTTTAATACATATACAGAAGTGTTAATTGCTTCAGCCCATAGCTTGATTGGAAGCTCTTTAGTGTGAATGAGAGATCGAGCACATTCTACTAATGTGCGATTTTCTCTCTCAGCAGCAACATTTTGCTGAGGAGTGTATGGCATAGAAATTCGGTTCATTATTCCATTAGATTCAAGGAAGGCTTTTACTTCAGAATTATTGAATTCTGTTTCTCCATCACTTAATAGTTCTTTAATTCTATGTCCAGCTGATTCAGATTCACTGATAAATGTTTTCAAGCAATTCACAACCTCTGATTTCTTATTCACATAAAACACTCTGCGAAATTTTGTAAAGTCATCTTTGAAGCATACATAGTACCTTGCACCTCCTAGAGATATTTCTTGCATGAGGCCACAAACATTAGCATTTATCTGCCCTCCAGCAACTGTTGGTCGATTTTTTTCTCAACCCAAAAGTATCCCTATGTTGCTTACCAAGCATGCAACCTTCACAAAAATCAGTGGTTGCTGAAACATCAATATTATGCTGTTTCATAATATTTTTAACATGGTGCTTATTTTGGTGACACAACCTTTCATGCCACAGCTGCATAGTATCTGCTACTGCCATCAAAACATCGGCAGATTTTTCAGGAATTTAAACCTTCATCTTTAATGCATACAGTCCTCGAGATGTCCTTTTCCCAGCTATGCGAACACGCTTGTCTTTGAATAAGTAACAACCATTCTTATCAACTTTAAAATCATAGCCTTTAACAACAGCCCTACCAAATGGAGAATAAATTTCGACTTCCTTCCATTCATCACTCAACAGAGTCGGGCACCTCCACGTGGTCCTCCCCGGTAACGTGACATTCGTCACGGCTAAGACCCGACTCATCAGTTACGAACGTTGCGATAGCCGTCTGATCAGAGTGACCCTACCGATCGTAAGCATGTCATTGATAGACGCCCGAGCTTCCGTCGGGAGCAACCCACTCGGGAGCGGACCCTCGAAGACACTCAAAGAGCTGTGCCCTGAGGCTATGGCCAGTTTTGAGAGCATTGTTGAGTGGATCCACTCACATCGCTTAAGGATGAGTCTGAAAGACTCAACGCTCTAAACTGTTGAAGTGTCTGCTCTGCTGTCGGTTCTGGCCTCCGTGGTCAGGGAGAACCAGCAGTTGCGGGCTGGCATGCTGGATTCACCTAATGGGACGATCCCCAAACAGGGAATCATTAAGACTCGGCCTATGCCGAGTGGTCGTCTCACAGCCCTGGCACTTTCTCGCAAACCTGCGGACGAACACAAGACGGGGCTTCTGCCCTGCAGACTTCCACGTAGGGAGTCTGTCCGTGGGGGATCGAATGTGATCAAATCGGGGCCTCTGTCCCGTAGGTGCCAACCCTCGAACGCTTCCTTCGGCAGACCTACCGACTCGAACAACGCCGAACTGTTGCCTAGAGTCGTACTCGTAGATCTGTTCAAAGACGGGCCTCAGCCAGTCTGCGAACGCCAAGGAAAGGGAAAGTCTCCAGAAGAGACACGGACTCTCCAGCCCGAAGTGAAAGGGCGTGTTTCCGAAGTGTTAAGGGGCACAGTGGGAGGAAGTGACTTGGAGGAGGTCGAGTACCACCCCTCGAACGCGAAGGCTGAACACCCCATGAATGAAGCAGTAGTTGCGGCTGTGGACAATAGGGGTAAGTTCGCACCCTCGAACGCATTTGGCGAACCGAGAACCATGGATGATGCAGGTGTTGCGACTGCGGACGCTGGCTCTCGGAAAGCATCGGAAAAGCCCTCGGCACGGTTGGTGTATACCGCCCCGAGGCGTGAGTACCGTAAAAAGAACGAAGCGAGCCGGCCCTGTCATGGGTCCGAATACCGCAACTCGAACGTACGGGGAAACCCTCCCTCGGGAGGCGATTACCCACCCCAGGCAGCTCGCTCGTACGCGAGTGTGCTCAAGACTCGGGCTCCAGGGAGCGGCCCGAGCAGCTGCCAGGGATCGAGACAGAGTGCCGAACCGGTCCTTCTCGTTTATCCTGCTAGGAGGGGCCCGTCCTACCCCTCGTCTCCTGTGACGGTATTGAAAGTTTCCGTACAGGCGCCAACCTCTGAGTGGTGGTGCTCAAGGAAGGTGCAAGAGTTGGTAACGAAATCAGTCGATCCCCATGCCTTGGGGATCCAGGTCAAGACCATCCGCCACATCAGCCGCTCTGGTGTTGCAATTGTCCTGGGTAAGGCTGCCCACGTTGCCACTCTGAGACATGCCATCGAGACTTGTCCCGCTACCAAGGACAGAGTCACTTTTAGGGAACCTAGAAGTGTCAAGCCCCGTGTCATCGTATACGATGTTCCATCAAACGTCGGGGCCTCTGAACTTGTGCGAGCACTCCGGACAAAGATCGGTTGCAAGCAGGGTACTATGGTTGAACTGGCAAAGCCTCTGTTTCGCTTGAATTCTGCCACATCGGAGAATCAAGTCCACTGGGTGCTGGCCGTAGAGCCACCAGCATTCAATCATGTGGTGAGTGGAAGGAAACTCCAACTCAACTGGGGTGTATCTCGCATCTGTGAGTACACTGGGGTGACCCGGTGCTTCAAGTGTCACCATCTTGGTCACACGTCGAGGTACTGTCGCCGAGAGCAGATCTGCGCTAAGTGCACAGGTCACCACGACCACGTGGGTTGTACCAACCCGTTCCGATGCGTAAATTGTGTCATGGCTAACTCCGTTTACAGCAAGCAGTTCAGTGTAAACCACCCTGCGACGGCCCGCAGCTGCTCAGCCCGATCCTGGGAGCTGACCCGTCTTAGAAACCAGACCCATTATGGATAGCTCCATACGGTTTCTGCAGGTGAATTTGCACCACGACAAGGCTGCAAATTCCTGCTGCGCCCATTTTGCTGTAGACAATCGCTGTGACGTGGTATGCGTATCGGAGCCGTACACCTACATGCACTCAGTTATCGGCTTCCCCAAAACCCCATTTAAGCGCTACGCATACGAGGAGGACCCTCGTTCTTGCCTCCTCGTTCGCAACTCTCTCGACTGTCTTTTGGTGCTCAGCAGTCGGGATGTCACCGCGGTGGCAATTCAACTGAGCGCCGGAAGTACCCTTTTGGTCGTGTCTGTCTATATCGCCTTCGGAGCCTGTTGACCGGGTACTCAACGTACTGTCCGGGCTCCTGGCACGAGATGGTGCGGCGGAGACGGTGATCATGGGCGACTTTAACGCTAAGTCTCCACTATGGGGAGGCAACTTGTTGGATAATCGTGGTCGGGCGGTTCAGGACTGGACCGCCACGCACGGACTCCTCATTGTAAACGACCCTGGTAGCATTCCCACTTACGATTGCATCAGGGGGACGAGTTGGATAGACCTAACTCTCCTCAGGACTTCGCGTCCTGATTGTTACTCTGGGTGGCGAGTCTGGGACGACGAGAATCTCTCGGATCATCGCTTCATCACGTTGGACCTCCGTTTGACTGTTAGTCGGGGAAACTCGGCGGCACCTAAGAGGATCAACTGGAAGCGGGTCGACAAGTCCAAACTGGCGTCTTCCTTAAAGTCCATTCTCGAGGAGTGCCCTCGACCCAATAGCCCGCTCTCCCTGCCGCCCTTCCTAGATGGATTGAACAAAAGCCTATTGCGTGCCACCCATCTGGCTACGCGCTCCAATCCACGAGGAACCTTTGTACGCAGCACTGTGTCTTGGTGGACCGATGAGTTGACAGCTCAGAAGTCCAAATGCAGGGCTCTTCGTCGCAGATTCCGGGTTTCCATGGACCTGAGAACGAGGGAGATGTTCCTGAACCGCTACCGTCATGAGCGAGCCATCTATACCAGGATGGTGTCGGTGGCAAAGCGCCGATCTTTTCGGAGCTATCTGGATAAGCTCAATTGCAAGGCTGGCTATGACCCAGCGTGTAAGTCGTTCTTCAAGGAGAACCGATTTCAGGCGAAGTTGGAGCCGGTGTCCACAGGTCGTGGCACCACTTTGGACTCTGTGACGACGGTGAAAACAATTATGGACCACCACTTCCGCAGAGTCACGGAACCTAGTTTCCGTAAAGCTCCACGTCTCGTCCTGGATGAGGAACTCTTTTCCGTGAACGAAGTCACACTTGCATTGGGGGGACTCCAGACGAACAAAGCCACCGGCCTAGACGGGCTTCCGATCGAAGTCCTGAAGCTCGTTCACTCCATTGATCCGGAGTTTCTGACGGCCATCATGAACGTCTGCCGAGATGCTCGACTGTTCCCGAGGGCCTGGAAAGACGCACGATGTGTTCTCATAGCCAAGCATGGTAGGGACCTTTCGTCCTGCGACTCGTACCGACCGCTCAGTTTGGTGAGTTCTTGGGGAAAAATCCTGGATAAGCTGATGTACAATCGGCTTAGGCACTTTGTAGAAAGCAGGGGCCTTCTCAGTGAATACCAGTTCGGATTCCGGAGAGGCCGGAGTGCGGTCGACGCGCTTCAGCTGGTTGACGGGTGCATCCGCTCCAATCGCGGTGATGACCTGCATACTGTGCTACTGTCGTTCGATATCAAAGGAGCCTTTGACTCGGTCCGATGGTCCGATGTCTGCTGGGAATTGTATCGTCTCGGTATACCCCTTGAGCTCTTCCATCTGTATGGGAGTTTCTTGGATAACCGTTCGGCTACATACTGTGGCCACTCGTTCAGCGACACCGTCGAATACAACTGCGGCGTGCCACAGGGGTCTTGCTCGGGACCGCTACTATGGATCATAGTGGCCAATACCTTGCTGAGATACTTCGAGGGGTGCGATCACTTTGCTCACGACAAGCTCGTGGCCTTTGCGGACGACTTCCTCTTCGTCCTCAGAGCCCGGAATCGGGAAGAGATCATCGCTAAGACGAAACGAGCAGCACAGCTCATGTCAGCGTGGTGTCACTCACACCACCTGAAACTTAGCGTGGGAAAGACCCAGCTCCTCATAGTGTCTCCTAGAAACGCGTGGACTTATCAGTTGAAGTTCGACTTGGACGGCGGTTCGTTCAGAAATTCGACGCAAATAAGGTACCTCGGAGTTATCTTCGATCATAGGCTTACGTTCACTGCTCACCTCGAACTTGTGCAGTGCAAGGTTAGGGAGGTGTTGCAGAAGTTGGCTCGAGTTTCTCGATCCACGTGGGGACTTGGTGGCAAGACCATGAAATCTCTGTATCTTACAGTCCTAGAGAAGATGATCCTCTATGGGTGTGAGGTCTGGTACCGTGGTAACAAACGGCAGGAGCTGAAACTTACTCAGATCCAACGGGCTTGTTTGCTTTTGGTAACAAAAGCTTATAGGACCGCCTCGAATGAGGCCCTGCTAGTACTAGCAGGTGTAATGCCGTTGGACTATACTGCTCGTATCAGACAGGCACTCTACCTTTGCAAGAGAGGTGTGTCTGACATCGATCTGTTCGGACTCTCTTTTCAACGGGGCTGCGCTTACGGACCTCATGGCCATGTGGTTAACCCGCATGACCTCGTTTTAGTCGACTTTGACGTCAATCCCCCGACAGACCGTGGCTGGGAGTTGTTCACTGACGGTTCGAAGACGGATACTTCGCACGTCGGACCACGTGTGGGGGCAGCATTCATTGCATACCAAGACTCCGCGTTGGAGTACCTTGGCGTTTACCGACTTGCCGATCGCAACTCGGTCTTCGATGCTGAGCTTTACGCTATCCTCCAGGCTCTTCTATGGACCCTAAGGAACATCTCGGACGGCAAACTGAGACTTTACTCAGATAGCCGATCCTCTTTGATGGCATTGCGGAACCTAACCATCTACCATCCATGGGTGATGCACATTAAGAATACCATAGTGCGCCTCTGGGCCCGAGGTATCGAGGTGAGCATAGGATGGGTTCCGGCCCACACGGGCATTTCTGGTAACGAAGAAGCGGACTTGCTCGCCAAGACTGCTACGGAGAAGCCAAAAATCGATGCCACCGTTGCACTGTCATGGTCAGCCGTCGGGGGAGAGTTGAAGAGGGCGGCGCTAACGTGGTGGCAAGAACGGTGGGACCAAGCCATTACTGGAAGGTGGTCTCATTCTCTGCTGCCTCGGATCTCTCTGAGGCAGTGTGAGACTGACTTCTACCTGAATCAGATTTTCACCGGACACGGCATCTTCCCCCACTTCCAATTAAAAATGTTTGAAAAGAACGGGTTGTGCCCGTTTGATGGTGAACCGGGAACGATAGACCATATGGTCTACCACTGTAGGCGCAACAGTGAGTTGAGGAAGTCTCACTTCCCGACCCCTTACAGCACTGAGCCTCACTAGCTTGGTTCAACTACCTCGGGTCAGGGAGGGCCTGAGGAAAATGATAGTGCTGCTCTTTGACGAAATCGATCCATGATATGGCTCATCATGTAACATCGATTCTCAGCGCCTCATTGCCCAGCACTCCTCCTGTGACGCTTCAGGTTCTCTGTCGTGTCTCGTCTCTAGGCCCGTCGCGTCGCTTGCCGGGAAACTCTCCCAACCACCACTGCACTATATGGACGAATCTCTGATCCGGACCCGACCCCTTTGGGGTAGGATTCCTGGAGGAGTGTAGCGTCCTGAAATCTGGAGTCAGCCCGGAACCGGCGTGCGGATGACCCCGCTCTCTCTTTCCGATCAGAGTTGGAGCGGGCCCTTACCTCACTGATGGGGGAGTGGTGGGACTCCACTCATCAGTGAGCCTCCCGAGAGGGAGGCTTCCTGTCCATTGGGAGCTCCGCTCCCGAGGCTGGACGGTGGTTGGAGCCTCATTCTTCATTCTTCATTCTGCTTGCGGACGGTATCCTCTGGCGTAGCGCGTGCCTTTGGGTCCTCTTCTCTGCGGCTATCCTTTGTTCACACTGATTTCTCCTCTTCGTGCTCTGTGCCGGAGTCACTTCTCCGGGCAGTTTTGCAGGCTTTATCGCTTCCGACCTTTTAGTCGGTAGGGATACCCGGTAAGCGGCTTAAATGTTGCATAGGTGGGTTACTTTCTCAGTTACTTCAGGAACAAACCATACTTCACTTAGATGGTTGTTTTCCCATCTATCAGACACTAGCATCTGAACGTTGATTGTTCCTTGACCAAAGGCAAATATGGTCCCATCATTTCCAATCTTAACCTCCTTCGGTGAAGAAAAAGGCTCATAGGATAAAAAGTATTCTTTGTGAGGTGTCATGTGGGCAGAAGCACCAGAATCTGCAAGCCACACATCTTTATCTTTCACATTCTCAAAACACATAAATGCATCTCCTTCTGGTTGTTTATTGTAATTGTTTCTCTTATAACAATTCTTCGCAAGGTGCCCAGGCTTGTGACACTTAAAACATTTTTTCTCTACTTTTTCTTGCCTAGGTTTACTAACCTTTTTATTCTCATGGGTTTTAACAACTAAAGCACAATGATCACTTTGTCTTGCAGGCAGTCTCATTTCGATAAGACGAAGACGTTCAGTCAATTTATTAATTGACCTTTCCTGCACAGGAACACTTTCCCACACGCTTTTGAATTCAAAATATTCACTAGGTAGGGTTGACATTACTCTACTCATGAGTAATAGTTCCGGAAGTTCAGTTTTCACTAACCATTTCATTTCATCATTCAGTTCGCTGAAATTTCGTTGTAATCGTGCAACGTGTGTGACCACATCTTCAGAGGGATCTTTCTGGAAAGTGAAAAATTGTTCCATCAGTCGATCGACACGCTGTCCGGAACTCAGCTCATAAATTGAAATTAATTTATCCCACGTGCTTTTGGCAGAGTTACATGTTGAAGTTAATTCAACATTGGCATTGTCCATGCTTCCAACTAAAATTAGTTGAGCCAGCGCATCACTTTTCTTGAAAGCTTTGACCTTGGTTTCAAAGCTCTCCCGCTGCTCCGGAGTAGCAGCGATTCCCGGGTCGTTAGGCCTAACACGATCGCCGGTAATCAAATCAAGCACATCATGATGCACAAGTAGTAATTCTACCTGCCGCTTCCATTTCGTCCAGTTTTTCGAACCTTCTAATTTTTCAATCTGCGTCTTAAAGTCCATATTGAATGTTCTTTTAAAAAAAAAACGATCACAGATAGATTCCACTGAACTATCACTCAGGCGTACTCGAGAGAGTTGATCTGAGCCGATACTGAATTAAAGTAACCGCCTCGAATGAGGCCCTGTTAGTTCTAGCAGGTGTAATGCCGTTGGACTATACTGCTCGTATCAGACAGGCACTCTACCTTTGCAAGAGAGGTGTGTCTGACATCGATCTGTTCGGACTCTCTTTTCAACGGGGCTGCGCTTACGGACCTCATGGCCATGTGGTTAACCCGCATGACCTCGTCTCAGTCGACTTTGACGACAATCCCCCGACAGACCGTGGTTGGGAGTTGTTCACTGACGGTTCGAAGACGGATACCTCGCACGTCGGACCACGTGTGGGGGCAGCATTCGTTGCATACCAAGGCTCCGCCTTGGAGTACCTTGGCGTTTACCGACTTGCCGATCGCAACTCGGTCTTCGATGTTGAGCTCTATGCTATCCTCCAGGCTCTTCTATGGACCCTAAGGAACATCTCGGACGGCAAACTGAGACTTTACTCAGATAGCCGATCCTCTTTGATGGCATTGCGGAACCTAACCAGCTACCATCCATGGGTGATGCTCATTAAGAATACCATAGTGCGCCTCTGGGCCCGAGGTATCGAGGTGAGCATTGGATGGGTTCCGGCCCACACGGGCATTTCTGGTAACGAAGAAGCGGACTTGCTCGCCAAGGCTGCTACGGAGAAGCCAGAAATCGATGCCACCGTTGCACTGTCATGGTCAGCCGTCGGGGGAGAGTTGAAGAGGGCGGCGCTAACGTGGTGGCAAGAACGGTGGGACCAAGCCATTACGGGAAGGTGGACTCATTCTCTGCTGCCTCGGGTCTCCCTGAGGCGGTGTGAGACTGACTTCTACCTGAATCAGATCTTCACCGGACACGGCATCTTCCCCCACTTCCAATTAAAAATGTTCGGAAAGAACGGGTTGTGCCCGTTTGATGGCGAACCAGGAACGATAGACCATATGGTCTACCACTGTAGGCGCAACAGTGAGTTGAGGAAGTCTCACTTCCCGACCCCTTACAGCACTGAGCCTCACTAGCTTGGTTCAACTACCTCGGGTCAGGGAGGGCCTGAGGAAAATGATAGTGCTGCTCTTTGACGAGATCGACCCATGATATGGCTCATCATGTAGCCTCGATTCTCGGCGCCTCATTGCCCAGCACTCCTCCTGTGACGCTTCAGGTTCTCTGTCGTGTCTCGTCTCTAGGCCCGTCGCGTCGCTTGCCGGGAAACTCTCCCAACCACCACTGCACTATATGGACGAATCTCTGATCCGGACCCAACCCCTTTGGGGTAGGATTCCTGGAGGAGTGTAGCGTCCTGAAATCTGGAGTCAGCCCGGAACCGGCGTGCGGATGATCCCGCTCTCTCTTTCCGATCAGAGTTGGAGCGGGCCCTTACCTCACTGATGGGGGAGTGGTGGGACTCCACTCATCAGTGAGCCTCCCGAGAGGGAGGCTTCCTGTCCATTGGGAGCTCCGCTCCCGAGGCTGGACGGTGGTTGGAGCCTCATTCTTCATTCTTCATTCTGCTTGCGGACGGTATCCTCTGGCGTAGCGCGTGCCTTTGGGTCCTCTTCTCTGCGGCAATCCTTTGTTCACACCGATTTCTCCTCTTTGTGCTCTGTGCTGGAGTCCCTTCTCCGGGCAGTTTGCAGGCATAATCGCTTCCGACCTTTTAGTCGGTAGGGATACCCGGTAAGCGGCTTAAATGTTGCACAGGTGGGTTACTTTCTCAGTTACTTCAGGAACAAACCATACTTCACTTAGATGGTTGTTTTCCCATCTATCAGACACTAGCATCTGAACGTTGATTGTTCCTTGACCAAAGGCAAATATGGTCCCATCATTTCCAATCTTAACCTCCTTCGGTGAAGAAAAAGGCTCATAGGATAAAAAGTATTCTTTGTGAGGTGTCATGTGGGCAGAAGCACCAGAATCTGCAAGCCACACATCTTTATCTTTCATATCCTCAAAACACATAAATGCATCTCCTTCTGGTTGTTTATTGTAATTGTTTCTCTTATAACAATTCTTCGCAAGGTGCCCAGGCTTGTGACACTTAAAACATTTTTTCTCTACTTTTTCTTGCCTAGGTTTACTAACCTTTTTATTCTCATGGGTTTTAACAACTAAAGCACAATGATCACTTTGTCTTGCAGGCAGTCTCATTTCGATAAGACGAAGACGTTCAGTCAATTTATTAATTGACCTTTCCTGCACAGGAACACTTTCCCACACGCTTTTGAATTCAAAATATTCACTAGGTAGGGTTGACATTACTCTATTCACGAGTAATAGTTCCGGAAGTTCAGTTTTCACTAACCGTTTCAGTTCATCATTCAGTTCGCTGAAATTTCGTTGTAATTGTGTAAAGTGTGTGACGACATCTTCAGAGGGATCTTTCTGGAAAGTGAAAAATTGTTCCATCAGTCGATCGACACGCTGTCCAGAACTCAGCTCATAAATTGAAATTAATTTATCCCACGTGCTTTTGGCAGAGTTACATGTTGAAGTTAATTCAACATTGGCATTGTCCATGCTTCCAACTAAAATTAGTTGAGCCAGCGCATCACTTTTCTTGAAAGCTTTGACCTTGGTTTCAAAGCTCTCCCGCTGCTCCGGAGTAGCAGCGATTCCCGGGTCGTTAGGCCTAACACGATCGCCGGTAATCAAATCAAGCACATCATGATGCACAAGTAGTAATTCTACCTGCCGCTTCCATTTCGTCCAGTTTTTCGAACCTTCTAATTTTTCAATCTGCGTCTTAAAGTCCATATTGAACGTTCTTTAAAAAAAAACGATCACAGATAGATTTTACTGAACTATCACTCAGGCGTACTCCAGAGAGTTGATCTGAGCCGATACTGAATTAAAGTAAAGTTCACAGTCTCAAAGCTGCTGGGCCCATAACCTGCTAAGTTTAGATTAACTCAATATCTTATGTAGGAAGCAATCTTAACAAAAAGATCTATATGCACAGGTACACATGCGAGCACGTTTTTATTAACACACACTAACTAAAAAACAGTTACACGATAAAGTTAAAAAATAAAGCAGTTAGAAATACAGTTAAGTTATGTTTGCATTATTAACAGTTTACGTCTGTCGACAGATACACTAGATGGCCAGAGGCTGTACCTGTTGTGGATATTTCCGCAGATACGGTGGCCAAAACCTTTTATTTTGCATGGATTTCACGGTTTGGTGTACCTGAATGCAATACTGCGGATCAGGGAAGGCAATTTGAATCCCAGTTGTTCAATGCATTAAAGAAATTCTTGGGAAGTTAAAAAATCCATACATCGCCATACCATCCAAATTCCAAAGGACTTGTCGAAAGATTCCACCGCTCTCTAAAACAGGCCATAAGACGTCATACTTCAGTTCGTTGGGTTGATGCTCTTCCCACAATGTTATTAGGTTTAAGGAGACCTTTAAAGAGGACCTGGGTTCTTCATGTGCCGAAATGGTATATGGTGTTTGTTTCTACCTGGGATATGTCTAAACCCCACTAGAAATTCTAACATTGTGGAACCACAAGTGCTTTTGAGACAACTTCGAGAAACAATAGCAGTTTTATCGCCTACACCTACAAGTTGTCAAAGCATGTGTTTATTCCGAAAGAACTTCACGTCTTCTCATGTGTTTCTAAGGTGTGATGCTTAAAAAAAAAAAAAAAAAAAAAAAACACTGGAACCTACTTATACAAGCTCACATCTGGTTCTAAGTCGAACATCCAAGAACTGTCGATTACTCGTCGGTAAAGAGACAGTGGTGAGCTTGGATCGGCTTAAACCAGTGGTCATTTTCACTCCGGAAACAGTTAAAAAGTCTTTTACACCTTCTACGAAGGAACTTGCACCTTCTTCACTTGTATCATTGCCACCAGTTTCCCTCGTATTACCAGATGTACCTGAGTTCCAGAAGCCAGATGTTCTTCATACCTCGTTCTGGACGTAGGGTACAATTTAACACCAGATACTTCTAATTTCGTTGCCACCTGAGGGGGAGTTGTGTGGTGAAGTTACAAGAATTACTATAATTTGATCGGAGAGTCAGCGCGAGCTTGAAGTTATAGAGCGTGCGCATTTTATGTATTTCTCTTCCAACCAATTTTCTTTATATTGTTACTACTGTTTTCATGTATATCTGGATTTGTTAAAGAAAACTTAGCCTTTGACTTTTGTAGTTGTTTTGATTTATTTCCACAGTCACCTTAAATAAATTATTCGACTCCTTCAAATTAATATAATGATACCAAAATTTATAAGTTTTAACTATAATAAAATGATATAACATCATTATACATTAAATAAGGAAAAAATTAAGCCTGTTGAAATTGTAAACTTAGCCAAACGAAAAAATTCTATTTTGAAAGAACTTTCACTTTGACGTAATGACGACTGTCCCAGTTGTAGCATAAGGCTTCCATTTGATTGGCTGACTTCAAGAAATCGATTATTCTTAGTAAGGACTGGTGTCGAAGCGGTAGATTTCGGTTTTCATTTCTGTTGTGTTTAGTTTCATATATCAATAATGACAGTATATGTTCTTCCGATTTACCAAAATCGCAATAAAAACTCTATTATACTTTCACAAGATGCACTTATGCCGTTAAATGCCTTGAACAATCTCTCTGAACAAATGATACAATTAATGAAGCTGTTGGAAATTCCTTCTGAGGAATATAGTGAACGACGAGAGGTATGTAGAAAACTGACACAACATTTAAGGAAATTTTATCCTGACGGCGTACTTCTCATGTTTGGGTCATCTATAAATTCGTTTGGATTGAAAGGATGCAATCTAGATTTATTATTTTTACCCTTTCCAAATTATTGTAATTTGGA
Source organism: Pardosa pseudoannulata (assembly GCA_032207245.1). Taxonomy (NCBI): domain Eukaryota; kingdom Metazoa; phylum Arthropoda; class Arachnida; order Araneae; family Lycosidae; genus Pardosa; species Pardosa pseudoannulata. Next base: position 143,050,808 of record CM063498.1, on the reverse strand, counting down.
TTATACAGCCAGCAATGTGCCTATACCTGATCCAACATCTGTTCTTACTGGAGAAGTGCCAAAAAGTGTTTTGATGAAGCTTGATGAATTAAGTCATCTGAAATTTATTAAAACTGTACTCCAGGAGGAAAAAGTTGGGACGAAAGTTAATTATATTCCATCACATTCTCCACACTTAAATCTACAACTTAGTAATAGCAAGATCATGTGTGATATATCTGTTAGCAATGAACTTGTACTTTTCAGTTCTGAACTACTACAGTTGTATGAGAAAGCTGATGTGCGAGTCAAACCGTTGGTTGTGTGCTTACGATTCTGGGCAAAATCTTTAGGCTTTATTCGGAAAAGCTTCTTTTCAAGCTACGCGTTTACATTATTAATTGTCTTCTTCTTACAATCCATTAATCCTCCCATTCTTCCTTCTATACTGTATCTAATTTTACATGCAGGATTTTGTCGAAGAATAGATGGTTGGCAAACAGCATTTCCCATTGATATGAATGTACTTCCCAGAACAGAAAACACTGAAACTGTAGGAGAGTTGTTACTACATTTTTTTAACTATTATTTACACTTTGATTTTCTGCAAAACGTTGTCTCTCCACATTATGGAAAGGTCCTAACAATTGAAGATCTTAAAACAGATAAAAGGCTGTTAAAGTTTGAATTTACGTCTTTGAATATCCAAGATATGTTTATTCTATCTCGTAATGTTTGTAAGGTTAAAAATCTGACAATTTTTAAGCTGGCTCTTTTGACTTCCTATAAAATGTTAAAAAACAATGAGAAGTTACAGTTTAATTTAATTTTTGATCCTAAAGAGTACCAGCGTGTATTAGATATTCATTATTCTGAATTAATTCCTGAAAGACCCAAAGTTATTTTTATCAATTTACGTTATGAATATGTAAGAAAATTTAAATATCTGCAGTCATTGTATGATAATGTATGCAATACAGTATATGAGGTTCTTCAATATGGACTGTTGATGGAATGCGAGGTAATAGATAAAGTTCACACAAGTAAGAACAAAAGTAAATTAGTTCTAAACTCAGTAAATAAAGATGTTGGTAAAGGTAGTATATTAAATAATACACAGTTGTTAAAGAACAGTTTTAATAATAATATACCTCTATCTTATGATCTGCAGTTATTGTTATCTTTACAGTGTGTTGTATATTCAAAGACTTGGATTGGTCGAAAAAAAGCGGTAGTTATTAAACAAGAAGAACAAGATGAATTAGAAATATTTTCTGACTCTGCTTTGAGTACTGAATACTATATCTCAAAATCACTAATTGATAGCAATCCTTCACTTAGTAGTCCTGTACCTCTTCTGGTTTTTACCTGTGACTGTTACAAACATGTTAGCCCAGAAATTTCTGACGTAATTGTCATTCTAAAACCATGTAAACCATCTAAAGATTTTCTTAATATTTCTAAATTTTTGGTATCATTTATATCTAATACAGTTCATAAGATTTTAAACCCTTGCTAAATTGTATTTTTTAAACTGCTGTTTAAAGTAATAATTTTTAAGTTTTGTTTTACTTCTTTGTTGTCTTTGAGTTTTCCTAAGTTTACAGTTTTATTTATGTTTTGAAGGGTATAATTTTGGTTTAGGTGTGCTTTGTGATTTAAAACTTTATAACAAAATCTCATGGTAATGAAATCTTAAGTCTGTGATGTTTATACATTTGTTTGTACATTTTATTTACTTTTAAACTGTAAGCTGGCTAATTTTGAAGGTGTGTAATATATGTATATTTTGGTACATATTTTGGAGATATCAGCTGCTTGTACATGTATTTTTAAAATTTGAACAGACATTGATTTTAATGTAATGTATAATACATTAGCATTTTGGTTACAAAAAGAATGTGTAACTTTACGAAATTTAAATATGCTTAGAAATTTTCTTTTAAATAAATGTTCTTATAACCTGTTTTCTTCCTAACAGGGAAGCAAGCAAATTGTTTTGTATATATTGTATCTAATTAAATTTTAACATTTTTGGCTCAGACTAGAAAGGAAAAAGGATTATTATACTAAAAGTTATTTGAATTATTCTATTTTCATGCTGTTATTATTTTTTTCTGTACATTGTTATTTTTGTCTTTTTTCCTTCATACCTCCAAAACTAAAATGCAAATAAAAAATGTTAGAAGATTGTAAATAATTTTTTTATTTAATAACTCAGAGTTGGATACTATGAAGAATTTGCAGATGGAATACATTACTTACAAATGCTTGCTAATGTGGCTGAAGCCACAGGGAACAAAATTTTGGTGTGTTAAACAAACTAACCAAAACTAGTTAACAATACCAGGAAATTAAGAGTATTTCTGGGAAAAGGTGCATTTTAGTCTTCCATTATAAGCATAAAGCAATATTTGTGCTTTTTTACATGACATTTCTTGTCCTTCCATTTACTGTTGCAGGTGGGACAAATATATCAGTCAATGTCATACAAGTGTTAGCCAATATTTTGAAAGTCAGACATCAAATTTTGGCCATCTACCAGCCAATATTGACCGACATAATAAAAAATAAAAATTTGAAATTTTTTAAAAGATAGCATTTAAAAGAGTCATTTATATTGCTTATAAGAAAAATATTACTCTAAACAATGAAGTTTAAGAAATTTGTCAGGTTTTACAAAACATGTTTTTTCTTAATGTTGTAAGCAATGTCATAAAAATGATATTTAATAACATTTAGTGATATCTATTGATATTCATAAAAATAAATATAATTTTCTGACTTCAAATGATATCTCATGACATTCGCTGTAACACAAAGTACTACATTAGCTGAATATGAATTGATTCTGCCTTTTCTCTTCTCCATACAAGGCAACACAATGAGTACAATGATTAATTATAATTATTGCAATTTCTTGGAAAGCTGTAAGACATGCAAAGTAGAACTGGACTGCCATGGATTTTTGTTTTGTGGGAGAATACCAAGTAATATAAATTTTAAACATAAACTTATAAACTAATAAGAAAAGGCGTACTTAAAGAAGTGAATGAATGAGTATGCATGGAAAAATTACCATGTGGTAAACATCGCTAAATATCAAAAAAGGATATTGATGGATATCTTTTTTTCTTGTTTAAGGGGGCGGGCAGATCTATAGGCAAATATTATAAATTTGAGATTGGCCAATATTTTTGTGCTACTTGGGGTATATAAATATCAAAAATTTTGTGTTTACCAATTTCAGAAATGATGTTTGGAGTTAGTGTCATGTAGATGATAGCTATAGAAATGATGTTTACAGTGTTTGAAGTAAAAAAAAAAAGTTTAGTAATATTAATAAGAATAGAAATTAAATAAAATTAGATGACATTAAAATAAATTTGTTTAAAATTATAAATAAAAAATTCAGCATTGAGGCATGTATTCAAATGTAGAGGAAGCACTGTTTTTCAATAACTGAAAACAAACATACAGGTGATATAAAATGTGTAGAAATAAACATTAGAATTTATAAGTAATACCTATTTTGTAAGAAGCAAGAAATATGAAAATTTTCCTTAACTTTATTTACAAATTTCAAGGAAAGATTCTTTTAAATTTGATTATAACATATTTGAACTTTTACACAAAAATTTAATTTCATACCCTACTTGGTTATAGAAAAAATTTGGTTATAGAGAACTTTAGATTAATTTTGTATTTCTTTTAGGTGAATTAAACAATTTGGTTTTATAATTTACCTAACCTGTACAAAGCTAATGGTTGTTATTTAAGAGCTCAAAACCCATCTATGAGTTCCAGTACTTGATTTGTAAAAACAGATGTCTAATAGTCGTGAATAACTTCAACATCTGTTAAATATCTATGGTATATCATATACATTTATAAGTCCTCTAGATTTCTCCGAATGATGGCTGAATGGTAGAATGCTGCTCTTCATTACTCGAGTTTGTAGATTTGAATCCTGCTGATGGATGTTTGTAGCCAATCGGATTCGGCTTTAAGCAGTAGGTCCCAGTCTCATGAGCAAAACAGTAGACCGTAGTCTTCCAAACATTTATTGTTTTATCACATTTTGATGTATACATAAATTCTATGGTATTTCCTTATACTGCATCTATAGTTATCTTTAAAATATTATTTTGTATGATATGCCTATTAGAATGTTTCCTCATAGACTTTTCTTTCTTCTTAAAATTTTATTTTAAAAATTAAAATGGCCAAAATAATGTATTCTATAAATTCATCATCATTTTACTTAAGGCATCTTTCATGGTAGTGAAAAACCATCAGATATTCTTCCAAACTAAACCAAAAATTTAAATTTCAATCATTTATAGATAATGTTTGTATGGTTGACATCTAAAAAAGATTCTGATATAGACATTTTATTGAGCTGATCAGTTGCTTTAATAGCAACTTCATCTAAAAGTCTCATCCGTAGCAGGATGAACAAACTACTACTATTATTTGTTACTACCAGGTACTGTGGGCATTTAAAATCTTCATTTAGATCTATAGCTATAGATGATTACAGATGTCAAGCTGTGCTTGACAATTTTTTTTTCATGACTTTTTCCCCTTCTCCCCCCTTTTTTTAAGCTAAGAGATATTTTAAAAATAATTTACCTTAGCAATTTCTTTCTCTTTCCTCCTTTTTTTTCCTTGTCTTGTACAGAATAGGAAAGTGAAGTATGTTAGAGTATGTACCCTTGTTTTTTTTCTTTTAGTTTACAAGAGTAGTTTTTAGCTTTATAAATAATTACAATAACTTAAATTATTATCTGTTACATTCTATTTTTTATGGTTCAAAAATTAAAATGTTATTACATAACAATAAAACTCTCAAATTTTAAATTAATGATTATATGGAGTACCATCAATAGAATATACAATCTAAATTATCTTTTTTGGAATTTTGTTTTCAAATTTTTAACTTCATTTTGCCCGCCTTTACACCTAGATCCTTTTTTTATAGCTTTATTGTTAAAAAAAAGAGTTTGCAAAAATCACATTTGTTATTGTCGTAACCTAAACTTCTAAATAATAATATATCACATTTTGATGTATACATAAATTCTATGGTATTTCCTTATACTGCATCTATAGTTATCTTTAAAATATTATTTTGTATGATATGCCTATTAGAATGTTTCCTTATAGACTTTTCTTTCTTTTTAAAATTTTATTTTAAAAATTAAAATGGCCAAAATAATGTATTCTATAAATTCATCATTATTTTACTTAAGGCATATTTCATGGTAGTGAAAAACCATCAGATATTTCAGAATATTTGGAGATTCTGTTGTTTAAATTAATAAACTTATTAATAATGGCATTAAACTGAATTGTTTTAGTTTAGTATTTGAGCTGAAAGGTTTTATTTGTAATGCTCTCTCTATATACACAGTTCAGTCACATTAATGTGACCACCTGTCAAAATCCAAAATAACCATCTTTCGCAGAGTGGACTGCTGTGAGACGTGCAGGAAGAGAGTCAATTAGGTTCCTGAAGGTGTTCACTAGGATATTGAGCCATGCTGACTCCAGTGCTGTTGTCAGCTACACTAAGTTATACAGGTGAGGATCTATGGTCCAAACAACCCAATCGAGGTGGTCCCACAGATTCTTGATTGAGTTCAAGTTCAGGGAATTTGCTGGCCAAGGGTATACAGTAAACTCATCCTGGTGCTCTTGAAATCATGCACATATTCTACAAGCTTTATGACATATTACATTGCCCTGCTGGTAGATGCCATCATCCCAAACAAAAACAGTTTGCATGTGAGGGTGAACATGGTGTGCAAGAATAGATACTTGTGTTGATCCATTGTGCCTTCCACAATGATGAGTGAACCCAGAGAATGCCAAGAAAACATTCCCCAGACCATAATGCTTACTCCTTCAGCTAGAACTCTTCCGGCAATTGTTGCAGGGTGTATGCTTTCAGACATTTCATGCCAGATATGCCAATGTGCATCTGTCTGATAGAGCATAAAATGTGAATCATTGGAAAAAGCTACCTGTCTCCACTCAGTAGAAGTTCAGTTACTTACTGGCATGCAAATTACAGCCTTCATCGCTGATGAACAGCAGTCAGCATAGAGGCATTTAACAGAGACCTGCTGCAGAGGCTCATATCATTGTGGAGACATTTTTGGTAGCCCCTTGGTTCATCTGGGCAGTCAGTTGCTCAACGGTTGCCTGTCTATTTGCCCAAATGTATCTTCACAGTTGTTCACCTCTGTCATCTATGTCCCGTGGTGCTCTGCATTTGCCATGTTGCTGATTTAAGATAGTGCCATATTGCCATGCATGGTATGCTTTTACCACAATAACTTGTGAACTGTTTACAAAATTAGCTCTTTTGGAAATGATTCCACCCTTTCCCAAAAGCCAATGGTCATACACTTTTGGATGTCAGATAAATTGCTCAGTTTCTGTATGACTGCAAGAACTGAAATGTTTTCTAAATGCCTAGAACACTATATATCCACCGAATTTGCTGATAATATGTGCCTTCTGTCGTTAGTTTTTTAACGTTGATGTCAGAATTAGGAGGTGGTCACAATAATATGATGGACTGTGTATTTTATTATGTGTACCAAAGCACATAGTTGTTTAAAATGTTAACAAGAGGGTCAATACATAAACAACAATTTTTTTTTCATGGTATTCATTGTACTGATCATGATTTTAGGTTAAAATGAAATCATAAGCATCATGTTAAGCCCTTAACTGAACATAAAAGGATTTGGTTGTGTGACCCAAATTCCTTATGAAATATGATCTATTATGCCTGGGAGGTATATAAGTTAGCTTACATTGGGATAAACATGGGGTAAACATGTGAAAAAAGTTGTCTTGTAATTACCTACAAATTGTTATGGGTACTGTCTGCCAGTCAAATAGTAATTATATCTTAATTTCCGAGAAAATTTGAAAAAATATGCTTCTTTTGAATTTAACTGAAGACCAAGAGGGCTAAAAGAATTGAATAGGTGGAAGATGTTTACTGGTTCATTAATTTTTATTTTGACTTTTTAAACAAAATAGTTAACTGTAGCACTCTAAACCAATAATTATTAAGTAAGTTTTATCTAAAGTTATGTATATTCAATTTTTAAAATTGCAATGTGCAGTTAATTTATTGGAATCTACAAATTTTTTAAAGTTAATTGACTATGCAAAGTGTGTGTTAGGATGCTTTGTTAAAGGAATTTCCTCATTGTATCAGGAGGGCATTTCATATAATGTACAAGGGCTGTTGCTTGTGTATAAAGATGTAAAATTTTTTTAAATCTTTGGAAAAGCATAGTGGTTTCTAGTTTTAAAATCATATGCAACAAATTAAAAAATATTGTAAGACGAACATACAGGTCCATAGCAGATGAACCACAGCTAGTAAATAGAGTATTTGAATTGAGAAATTTTTCAGAAACTAACAATACCCATTGTTGTTTTAAATTTATGAAAAAAGACACTGAATGGCTGTTGGTTTATGGATGCACAAGAATATTACAAAATCTTAGTTTTAAAAAACATATGCTGATCATCATTACTTAGTATTTTCATTGTTAAAGAAAAATAAGATCTCTCTTGGTCTTTTGAACTATGCAAAATATTTTCTCCTTTCCTCCAAATGAGAATTTGTTGTATTTCTACTTTGTGTACCAGAAGAGTAAATTCTTATTCTGGAATTCATATATTCTTTTATTTTAGTACTTAAATTAAAAAAAGAAATTAAAAGCTGAATACTTAAAAGGAAATACATTTTTCTGAATATTCATTCTAAATGCTTATATATTTTTTATAATAATATAGTTGATGCAATATCTTTTTAATACAGGAAGTTTTCACAATTCCATTGTGTATCACATGCATTATAGCATAAATGTCCTTGATTAGCTTCTGAATGCTATAAAAATTGGAACAAAAGCAAAAGCCATATTGATGAATATTTCCAAGATTGAAAAAAAAAGAATTCCATTTTAATGCAAGGTTGACCTTGATCACCACTGCAAGGAAATTAATTTCAAATTTTCTATTCTGTTATTGGATGTTGCAAGATATTGAGGTACTGAAACCAATGCCATACAAGTTGCAACAACTTGAAATTACAGAAAATCTCAGTGAAATTGTGAGAATTTGTGGTTATTTGAACTTTTTAGAAGATATGATCAATTAAAGTTAGAAATTAATGGAGTCTATTAAGTTTTGATAGAGAATTTGTTAAACTTTCTATATGTACTTTGTCTATAAGTAGATCATCAGTAAGAATTGACTACTATTAACCGAACAACTTTCAATCTGCAAGTTTTGACAGAAAGAAATATAGTAATTTAGCAGAACTAATCTAATGTATTCTAATTTTACCCCATTATAATGCAGATCCTGAAAAAGAATTTTTAGTCATCAATTGTGTAAAGGATAAATTTTGCTGAACTGAGAATTTAATTTTAAGACTGGTGAGACTGAATCAGCACCATGGATGTTTTGTAAATGTGTCAATTACTAAATTGTTATTTTCTAATTTAAAATTTTCATATAAGGTTTGTAGAAAATATATATAAATACAGTGATTTATAAGAGGATATTTTATTGTATATAACATATATTGAGAGAATTATATTTATTATTTTTCAAATTTTGTGTAAAGTGGCATTATTAATTTCTAGATTTGTGTGATTCTCTGCAAATAGGCCAAACTGATATCCCAAGCACATATCTGACTAGTTTATTATTACTTTTTAAAAATTTTTTAACCAGGTATGCATAATATGTTTAGAAATCATTTTGATAGTTTTTTTATAATCTGTTTATAAATTAATTAATATTGTAATTCAAATTAATCATTTGTCACTCCCTCGTACTGTCTCCACAAAAGATTTCAACTTTTAAAATTAATTCTTGTAACATTGAATTAAGAATGTACTATTTCTTTTTTTAATAATTTGATTTTATGTTCAAATAGAGGCTGTAATTTGGTGTTCTTATAATTTAATAATAAAAATATTAATTTTAATATCATTATTAATTGTTATCCCTATTGTCACTCCTTCAGTGACTTATCAAAGTTCCTCTAATTACTACCACAGTGCATGTAAAGCTTGATGGGAATAGGATGTTTTGGTAGCCATTAGAGCACATTGCATTAAAAAAATGACTTGTGTTTTAGTTCCATTGTTTTAGAGACAAATTTTGACAGAGAATGAACTGAAAGTTTTTTTTTACCTTATCACTTCCTCATCAGCATCTACTGAATACAGGTAAATATTAAAAAATAAATATTATTACTGATTTATAAGTATTTAGATATACATGGTTTCCACACACATGGAAAGTCATGGAAAATCATGGATTTAGACAATGAATTAATTTTGTCATGGAAAGTCTTGATTTTTCAAGTAAAATGAGTAAAAGTCATGGAAAGTCATGGATCCGCTAAACTACCGATTAAATAAAAATGCATTATTTGGCTGAAGTTACTGAGTTTGGTATTTATGTATTATTCTATTGACCATATTGCCAAGTAAAATTTGTTCACTAAGGAAACTCAAAGCAAGAAAGTTTAATGGGTGGGTAAATGTATATTATTCTGGTTTTTTCTTAAATTGTAGATTAAAATTTTATTAATATAATAATTATTATTTTTTAATAAAAATTAGTTAAGATTTTTGCACAAAATATAAGTTTATCTCTAGGGATATTGTATATAAACATTATAAGGTGATATTTGGCTATTATTCATGGTCACCTGGATAATACCAAAGTACCCTGAATTCAAATTGGAAACATTTTGATTGAAAAATTGTTATAAGATTAAACTTAGGTATGTAGATACAACAACTTATTTTTATGTATGCGAGTTTATTAACACTTATAAAGTAAGTTTATAGTTTTTTTTAGGATAAAATTCCTGTAATTTCTCTAAAAGCATATATTTTATTTGTATGTACATCAGAAGTTTTATTCATATATACTTTAACGATAGCTTTTTAAAGTCATGGAAAATGATCCGCTAAATCAGGGAAAGTCATGGATTTGAAAAATTTTATTTTGGCAGATACCCTGGATATAGTTAAAGCCCACTAAGTGTAAACTCAATTTAAGTAATGGTATAAAAGTAAATGGCCATATTGTTAAAATTCATCACTCCCTCATATTACCTCTTAAGTGAGAGAGTGATATAATTTGTGAGGGGGTGATAATTTAGGTCATATAGTCTGGGATTAAAATTAAATTATTTTTATTATAAAATCAAATGCTAATCAATAGAATTTTTATGTTCTACGAACAAAATTGAATCATAAAAATTATTTTTATTACTATATTACAAGTCTTTTGACTTTATTAGTCTCTGACAATTATTGTATTGCATAACTTTAATAGATTACTTGTTAGTAAGTAGATTATTATTTACTTTAATTAATATTTTGCAGTTTTAATATATTAAATACTAAATATACCTAAAAATAATACATAAATAACCTACTGGCACTTAATTATACAGTTGTTAAGAAAATATATATTAATGCATACAATGAACAAGGGATAATGTGTTGTATAGTGCACCTGTTATACATTCTACATAATTCATTATGGTAGAAATAAGCAAGTTTTTCCTTCCGGAACTCATGGCTCCTTGTTTATGCTGTGCTTTCTAGAAATCTTAATAGATGGGTAAGACCTACTTTATTAAAGTGTTTTATGTTATAGATGAAAATGTTGTGGGCTAAAATATAATCCCCATAAGAACTCTTATTCCATATGTAAGTTGAATTCAGTTCAAGATTTTGAAATTAATAATCGAGTTTTTTAATATGTTTACTTTTTCTTTTCAGAATGGGCAAGAAAGAAGAAGTTAGGGCAAAAAAGAAAGAATATGTCAGAGAAAGAAGAGAAGAGATCCAATAGAACTTCAGCAGATAAAGGAGAAGGAAATACTAAAGTACAGGAGAAAACAAGATAAAAGTTTCTCAGTAGCAAAATTAGCATGCCAGATGATTAATTGGGAAAAGAGAATTGGTAGAAAAGAATGGAAAGGAGATCAAAACTGTACAGAGAGAATAAAAAGAAGAATTCTGAAATATTGCAAACAGATTTTAATTGATAGTTCACCTCCTTCTACTCTAAACACCTCTAACAATGACATAATTGAAAAAGTCAGGAATAGTAAAGCAACAGAGATTCAGGAAAAGAAAATAGTACCTAAATATGAACCTCAACTGGTTTCAAAACCATCCTCTATTTCAAGGGAACTAGATGGTCATAGGAGAGCCAAAAGGTCAGAAATGTATAGGAAGATCAAGGAATTGGAAGAAAAGTTATCTCTTTCTATAAAAGGAGCTGAAAGATAAAGTACCAGAGGGTCCTAAAATGGAAAAAAAAAATAAATTTCAATAACATTACTAAACTTAGTACACTCAGAAGAAAACAAGTTCTTAGGAAATGAAAAAGTTTCATCACATATAATAAAAAGGCTACTGTTTTGTTACGCAGATGAGAGAAAATTATACATCTCTTCATGATAGTTATAGAAAAAAGAGAGTCTTTTGCAACATAATGAAGAATAATATTTTAAGAAAATATAGGTTTATGAATTCAGCATCTAAAGAATGTTTACTAAAAACAAAGTCTTCCATAAATTCTTGCCGAACGATGGCCGATTGGTTAGGGTGCTAGCCTTCGGAACCGGAATTTGTGGGTTCAAATCCCACAGAGGCATGGATGTTTGTAGCCGTTCGGAATCAGCTTTAAGCTGTAGGTCCCGGTCTCATTAGCCCTCGTGTAGCAAAACGTAGACTGTAGCACTCCAAAACCAAATTCATAAATTCTGTAAAACTTGGTAGCTCAAATGTTTGGCATAGGGGTTTGTATCTAAATAAAAAAGTTCAAAATGATATTAATTTTTTTAAAGAGATTATGTATTTAGAATTACACCAGGAAAAGAGGAATATGTCACAGTGAAAAAGGGAAAAAGACAAAAGAGATTTTTGAATGATAATCTAAAAAAAACTACATCAGAAATTTTTGTCAACTGTGATTACAAAGTAAGTTACCAGCTATTTTGTCATTTGAAACCTTTTTGTGTTAAGTACTCAAAAGCAAGAGACAGAGATACTTGCAGTTGCATCATTCATTTAAATTTTGAACTGAATATAAAGAAACTGCATGAAATGAAAGTTATTAACTACTTCACATCAAATGATAAACTGAAAGCAGTAGTATAATACAGAGTGTCTTTTTAGACAGTGCCATTTGTGTAAAGAGAAAAACCTCATAATAAATATATTTGAAGACTGATGTAAAAGTCAGAAATGGACTACACTGCCAGTTACATCTGTTGTTTAAGGGAAAGAAAAGACTGTTTACAAAGTTTTAATGACAGTTAAAAAACTAGTTGATTTGTTGAATGAGACACTTCATAAATTTATATGCTATTCAGGGAACATTGTGAACCACTATAATGCAATAAAGAAATTAAAATCTGAACTAATATCAAATGAAGAATTCATCCATGTGGATTTCAGTGAAAACTTTTCTACTATGGAGAAGAAATCCAATCTTATAAAATCTTTTCCTTTCTGTTCATTGTCCAAGTCTTTTTGTCATTATGCTTTTGTTATCTGGGCTCCTTTGAAACCTATTTCTAAGTGGGCTACAAAATTGAAAGATGAAAAGCAAGCTATATTAAATGTTTTTCAAATGCTGAGTGGAAGTCCAGCCTCTCAGTACTGAAACAAATCTATGTTCCAAATTCTCTCACATCATATTCATCTAATGATTCCAAACTTGACAGGATTCTCATAGAATTACTCAGAGGCAGGCCACGGGAAAGGCGTCCTTGATGATATAGGAGGAAGTCTTAAAATGTTTGCAGATAGGGCTGTAGCAGAAGAAAAAGATGTAGTCAACTTAGAAGAATTTGTTTCAGTTTTAAAAAAGAGATGTCCTGGAGTTCATATCATATTAGTGACAAAAGACAACATTCATAAATTTGAAAATGCAGTATCTGGGTTTATTCCAGCTCCTTTTAAAGGAGCTGTGAAAGTCCACCTGGTTCTTTACTCTAAAAAGTGCCTTTTATTATTTTGTAATTCACTCAGCTGTTTTGAATGCCCCTTTGACCAACCTTGCTGCCATTTTCATGTAGGTAGTGGTTATAATAGGCTTTGTAAGTTCCTAAATGGAAAAACTACATCTTCTAATATTTCACAGAAACATAAATGAAAGGAGAAAAAGAGTGTATAAATTATGTAATAGGAAGCAGGGTAGCCATTTCTGTGATAGTCTTTAGGTGCTAGGGTTTTAGAAAAAGAAAGAAATAATATGGTGTCTATAAAGTTCAGGAAATTCATTGGATAGAACCAATTTGTTTGGTCTGAGAGAGATGACCAAGATACTATTTCTCTTAACAGTATTTTAACAACATTGAGTGAACTCCCAGAGTTTGTTTCTTATACAGGTTGTGCAATTCATTCTCTGCCCAATCATGAATATCAGAAGTCTGTAATATTTCTAAGACAGTCAGCTGAAAAATGGGTTTGGAACTTTCTTACAGTAGTTGCTTATTATTAAAAAAGATTGTTTTATATTAATTACCAGTTTCTCATTTGTCTTTATTTTTATAAGTGTTGGTATGTATATTTCATTTGGTAATAACACATTTAGTCTAATAGATATATTGTCTATCTCACTCCCTCATCTTTAGCATCATTCCCTCACTTACAAATTAAAATGTTTATGCAAAAAATAAATATGATTGATCATGGGCAATATTTTTCTACTATGGATAAGCTCAGATAACCTCATCAAAAATAAATCGTGTTTCTAACAAAGTTGATAGAAAATTTTTTTTCTAACTCTTATTTGGCCTATTTGGAGAGATTCACCCATTTATGATCTATAGTATGGAAGTAAAACATAAAAGTGTTAAAAAGGTACTTACATTTTAGATAGTTTGAAATTTTTCAGTTTAAGTTAAAAATTTCAGTTTTTTCACTAGTAGATATCAACCTGGGTGCACCTTTCATAAAGCATTTTTATTTTTTTTTTTAAATGTATTCAGAGGAGTTTTATTTATTTTTCCCCTGTCACATATAGAAATGACTAGTTGACCAGAACCAGCAAGAATTACAAAACTCTTCTTTAAAATTGCCTCTTCAAAAAATGGATGAGCTTTCAAGGCTTGGTCAAGAGCTACATAATAATAACACTAAAAAAGTGTTGGTTAGTATATTATTGTTTTATTATTGCCCGTTAGTATATTATTGTTTATTATGCCTGAAGAGATATTTGCTGTAATATCAGTGAAACTTGAGATTAATAATATTTTTCTATCAGAGTGTGTAGAAAAATTATATGGTATAGAAATAACACTAATTGTCTATTTTAATAAATAAGTTTTTGAATGTTATGAAATATATTCTGGTAAATGTGTTGTTAGTGAAAGTTTTTATTGCAAATTTTATATTTTAATTTGCATAATTTGTATATTAATCATTATGTTTTCACTTATATTAATGTATTATTGTACAATTTGTTTGCTTTAATTTTTCTCTCATATTGTTAAATGTTTTCACATTTACAGCACTTTATTTAGGTTGTATGCCTTTTTGAATTGATATTTATATTCTACATTTAAAACAATTTTTTAGTTATGAAGTACTTACTCCGACTAGAAACATAAACCTAGGAAACTTGGTGTAAAAAATGACAAATGAATTGGCAGTAAAATTTAGCTAATTGGGAAAAGAAAAAAAAAAGCTTTTATCAATCTAAAAATGTCACAACATAATATCTCACAAGCAGTTATTAAAATTTTTTTTTGTTATTTAATTATGTTTTTTATTAATGGTTAATTTCATAGTGCAGTATTTATTTCATTCCTAGAAGAGAACTGTTCATTGTCTTTGCTTTCATAAAAAGCATAAATTTTATCCATATCATAGTAGGTTTTCATTGTTATTTATTAAGCTTTTTTTTTATACACATTTAACAGATTTTCCCCGAATTTTGTATGCTTATTTCAAATATAAACACTTGGTATCTGAGTAGTATTCATTAAAATTAATTGCATGCAAAAGTATTTCAAACAATATTCATATCATTGTAAAGAGAAGTGCTTTGAAGTAACTAATATATTTTACCAATTGGAGGTTTGGTACTTTTTAAAACAATTCATATATAACCATGTGTATGTGTATATTGTACTGTCGTGAGCTCTAATTGAGCTCGAAAAAGGATAGCGGAGGCCTACTTACAGATTAAAGATCTTTATTAGAAACACAATGTTGAAGTTATGAGGCAGACAGAGGAAAATGATGAATATCTACAAATGAAATGATGATCGTTACAGGAATCAGCTTCTTAATCAGTTTTAGAGAAAAAAAGGGGGGGGAGAGGATACTCTCAGTCGCTCACCTTGACATTCTCAGCCGATGAGTTCACAGGAGACTCGATCGGTCAAAAATTCTCCTGGGCCATGAACTCTGGTCTTTTATTGTTGTCTGACCACAACTTTCCATCTTAGCTGATCTGACATGTGGTTGTTGATGTGGTGAGGAAACTGCTTTTAGAACTCTAGCCGGACAGGTGCAAGCCTGGTTCCAAGGGAAGTTTGCAGTAATTAGGAGCAATCTTGCAGATCATTAATTGATGTCTCTGGACAAACCTTAGGAGACCAAGGTAGGAAACTATTGCTGCTTCCCTTACAATGTAGAGGATTTCTGTCGTGTGAGACTCTTTCACGATGCCATTGAAGCTAACAATGGAAATACTTTGCCAACATCCTAATGAATTTCTTAGACAGAATGATTGAGATGGTCCTTGGTGTTATCAATCCTCTATTCAGCATCCTATTCTGCGTGAAATGTCCTTTCACTAGGTAAAGATGAGCTCAGTTCAAGTGCTCACAAAGGACACATTTGTTATTTCCCTTTATGCTGTTTTCTCTCATGGCCGTAGATAAGTCTGTATCCGGAAATGTAATGTAATGAGAATTTGTTACAATATATACATATATAGGCACATGGTTGTGTGTATATGTATATATATGTCTGTAATATTTTATTTATATTAAATGTGTATGTAAATGGTATGCATTAAATTAAAACCCATCCTACAAAATGTAAGCAATATTAAGGCAAACTTAGCAGTATTTTCTGACAAATAAAAACTTTATTTATTTTATTTGTGGGTCAGGTAGATGAAATGAATTATGTAAGTATGAGATGACCAAAAATTGAAATTATTGTTAAAAACAGGTTACAGCATATAAAACTGAGAAAAAATAAACAGAAAAAAATTGCGAGGTGGAAATTTTGTGAAAAATTTTGTATTAAAACATTTTTCTTTCTTGCAGTATTAAAGTTATATTTATTTTACAGAATGTGAGCACAAATAATTTTGGATTAATTATTGAAGAAGATAATTATAATGAAAATCCAATTAAAGCATGAAAGGTATTTTTTAAAAATAAAATAATGATTTTCGTAATTACACTTGTAAAACTTAATTTATTAATTCCTATTATAGCTACCTTTTAAATAATGGATAAAAAAGAAAGAGATATCTATATCCAACCAGTAGACATTTGTAGTTTTAGGTTTTTTACATAACAAGCTTCAAAAAATGGTTTGAACTGTCAAAACCATATAAAGAATAAAGCATAATCATAAATAGTTATTATAAAAGAACAAACATCTTTAAGCAAGTATAATGATATAATGGTAGTTCAATGTTCAAATTAATCATGAAATATTAATTAATTTGAATGGTTACGTTTTTAGAAAGATCTATATATGCACTTATAGTCAGTTTTTTTTTTTTTTTTTCAATTAAGCAAATATAATGGTAGTTCAATGTTCAAATTAATTGTGAAATATTAAATAATTTGAATGGTTACATTTTTAGAAAGATCCACATATGCACTTATAGTCAGTTCATTTTTTCAATTACACAATAAACATCACAGGCAATTTTCTTTTTTCTTTAATTTCAGAATATATTAATATGTTTTTATGTAAAAATTATTAATTGATTGCATTTATCCCTATTTTCGACAGTTATAATATATGATAATTGCCATTACAGCATTATAATAACATCCAAAGTAAGGAAAATATTTTTCAGGGTGCAAACTTGTCTGGAAAATTTGGAGTTTATAATCTTAAGTGAAAATTTTTAAATACATCTTAAATAATTTTTAATAAAATTGATTCAGAAACTATGTGAATGACCACTATTAGAATTTAAATTAACTACAGTACTTTTTGCATTTTAGACCTGTCTGTTTTTGTTGATAAAATATTAATTTCTAAATATTTACCTTTATGCTTTGAGATCCTTGTGGAAAACCATTGGATTTCTAACAATATTGTAGATGAAATTGACAGTTTGCTTTAAATCCAATTAAAGCATGAAATGTATTTTTTAAAATAAATTAATGATTTCCATAGATACACTTGTAAAACTTAATTTATTAATTTCTGTTACAGCTACTTTTAAAAATAATGGATAAAAAAGAAAGAGATATCTATATTGAACCAGTAGACATTTGTAGTTTTAGGTTTTTAAATTGACAGAAAATCAGATCGAAGGAAGCCTAGTCACCCTAAGACAAGTTTATGGTGCTGTACAACAAATTGTTGATGTTTTGTAGTTGAATATTATAAAAGATATGATATGTTATGCATGAAATTGAGATTTTTTGTATGTTGTTGATATTTAACAGAAGGAACAAGAAAAATAATCAAGAATAATTGAAGTAAAAGAAAGAAAAAGCAAAATTAAAGTGCATCACCTAAGGAAACTTAAATTTCAAATTGAAACAAAGCATTTCTATTATGAATGATTTCCTGAAGTAGAAAAATAAATTGAGGAGTTAAAATAAAATGTTGTTTAGCATTGGATGTTTTATTGTCTATATCTATCTACAAAGGAAAATTTAAAAAAATAAAATATTGTATAACAATGAATTAGTTCAAGTATTTATAATATGTATTTATAATATGTATGTATAATTTGTATTTATATGTATAAATAAATACA
Organism: Pardosa pseudoannulata; assembly: GCA_032207245.1. Taxonomy (NCBI): domain Eukaryota; kingdom Metazoa; phylum Arthropoda; class Arachnida; order Araneae; family Lycosidae; genus Pardosa; species Pardosa pseudoannulata. The sequence goes on along the minus strand of CM063498.1, from coordinate 143,032,769 downwards.
CACATGTATATATATTATATGCACATGTGTATGTTTTGTGTCGTAAAAAACTAATGAAAACTTGAATTTTTTTTTCCTGGAAAATTTATAAAAATTGAGAAATTTTCAAATTTAAGTTTGTAGCCTGATTATCACTTAAATAATAATGTATGTATGGCTGTTTTTATACATTTTGTTCTGCTTCCATAAATTTACTTTTATTTTTAACATATCTGTACTAATTATTCTTCCATAAAAATGTCCTATTAAAATGTAAATTGTTCCAAATAAATTAAGCTAACTTATTCCTAAGAAATTAAGATTAAATATGTTTTAAAGGGAAATAGCACATTCTTTGTGAGGTCTAAAACATCTAAATCACGTAAGCTGCATTTCTAAATTTTTGTTCTGATAGCTGCTCTCTAGAGCACTACTTGGATATCATAGCCATCTTGTTAATCTCTAAAAGAGCATACCTCAGAACTCCATTGTACAGAATCTAGCTATTTTTCGACTTCTTATATAGGTGTGCATTTTTATGAGGTGAGGTATTATAGACATCAAATAGAGATGAATGTTGAAAAATTTAACATTCTGTCAAAAAATCATATTTTTATGTGTGTGCCTCTATATTATTTGTAGTTACTTTGTATTATTCTTAGTAGGGTTTACAAAGAATAATACAAAGAATTCTAGTTTTGGCAAATCATGGCTTTTGATATTTGTAGCAGCACCAAGTTACAGTTTATTACACCACTCTCACTTAAGAATCACTTTTTATCTGAATTAGGCAAATAATACAATTTGACTTCATAGTTTACCTAAACCTTCAACATGTTTCAATGATATTCACACTTATATATATATAAGTCTAAAAACTTTACTTAATCGTAAAGCAGAGGTTCATAATGTCCCTGTAGTTTAAAAAAATTACAATTAAAAACTGAGAACTAGAACTTGATTGCGGTTTTAAGGCTAGTTAATAAGAAATAACAGGGTTGAAGACTATCTCACTTAGTGCACACAGATAGCTAAGGCTGGCTTTGTCTGTGTTTATTAATAGGTAATTAAACTGCTATATGGAACTTAACAAAGTGTTTATATTTTTTTGCACACAGAATTATTGTTTCCTAATATTTTTATGCTTTGGGACTAGAGCAAAAAAGAGCTTGCAGGTTAAGCTATTAGAAGCTCTAGGTTGCAAGGACAATGGATTGACATTTTTTAACATTGTGCAGGTGACTTGTAATGTTATGAAAATTGTGATAGGAATTTTAATGAGTTATAATTTGGATTTTGATATATGCATCAATTTTATATTGCAGATCAAAACATGTTTATTTTTATAAAAAAATGTTTAGGGTTTGTACTTGTCCTGAAAATCTTGATATTATTGAAAAAATAAATATGTCATTAAATGTCTTAATTTTTTTTCCTGTAAATCCTGATACTCTATTGTGTTAGCCCATTAGAGTAGATTCTTGATGTTTTGTCATAGCAATATTCTCTTGAAAAGCTGCTGTTGGTACTTTTCAAATAAATCCGTAGTATTAAAAATTTTTTTAGTTACAGTCAGGTATTCCTCTGACGTTTTTCAATATTTTAAATCTTTTTTGCTTGAAATATACTTGGAAATCATGTATAAACTTAATACAAGACGAAACACAAAGTGTAAACTTCACTTGGCGACAATTTGGAAATCACTTTAAACAAAAATATAACCGAAACAGGGCAGACGGCCCATTGAACTGGGAGTGTAACATATCTAGTTATTGTATATATATCTATTATTATTACCTCCATGTGTTATTGCCTGTATATATATTGTAACTGTAACTATGACTCTTGTATGTTGTTGGTAACCTTAACTGAAGGATGTTTGAGCATGTAGATGCTGTAGCGGTGTATACGAATTGGTGGCTAGAGTGCCATGCTATGCTGTAAATAATCTTTGCATATTAATCAAGATCAATAAAGTATATTCAAGGAACTATGTGTTCATGTTTGAAGAGTACAAATCTAATATGGTGTCAGAAAATTGCTGAACTCATTAAGCCTAATAGACTCTCAGATGGAAATGGATTGATCTCTTAGTGAGTACTGTGCTCTGTCTGAAATTCTAATTTTCCTGTACGAACTTTGTGTTCTCTGATTACAATGGATAATTCCTTTCGACCACCTGGTGAAATAAAGTTCACCTGCAGCAATGTGTCGGAGTCATGGACTAAATGGAAACAGAAATTTCAAAACTACCTGATAGCATCTGAAAAGGATAAAAAAGCGGATAATGTTAAAATCGCTATTTTGCTGAACTTGCTTGGAGATGAAGGAGTGGAAATCTTCAATACCTTCAAACCACCAGCTGGAAAAAGTGTTGAAAAATTCGAGGATGTAATGACGATGTTTGAAGACTATTGCATACCCCGAAAGAACGTGGTTTTTGAAAGGTTTAAATTCTTCTCGTGCAGCCAGCATGAAGGTCAGCAAGTTGACCATTACTTGACTGAATTGAAAACCCTTGCCTCAACATGTGAATTTGGTGATCAAGAGGAAGGCCTAATAAGAGATCGTCTGGTGCTCGGAATCCATGAAAAGTCTCTATTAGAAAGATTGCTACGAAGAAGCAGACCTAACATTGAAGAAGGCAGCAGACTTCTTGAGAGCAGCAGAGACAAGTAAACAACAGTTAGAAACTGTGACATCAGCAGCACCTAAAATTAGTGAAGTGAAAAGGGATAGATCAAAACAACTCAAGTTTAAGCAAAACACTGATATCTTCAAGTGCCAGAGATGCGGTAAAGAACATTCAAAGAATAACTGCCCTGCGTTTGGAAGATTGTGTGCTAAGTGCAAGAAAAAGAACCATTTTGCAGCTATGTGTACAGTTAAGAACTTAAAACAAAATAACTACAGAAAAGTTAATGAACTGGAAAATTCAGTGCAAGAATTGTTTATAGACAGTGTAATAACAGTAAATTCAATTGAGAATGTTTGGGTAAAACTAATTAGTGTTGAAAGTAATGACATTGAGTTTAAATTAGACACTGGAGCTGAAGTTAATGTCTTGCCAATGTCAATTTATAAAAAGATGTGTTTCCCAACTACCCAAAAATTAAGTAAATCTAATATTACATTAGTTTCATATGGCAATTTCAAGTTAAAACCAGAAGGTGAGTTAATATTGAAATGTTCTGTAAATAATTTTATTGATATTCCTTTAAAGTTTATTGTTGTAAATGTATCCTCAAAGCCAATACTAGGTTTAAAAGCATGTCAAATGCTTAATTTAATACAAAAAGTAGACCAAATTAATCTAATTTCTAAAGATGATATTATAAATAACTATAGTGAAGTATTTCAAGGGCTGGGAATATTTCCTGGAGATCCATATCACATTGAGCTGAAATCTGAGATTAAGCCTGTGATAGATCCACCTAGACGGGTACCTTTATCCCTTTATGAAAGTCTTAAAAATACATTGAGTAATTTGGAATCTAATGGGGTAATTCGTAGAGTAAATAAACCGACAGACTGGGTAAATAGTCTAGTCATAGTAGAAAAAACCCAATGGTAAACTGAGAATTTGTTTGGATCCCAGAAACCTGAATAAGGCTATTAAACGAGAACATCATGTCATACCAACTTCTGAAGAATTAATAAGCAGATTAGAAGGGAAAAAAGTTTTTTCTGTACTAGACTTAAAAGATGGGTTTTGGCAAGTGCCACTAGATGAGCACAGTGCAGATTTATGCACATTTAATACACCTTTTGGCCGGTTTCAATTCTTAAGAATGCCATTTGGGATAGCCTCAGCACCTGAAGTCTTTCAAAAATGTAATTTAAATTTATTTGATGATATAGAAAATGTTGAGATTTATTTTGATGATATTATCATCACAGGTTCTGATGAACAGGAACATGATTTAACATTAAGACAAGTTTTAGAAAGGGCTAAGGAGTGTAACATAAAATTCAATCCTGAGAAGTTTCAGTACAAAGTATTAGAAGTCAAATATGTGGGTCAAATCATATCTAAAGATGGGGTTAAAGCTGATCCGCAACATGTTAGGGCCATAACTGAAATGAATACACCTCAAAATAAGAAGGATGTTAGAAGATTTCTAGGTATGGTAAATTTCGTGTCCAAATTTATACCCAATGTTTCTACACTAACATCTCCTTTAAGGAGTCTTTTAAAAGAAAGTGTTGAGTTTAACTGGCTAAGTGAACATGAAAATGCATTTAAACATATAAAAGAACTTTTAAGTTCCTCAACTGTTTTGAAAGTGTTTAATAGTGCAAAGCCTATAGTAATTCAGTGTGACAGCTCCAAAGATGGTTTAGGTGCTTGCCTAATTCAGGAGGGTCACCCTGTTTCATATGCATCACGAAGTCTAACTGAAACAGAAAAAAAATTATGCTCAAATAGAGAAGGAAATGCTCTCGATTGTCTTTGCAGTTCAAAAATATCATAATTTTGTGTATGGTAAAAAATTTGTTGTCCAAAATGATCATAAACCTCTCACTGCAATTGTTAAAAAACCATTATGTAACATATCATCAAGATTGCAGAGAATGTTGTTAAAATTGTTAAAATATCAATTTGAAATACAATATGTAAAAGGTACTGAAATGTTTGTTGCAGACACTTTGTCTAGGGCATTTATTAAGGATAAGGTAAGTGATGATCCTGAAATGTTGAATGTTGTTCATGTTGTAAAACAGCTTCCTATGAGTGAACGAAGAATAATTCAATTTAAGAATGCAATTCAGTTGGATTCTGAATTAAAAATAGTATATGAATTTTGTGAAAAGGGTTGGCCTGAACATATTAAAAGTGTCCCTGATAATGTAAAACAGTATTTCAAACTTAAAGATAGTTTGTATACTGAATTTGGTTTGTTATTTAAAGACTGTAAAATTGTTGTACCATATTCTCTAAGAAGTGACATGTTATCATTATTACATGAGGGTCATTTTGGTATGGAAAAGAGTAAAAACAGAGCTCGCGAGATAATGTTTTGGCCTCACATGTCTACTGATATAGAGAAAATGGTTCAAAAATGTGAAATTTGTCAAAAGTTTCAAAGGTGTAATATTAAAGAACCTCTTATATCTCATGAAATTCCACAAAGACCCTTTGAAAAAATAGGAATTGACATTATGGAATATAGAAATTATAATTATTTGGTTATTATGTGTTATTTCTCAAAATGGATTGAAGTTGAAAAGTTAAATAGCAAAAGTATATCAGACATAAATACAAAATTAAAAGTCTGTTTTTCTCGTTTTGGAGTTCCAACTGAGGTAGTTAGTGACAATGCACCATTCAATAGTTTTCAGTTTAAGTCTTTTGCCAAAGAATGGGATTTTAAGTGCACATTTGTAAGTCCGCGATATCCCAAAAGTAATGGTATGGCAGAAAGGGGAGTAGGAATAGTCAAGGCAATTTTAAAGAAAGCAGCTGAAAGCAACAAAGATTGGATTGGGGGATTAATGGAATATAGGAATACTCCAATCTCAGGTATAAGCTTATCTCCAGCTCAACTTTTGTTTGGCTGTAGGCTAAAAACTAAACTTCCCATACATAACAAATTGTTAAACGCAAAATGTTCTAAAAATCTAAAAGAAAGATTTGTTATCAGACAGAAAAAACAAAAGCGATATTATGACAGAAATAGTACTGTGCTAAAAGAATTTGGTCCTGGTGATAATGTAACCTTGTATAACTTTAATAGTAGAACTTGGGAACCAGCCAAAATTATTTCCAGATGTAGAAATCCCAGGTCTTATGTTGTTCAAAATAATAAGGGCAAAAATTTTATTAGGAATCGTGTTCACTTAAGACCATCAGAAATTCCAATGCAAATTCAACTACACTCTGAATTTGAAATGCCAGAGACTAGCAATACAAACTCCAATGATTCAGATACGCCAGAAGTATCCAAGTTGCCGCAAGTCTCTAATAATCAAACAAAATCAGGAAGATTAATTAAAAAACCAAGCTACCTAAATGATTATGTATGTAACAAAAAAAAAAAAAAAAACTTCAAAGGGGGGTGTAACATATCTAATTATTGTATATATATCTATTATTATTACCTCCATGTGTTATTGCCTGTATATATATTGTAACTGTAACTATGACTCTTGTATGTTGTTGGTAACCTTAACTGAAGGATGTTTGAGCATGTAGATGCTGTAGCAGTGTATACGAATTGGTGGCTAGAGTGCCATGCTATGCTGTAAATAATCTTTGCATATTAATCAAGATCAATAAAGTATATTCAAGGAACTATGTGTTCATGTTTGAAGAGTACAAATCTAATAGGGAGTCTACCGGTTCTAGTTTAACAAATTCTTGAAAACGTCTCTCAAATAGGTTCCATAAATATGTTTTTTTTTTTTTTTTAAGTATGCGCGCCTTAGGGGTTTCTAAGAGAGGTCAATCCAAAATGCCTTGGAAGTTCACCTGTCAATCGCGATCGACCTAATTCCTACCCATACTCTACGGTATATGTGCAGCTATTTTTAAAAATGTTGTTCTGTTAGTAACACAAATGATATCAACAAAAGGACTATTTCCAGAAGTAAACAATGCAGACACTCCGAGATTTGGTTCTCATTGTTGGTTCTATTGTTGTGAATAAGAGCTGCGACATTTCTTTGTTGTTTTTCAGTTCTTAACGAATCTCTCAGTGAGTAAGACGTTCAAGAGCAAACTTGAGAGAAAAAACACAAAAACGATTTTTAATTCGATTTTATTTGTTAAACATGCTGAAAAATGTAAGGAAAAGAATCCTAGATGTAATGTCTTTCCGAGGGTACTTTGAACACAAACGGTTGGAATAAGAGACCAGTCTCTAAGACGTGGGAATCGAAAGGGTCCATTACTAGCTCAATGGAAGCAAACTTATTTCATGGAGAGAAATCTCTCGCCGCCTCCAATCGTTTGATGAAAATCCTGCAACCACTTTACGACTCCAGCAATGGTTCCAAGTCAAGCCAAGGATGGCTCAGCAGACCTGGGACGAGGTAGCTGACGAAAATGTCCGACTTCAAATACTGGATGAATATCTGCTGGACTTGAATAAAACTGTCTTATTGGCAGTACTTCACTGACGAGCTGAAAGATGAAGTCTTGTTATGGATCGAGGTGCCTTGTCATGTCGTAAAAGTCCATTCAATTCCCGAACGCTCTAGTGAAGCTCGCAATAGTATAGAGGTTAGCCCATCACTAAGTTGCTACCAAGAGCTAATTTTTTTAGAAACTACAGTATATATCCGCTTTACTAACTATATTTTACTCGTTTATATTCAGGGAATACTATCTCACTTTCGCTGTAAAATGGACATTGAAACCTGATGTGAGCCTCTATCATTAATCTTTTAAATTACCTTCCTCCCACCCCCTCAAAAAAAGAGAGAGAACATTTTTAATTTAAAGTATTTTGGGAAAAGTTTTATCACGGAGCAGAGAAACTTTTTACGTTACGTTCTTTTAAAATGAGTTTTAATTTTAACTAATTATAATGATTGGGGTAAAGTATAAAAATTATTCAGATTTTATAACTTTCGCAGAATTGAGTTTAAACATTTAAAACTATCATAAAATGGTTTTGTTTGCTTTGGAGTATGACTGTCTACTTTTTTGCAACATGAGAGCTAATGCGACCGGGACCTACTGCTTAAAGCCGTGTACTACCTGTAACCAGCCACCCACCCTCGGATGTAGGGTGTTGAATTTGCCAGTTCGGTCTGGCCGTCCGGCAACAATGCGTTACGCAGAGTCCAAGTCAGCATTAAGCCAAGCAAGCAAGCCCATAATATTTAAAATAACAAAAGTATATATATATATATATATATATATATATATATATAGTGTAGAAAATCTAGACTAATGAGTACAATTAATGGAGTTTAGGAAAGTGCGGGGGATACTCCGCAGGAGTCCTGCGCAGGTTAAAAGTCCGGTTGACCTGGTGTACTACAAGAAACTTTCTGACATGAGAGCAGGTGTTTGCGAGGGAAGCAATATCTGCACAGGGCAGTTGTGATGGCCATTCGTGAAGGGGTACTTTGAGCCTTACGGTGTGGTATTAGGTTAAATTCATGGCCGCACGATGGCGCCTTGATTAGCGGTGAGCCAGTCAACCAGGCTCCCGGCCTTCCTTATCAGTACCGGGTTTTTGATTAGGTTCTCTTCCCAGAGTTCCTTGGATCTGTCAGAGGGTTTCTTAATATGCAAGTCATGTGTCAAAGGGCAGTCGTGCAGATAGTGATTGGAGTCACCGAGTGCACCGCAGACACAATCTCCCGATGAGATATCTGAGACCTGGAACCTGTGGAGACACTGAGGGAAAGGTCCATGGTTCGTAAGAAGGGCATTTACTGCCACATTTCCGCTCAGTCTAAACAGTTTAACTTTTCTTAAAAGACCATAGAGAACCTTGCCTGTAGTAGCCGAGTCCCAGTTGTTTTGCCACTCGAGGAGCATCTCTTGCTTTAGTTTTAGTTTTATATATGATCTAGTTAATAGAAGTTTTATTTCTGGCTCGCGAAGTGTTGCTTCTTTAGCCAGCTTATTAGCCGCATCATTGCCGTGGATGCCACAGTGAGCTTTGACCCAGCCGAGGTCAACTTTTTTGTTGGTTATTTCCAGGTTTTTAGGGTT
>CM063498.1:142976616-143019116 GCA_032207245.1 Pardosa pseudoannulata | reverse complement strand
TTTGATTGTGTTTGAGTTTTGACTCTTTATACTGTAACGTCACGGGATCTTGGGTAGCGTCTGGGTGTCGAAGTGGTTATGACACGACGTACAGTTAGAAACAATAACAACGTTTATTCTTGATTAAAATGGAATATGTACAAATTTTCCAAATGGAAATCACAGAGCTCAGGTGGGTTGGTGTAGACCTAAAAGTCCGAGGTTCAAGGTGAACCTCAAAAAACAATCTGCGGACAGGTGCCGACAGATACATTTGCACAGGGGTACAACTGGCCTCCTTGAGTCCCACAAAAAGCTGGAAAAATCTCTCCAAAAATTACCAACCGCTACAAACTCTGTCCGTTCTCTTTTTTCTGGGGACTCTCCGGCGAAAAACTCGCGCCGCCTGACGCCACCTTTCGCCTCTTCCCTTTGCCTTTTTCTTTCCGCGTCTTTGTTCTGGTAGCCTTCGATTGGCTTCTTCGGACCACCTTACTGTCGCTTTACTTATAAGGCTTTACTGTCTGACATTACGTTGTCCCGTCTGTCCCTCAGACATCTCAAGGCGTGGTCGAAGCGACAATTCTTTGTAATGTAGTGTCAAAAACCCAGACAAAGTGTCGCTTGGCTTTAACAAACTCCTTTGTGAAGCCAATGGGGGTCTAGCGACGTTACAATACCTAAATAAATAAAAAAAATACGTTCTCAAGAAGTCTAAATGGTTGGTTGGTCGGTTTAGAGTGCTACAGCCTGCTGTTTTGCTACACGAGGGCTGATGAAACCAGGTTTGGTTTGGTTTGGAGAGCTACGGTCTACTGTTTTTCACACGAGGGCTAACGAAACCAGGATCTGCTGCTTAAAGCCGATTCCGAATGGCTAAGAACATCCATGAGTAGGAGGATTTGAACTCATGAACTCCAGTACCGAAAAGCAGCACCTTATCCAGCCATTTTTCGGCAAAAATAATAACATGACTTCCCCTTTAATAATAGTATTAAGTGTGTTAACTGAAATTTACTCAAAAACATTTTTTTTTTAATTTGACATTTTTTCGCTAAATACCCATAAATCAGCTTTTTTATAGCACCAATATTCTATCTATTTTATAACATTTTCGCTCATTTAAAAGAATATCACTGTTTTTGCTTACGGCTAAAGATAAGAACAAAATTATTGTACCCTTCAAAAAAAAACAATAATAAATAAAATAAAATTTATTCACGCTATATATTTTACGGCTATCTTTGATTCCGGCACATAAACCCTGAAAGTTATTAGTTAGCTTCGATGAATCAAAGGGAAAAAAATACTTCTCCACTATTCAAATAAAATTTATTCATAAAAGTTGTTTAAACTGCGACCGTGATTAATTACTGCCGCAATATTGTTTGAAAGGAAATCTATCGTTCGGTTGTTCATTTCTAACTAAGAATAAAAGAAATTTCACTGTTATTTCATGAAAGACTTTGAAATAAAGTTTATGCATGCATTGTTAAGGTTTTTTTTTATTACCAGTTTTTAGTGAATGCACTTTAATTTTTTGTCTATTATTTCTTTTACTATTTGGTAGTAGGGAATAAACAGAATTTATTTTCAATATTGTTTGCAAATCCCACATTTTTAATAGTTGAAAACACTTTAAAAGTAATTTTTCAATGCAATATTTATTAGATTTGTTTCATTTGATCTTGTTTAATTCCTGTATTAAAATATTTATATAATTTTATGTATATAAAATAGTTTTTATGATTTTTTACAGTTTTTTTTACTATGCGCTTCATGTCTATATATAACACATATATAACTATTTCTATCAACTTCCTTTTTCATGTAATTCAAAACCAAGATATAAGCTTTCTTATACCTTCGTCAAAAAATAAAATAAATAAATCCCTTATATAATAATAGCCTAATATATCTGCCCGTCTGTCCTCGAATTTATGAAGCAGCTGGACCTGGAATAGATAGAGGCACCCATATTGAATTCTTGATGAGTTAAGGTTAGCAAAATTGTAAGCGAGTAAAGTTTATTTCCTCCTAAACTGTCGATACCATTGTAAAGTAAATTGGTTTAAATAGGTTTCATATCACAGCGAAAACCACTGTCGTATTTAAAACGTTCGAAATCCACCTCTTTCCCCCTATTCGAGCTTTTAATGTCGTTATTCCAAGCCCTATTTTCCCCAGTTAAGAGCAGGTGATTAAATTTAATAGTTTATCACACAATAAATTAGTAAAAATAACATTTTTTCTACCATTATGACGTCATTCTTTTAACCATCTCATTTATTTAATTCTTATTTTAAATTATTTATATATCGTCTATATCATTTTCATACATTTTATCATGGAACTTAGATATTACGGAAATAATTTTTTTTATTGGATTAATTTATTTGGATTAAATAATAGATTAGGTACATATGTGATAATTTTAAATTTAATCATCGATTACTTTTCGTAGCAATGAAAATTTTATAACCGGTATTAACAACAAATTAAGAAGTTTATTCGTTTGCGTGTTTTTGATACATAATCACATGGTTTGCAATCGATTCGCAATTTTGGACATCATTCATATATACCGCCAAATAATCACTGTCAATATTAAAACCTCTGCTGCACACCCTATAACGTAATATGACAAAATAGATTAAAGTTGGCAACTAACAGACGGTCAGTAAAGATAAAAAATATTACTGAACATGTACCAGATAATTCTCAACCAAAAAACAAATTTTATGTAGTTATTAAAATAGTTTTTATGGATTTTTTATAGTTTTTTTTATTATGCTTAACATGTCCTTTCTTATATAATTATTTCTTGACGTAATCACTTTCCTTTTTTCATGTAATTTAAAACCGAGAGATAAGCTTTCTTATGCCTTCGTCAAAAAATAAAATAAATCCCTTATATAATAATAGCCTAATCTGTCTGTCCGTCTGTACTCGAATTTATGAAGCAGTTGGACCTGGAATGGATAGAGGCATCCATATTGGATTATTGATGAGTTAGGGTTAGCAAAATTCACAGCGAGTAAAGTTTATTCTCTCCTAAACTATCGATCCGATTCTCAAATAAATTGGTATAAATATGCTTCATTTCACAGCAAAAAATACTGTCGTCGGGAACTACTTTGATATACTCCCCAAATCGGAAATTTGGCGACTTTTTTTTCTCGCCAAGCAAAATACCTGTTTTTGGCTCCTTTTTTTCTGGCCAAGATGGATTCTCGCTAAATACAAATAATTAATACATAAAAAATACGAAATTATTAAATAGAAAAAAAAAGAATACCTAAAAAATACAATAAATACATAAAAAATACAAATAAATGACACTGAATAACATATTATATGCAATTTACACAAAATTTTTAACAAATACAATTGAAAATACGTGTCGTCAATCTAATAAAAAGAATTATTTATACAGAAATTTTGAATTCCTCCCAATTTACCCCAGCTGCAATTTCAATAAATTTATTGAAACAATCAACATTAGCCGCTAAACATGATTTACGAAACATAATTAAAGCTAAAAGATAAAAATAATTAATAGAAAAAAAATATAATTGGAAAATGCAACCAGATTTGCAGCAAAATACAGCAAGTCAGAAATCCGCTTGATCCCTTCACAAAGAAATGGCGAATGAATGAAATGGCGGTAAAACATATATGAAATTCAAAAATTGTTGCTACAAAACTTAAAAAAAAAACAAACTCAAAAATGGTACAATATACAGGAAAATACTAAATTTGGCAACAGCGAAAACCTAAAAGCTGAAAAAAAACCTAAATTGGCAACACCAAAATAAGAAACAGCAACCCTAAAAAGCCAGTAGGGAGTGCCAGATTTGGTTCGTAATTTTTTTGGGGGTATATCAAAGTTGTACCAACTTTCGAAATCCACCTCTTCTCCCCTTTTCGAGCTTTTAATGCCATTATTTCAAGCCCTATTTTTCCCGGTTAAGAGCAGGAGATTAAATTTATCAATTTGTCACATAATAAATAGGTAAAAATAACATTTTTTTCTAGCATTATGACGTCATTCTTTTAACCATCTCATTTAATCCATTCTTATTTTAAATTATTTATATATCGTCTACATAATTTCATACATTTTATCACCGAACTTTGATATTACGGAAATGATCTTTTTTATATATGCCTTAAATAATAGATTAGGTGCATGTGAGATAATTTTAAATTTAATCATCAATTTTTTTTTGTTGTAATGAAAATTTTGTCACCGGTATTAAAAACAAATTCTTTTCATAAAAGTCTAGGAATCTATTTCACGGGCTAATAAATATCTAGTGTTTAAGTTATATAACTTTGAAAATTAAGAAGTTTGTTCGTATGTTTGTTTGTTTTTTATACCTAACCACACGGTTTACAATCGATTCGCTAAATTTTGGACATCATTCATATATACCTTCAAATAATCACCGTCAATATTAAAACTTCTTCTGTCCATCCTAGCATGTAATATGACAAGATAAATTAAAGTTGGGAACTAACATTCTGTCAGTAAAGTTTTTCTTATGTTAATTTTATATTTTACCATGTCCAAAACTTTTCAAGATACTTTACAATTCTAGAAAATTAAAAATTTTATTGATCCTGTCATATGACCGACCAAATGCTAGTTTATAAGAGAAGACGTATCTAATGAAACAGAAAAATAAGAGTAACGTTTGATGATATACTTCAATTAAAATAGATATATTTGTGTATAATAATAGATATATTTGTGTATAATATAATTTATAACGTAATAAATAAGTAAAAATAATTTCGTTGCATTATGACGTCATCCTTTTAACCATCTCATTTAATCATTTCTTATTTAAAGGTTGCTACCATATTAAAGTCGACATACGTCACTGGTGACTTCTATGTCATAATGACGTAAGAAATAACCAGAGATGGAAATTTGGTACCATAAATTTCCCTCTCTGACATCATTGTGACGCAAAAGTCACCAGTGACATATGTCGACTGTAATATGGTAGCACCCTAAGTTATTTATATATCATCTGCATTATTTTCATTCATTTTATCACTGAACTTAGATATTACATAAATAATTTTCTTTTATATATGTCTTAAATAATAGATTAGGTACATATGCGATAATTTTAAATTTAATCATCGATTATTCTTTGTTGCAAAATAATTCTCAGCCAAAAAACAAACCTTTTTTTTAACTGCCTGAAAGGGTATAATGGGATTTCACGTTTTCTAATTTTGATTTTAAACGATATAAGATAAAGTAAGCAACAGTAGATATTTTTTCATTTGGTTGCCTAATGAGTGATTTCTGATGGGTTTTATAGCGGATCTTTAACGTCTTCAAAAACGATACTTTTTCTCCGCCGAGTTTGTGACGTCATCGTTCATGTCGACACCGTCTATTCTGTTTACATGTTAAAAGGCGACTTTTAAATTTGTTTTTGTGTAAATATCGCATATAATAGAAATTTTTTTGTTATGTGTGGCATTAAAAAATCATACTCTAAATATGTATTGTGCCACTCTGTAAAAAATACAACAACTAATTGAGATGAAAATATTTTTCAGCGTCCCGAAAGATCAACATACACGAAAATCTGACAACTGCGATGAAAAATGAGAAATTAAACCCAAATTATCATATAAATCATCTATGGGTTTGTAAGACCATTTCTCATAACAAATTTATTTTGTTTAAATATTACTAATTTAGAACAATAAATATATAAAAATACATCTATTTTAAAGGATTGTTGATTAACCACTGCTATTTAACTTTTAAAACTGCTAATTTTCATATTATCACAGATTCAAGTACAATAAATATTTTATAAAGCATATAAATATCGAAAAACATATGAATATCTAAAGCATATAATTATCTAATAAATAACTCAATTTTATTTTCATGGATTATAAATATTTTCTTCAGAGATGCATACTTTTGTATATCAAATCACAGTGATATTTTTCGATTAAATTGGTGATAATTTGAAAAAAAGTATAATATTTTTAAAATACTTAATAATAATATTACTTTAAAATTAAATTTAATTTGAGAAATTTTATACATTTTTTTAATTTGACAATATTAAAGGCAATAAAAATTGTATTGCTATTTAAATGCATAAATAATTAAATAAAGCCGTTAAAGATTTTAATTTCTTTTCATCATATTTAAAATATCTAAGAATTGTTTTGGTTTGGTTTGGAGTGCTACGGTCTAATTTTTTGCAACACGAAAACTAATGAGACTTCTCACAATAAATACCTCCTCTAATTTTTATTTTAATATTACATCCGTCTCTATTTATAAAAACGATGCTACTACAAATGTGTGTGTATATGATATATTATTATTTGACTTGTTTGTGTTTACAAGAAAAGAGCTGTGTTTTCATGAATAAAGTATTAATACATGTTAAGTAAAATTGGAAAAATATAAATGATTTTACACACCTTTTAATTAATCGTATTTCTGCTTCCATAAAAGGGTTTATACAAGAAAGAAAAAATTGGCATGCGAATATTTCGGATGTTTTCTGATTGTCCTTCGGTAAAGGTAGAAGAGACAAATTGAAGGTGACAAATTGAGATAACTAAGCTATCTAGATCGATAAAATAAACCTTCAGGAAATAAAAATAAATTTGATAGCTAGAAAATTTCAGGATTAAAACAAAATCGGAAAATAGTGTGCGCTTAAAAGCAATACAAAAAATATTGGTCTATGAACGATGACATAACCAATCACGGATTTTAATGATTCACGTGATTTTCGCTTAACTTTAAAATTAATTTTAAATGATAGAATTTTTACATTTTACATTTTTTGGAATCTTAGAGTCAAATTATCAGAAAAACACTTTTTAACGCATGTGCAAATTCCTCATTCTGGAAAATTAAAAATTTTACTGATCTCGTCATATGACGGGCTATATGCTAGTAAATAAATAAAAAAATAATGGGAAATAAAAAAAATAAAATAAAAGATAAATAAAAATATAAATAAATAAACAAATAAATAAAAACTCCAAAGTTTGGATTTTACTGTGGATGATAAATTTTTTCACCATTAAATAGAGAGGAAAATAGATTAAATATGGAAGTAAAGGGTTTATTAAACGTCGAAATAAAAACTCCTAAATTCGGATTTTACTGCGGATGATAAACTTTTTTCACCATTAAATAGAGAGGAAAATAGATAGTCTTTATTGAAGAAAATAGATTAAATATGGACGTAAAGGGCTTATTAACACGAAATAAAAACACCGAAATTCGGATTTTACTTCGGATGATAAACTTTTTTCACCATTAAATAGAGAAGAAAATAGACAATCTTTATTGAAGAAAATAGATTAAATATGGACGTAAAGGGCTTATTAACACTTCGAAATAAAAACTCATGAATTCGGATTTTACTGCGGATGATAAACTTTTTTCACCATTAAATAGAGAGGGAAAAAGATAGTCTTTATTGAAGAAAATAGATTAAATATGGACGTAAAGGGGCTTATTAACACAACGAAATAAAAACTCCTAAATTCGGATTTTACTTCGGATGATAAACTTTTTTTACCATGAAATAGAGAGGAAAATAGATAGTCTTTATAGAAGAAAATAGATTAAATATCGACGTAAAGAGGTTATTAACAAGTCGAAATAAAAACTCCTAAATTCGGAATTTACTTCGGATGATAAACTTTTTTTTACCGTTATATACAGAAGAAAATAGATGGTATTTATAGAAGAAAATAGAATAAATATGGACGTGAAGGGCTTATTAACAAGTCGAAATAAAAACTCCTAAATTCTGATTTTACTTCGGATGATAAACTTTTTTTTTACCATTATATAGAGAAGAAAATAGATGGTATTTATAGAAGAAAATAGAATAAATATGGAATTAAAGGGCTTATTAAGAGGTCTAAATAAAAACTTCTAAATTCGGATTTTACTTTGGATGATAAACTTTTTTTACCATGAAATAGAGAGGAAAATAGATAGTCTTTATAGAAGAAAATAGATTAAATATCGACGTAAAGAGGTTATTAACAAGTCGAAATAAAAACTCCTAAATTCGGAATTTACTTCGGATGATAAACTTTTTTTTTACCATTATATAGAGAAGAAAATAGATGGTCTTTATAGAAGAAAATAGATTAAATATGGACGTAAAGGGCTTATTAACACGTTGAAATGTGCGCGTTGAAAAATCAGTAGATTCAGTTTACGATTCCTTTTTCAGATGAAGATTACGTGGATTTCTCTTATGATAGCGAAAACTATTCAACCGTTGTATTTTGTTTCAGGTTGATGCGTGATCAATGGATTGAAAAACTTTCCCTGTCAATCACGCAAATATAGAAATACACTCAATCTCGATCTGGATATGGAACTGTCCATTGCTTTGTCAACGTGTACTGGTTGACGTGGGAGAAGGCTTTCCAGGACCGTAACTAGGTCCTTTATCGCCGGTGGCAAAAAAACTGGTCTATGCCCCTACCACCATATATAGTGAGAAAATATGTAAACAGGATTTTTTTCTGTTATATATTTAGAATAAACCCGCAAAATATTTTTTTAATTCTTAAAATGTTCCTAGTGCATTAATTTTAAATTTTTCTTCTATTTTTACCTTATTAGTACTTAAAAATATTTTTAAACTCTTTGTAGGTATTATTTTGCTAATAAACTGAATAGTTTTTTTTTTTTTTTTGAGGGGAATATTTTTTATTTAAACGTTGAATTTTCATAGAAAATTGGTGAATTTCTAAATTTAAATTTACTTTTAATAACATTAATATTTAAAACGAATCCCCGAATTTGTATTAAGGCGTATTATGAGTGTTTGGTGAGCAGTTTGTAAGAATATACAACAAATTTAGGCCCTAGAAGCATTTTAAAAAAATAAGAAAATTCATTAAAATAACCATTTAAAAACACACTAGATTTTATAATTATTCTTAATTAGATTAAAAATTATTCTTCAAATTTTCCTTTTTTCTACTCGGGGCGAATGGTTTTCTTTCGGACCCCATTTTCTTCATGGTGCGGTGCCCTTAATACTGATACGCCCGTGGCAGATATACAAAGAGACTTTCTTTTTCAACTCCAATCTCGGCAACACTCCTCTTATCAGACTGGGATTACATCTTAAACTGTAATCTATCTTTTAAAACACATCCAATGGTTTTTACAGTGTAATAAGGTTCGATTTAGATCTAAAAATTTTTGTTTTCGTAATTTAATTGAAATTTTAACTATTTTTGAAGAGATCTAAATCACCATTTCTGAAATTCATTAATCATTACATTCTGTAGTTCATTAATCATTACATTCTTCAAAATATTAAATTCGGCTATACGGGTTTCCATGGTGTCCCTTTCCCATGAAGAACCTAAGCAAGTGCTTATTTTGGTTAGTCTAAGCCTAAAAGTAGAAAGTTGCCAGTAAGCTGTTGGTTCATTGTTCACTTGGTAAAGTAAAGCAATTTGTGAAGGAAACAATAAAGCAATTTGTCGCAACGTCACGAACTACTATACTGCCCTTTCCATTCATTTTCATGTTTACAACAGCCAATAGACAAACGATAAACTGCCCTTCCGTTTGAAACTAAAGCCAGAATTGTCATAATTTGAGAATTTGCCCTACTGCGTGAAATCGCCTTATAAAACGAGTGCAAATGCTGTTCATACTTTAGTACCTTCTCTCTTTGCCAGATTTTAATGTCCTGATCTATAATCTCGTCTAGTACTGAGAAAATATATGCTTCTACTTGAAATAAAGTTTTTTAATTATTTGACTTTAGAAACATCAACGTTATTATGCTCCCGTAATAAATTTCTCATTTCATTTAGATAAAAAATTTTTATGATTAAATTAGTTTTTTAAATCTTAATATGAATAGCAAAAATCATTTAATATTAATTAGTTAAATAACTTGATTATTATATTAGACATGAATAAATATACTGTTCAATAAATTTAACTAAAGAGCTAAATAAAGTTATATACATTTTGATCCAACTGTATATCAGTTTATCTGAACAATTTATAGACATAAAACAGTAATTTATACTCTTATTATGTATATTTTATTAACCATTAAGCTACTACTTTCTTCTACTTAATGGGGAAATGCATCGTTATTCATTTTGTTACACTACAACCTTTTTAATATGTATCTGAAGAAGATATATGAGTCTCCTTATAATTTTATTTTATGAAAAAAAGAGACGATAAAACAGTTTTTTAACTTGCAAATTAAGTTATTAATCAGAATAATATATCAAATAATAGATATAATACATTTTTAAGATAATGTATAAGAATTACATATTAAGATATAAGTTTTTACTGAGTATATATTTATAGGCTTTATGTAAGGCCTTGTGACAAATCAACGGAATTAAGATATTAAGCTCAGTAAAATATAGCTATATTGTTTGTTATCCACATTATATAGTAGTTAATGTGCTGACTTCCTTGGATTTATTCTCATTTAATGGAAATTTGGGAAAGAATTTTGATGGCATTTAATAAGAGTAACAAATGTGTCCCCCCTCCAAAAAATAATAACAATAATAAATAAATAGCCCAAATTTCCACTATTTAGAATGATTCAATGTTAAAACATGACTTTAGCAACAGAAAAAAGTAATTAGATTTACACGCATAATTGAAAATGTATTAACTTTATTTATTAACAGAAAAATTTCTAATCTTTTAATACCAAAAATGTTGCCGGTATTATAATTTTTTAGAACTTGATAAGTTAAGGAAAATAATAATTAAGTAATATACGGTAGGAAATCATGATTATATATATACAGATTACACTTTAAGATATCAATTTTTTATCGCACATACATTTAAAGTCTTTATATTAAGCTCTGTAACAAATCAACTGAATTAAGATACTAATATTAATCTCGAAAAAAAAATATGTGGTTATACAGTGTTCCTTTACCACTTCGCGCTTCATGTTTTGTGGCTTCAGTACTTCACGGGTTTTTACCAAAATATTCATCAAAAGATAAAAATGAAAAAATACAACCATGTCGGTAGCCACATTGTGGAAAGGAGCGTTGTCCTCATGTTGATGCGTAAGAGAGAAGGATCCCTATATGCCAAACAAAGAGATGAGTTGACTCAGAGAACATACCACGGGCTTTTGAGTTGACAAAGTCTGCAAGTGAGAAAGAAAATGAAGAGGAAGAGGAAGGTGAAGAACAAACTGAACAGCGTGGCCTTAACCTGGAGAATCTGTAACAATTGTGCAACATGGCAAGAATTTGCACAAGACATTGACGACAATATGGTTCAAGCTGTCGAGTTCAGCAATCGCGTTGAAGGGATTATGTCCTTGTACAGGGGGGTTTTGAAGGAAAAGGAGAAAAAAAGATAACAACTACCCGTCACCATGTTTCTCTCCAATTAAGCCCCCTGGCTCTACCGTCAGTGCCTCCAGCAGAAGAGTTTCGGAGTGAGCTTAAAACTTCTACGAGTCAAGTGAAACCCTCTTCGTCAAGGCGAAGAGTCAGAAGAAGACTCTTCGCCTCTCTCAGAAAGCAATGTTGATTAATGTTTATTACTCTATAAGGTTTTGTAATTTACCTTATTAATTATAACTGACACGTTTAAGTAAATACGTATACTGTTGTAATTTTTGTCTTGAACGTGTGAAGTATAAATACCGTTTATATATTTAAAGCATTCATGTACCCGCATACGCGAAAATTCCTAGGGGCAAATTCTACTTCGCGGTATTTCAGCTTTCGTTTAAGTTTCTAGTCCCCATTAACCGCGAAATACGAGAGATCACTGTATTATTACCCACACTCTACAATAGTTAATGAACTATTGATGCATTTCTTCACAATTAATGGCTGAACGATGGCCGAATGATTATGGAGCTGATCGTCGGTACCTGATTTCGTGGATTCGAATCCCACTGTGGTTTAAATATTCTTAGTCCGTCAAAATCGGTTTAAGCAGTAAGTCCTGGTCTTATTAAGCCTCTTGATGCAAAACAGTAAACCTTAGAGCTCAAAACCAAACCAAACCCAAACCTCTCTATTAATGAAAATTTGTTTAAGAAATTTCTTAAAATTTGTTTAGGCAATAGGAGTATTATCCTTAGTCTATTGGTACAACAAAAAAGTCTGGACTAAATATCCACAATTTAGAACAGGTCATTGTCAAAATACAAAGGTCTGCAATAGAAAAAGGAATTAGATTTGCACGCATAATTGCAAATGTATTAACTTTTCTTATTAAGCAGAAACATTTTCGACTTCTGATCCTTTTTATACCATAAATGTTGCCTGTATTGTAATTATTTAAAACTCCGTTAAGTAAAGTAATTTAATAACTGCGTAATACAAGGTCAGAAATAAATAACCGAAAATAGCTAATTACAACATTTAGTAACATGGTTTTCTTTCTTTATAACTCTTACGTTACTTTTTCGTTAGATAATTAGCTTATGTAATTATTTAATAAAATGTAACGTTCCAAACTTATTTAATTAGGGAGCATAAAATAATAAATACTATTAATTAATTTTTTAAATTGCAACACTATCCAGTAAAAAATATTTATAAACTATTACCAATATATTTTATGCTCAATTCTGGGAAATTCTGCATTAGGTTTGAAGCTTTAATCTTCCCTAATTAATAAAATGTTTCTTTAAGGATAAAAAACTTTAAGGATTTTGTTGCAGTATCAAATGGTAATTAAAGTATCTGTACACCGTTGAGGGTAATGTTTTTTAAATTTTTATTTCTAATGTAAGTCTAATGATTAAACACAAGCTAACCTGCAGAAAAAGTATTTTATATAATTTTTATAATAATTAAATAAAATGATAATTTACAAAATAATTCTTTCAAATTTTAATAAGAAATATAAGGCAAAAATTGCCCCAAAATTAGGCAATGGGTAAAACGTGATAACTTCAAAATTAAGTATTATATATCTGCTTTGTAAATTTGAGAATGTTTCTAATTATATATTTCAAAGAACAGACTATTATTATGGAGATTACAATATATTAGGTTCTGGAAAAAGAAATCCATTATTATTTTCGGCATATGGCTGTAGTGATAGATATCTCGTAAAATATCGATCAAACAATTTCAAATTTATGATAGTTGTTAAGTTGACGTTTCACATTAAATTCTTTTTTACTGTTTTTATACGGCTCATTCAATTGTGAGTTACAGGGTGTTAAAAATGGAAGTCAACAAAGAGAAAATTCAGTACATTTTACAGGTTTTCTTTGATAAAGGCATAAATGCAAGCCAGGCGTATAAAAGTGTGAATGGTGTTTATAGTGCCGATACTGTAACGTGCAGTTTTGGTTTCGTCGTTTCCGTTCAAGCATTTTTAATGTTAAAGATTCACCTAGCACAGGAGGCCCGTCGTCGAAAATGTCGATAAAATCACAGAAATAATCGTTGAACCGGCATGTTAGTAGTAGCATCGCCCAGGAGCTAAAGATCGACCATAAAAGAGTTTAAAACCATTTGCGCAAAGTTGGATTAAAAAAGAAGTGCGATGTTTGGGTACCACATGAATTAACACTAAAAAACATGATGGATTGAATTTTCGTGTGCGAAACCTTGGCTAAACGGAATAAAATCGACCAATTTCTTAGACGGCTGGTGACTGGGGATAAGAAATGGGTTAAATACGACAATATTGTGCGAAAACGATCGTAGTCAAAGCGCGGTGAAGCATCTCAAACTGTGGTCCAAACCAGAACTAAAGGCCAGGAAGGTTCTACTGTGTATTTGGTGGATTGGAAGGGAATCATTTATTGTGATTTGCTTTCGTATGGTCAAACACTAAATTCAGATCTCTGCTGTCAAAAAACTGATATTTGAAGCTAGAGATTGACCAGAAACGGCCAGAATTGAACAGAAGAAGTGTTGTGTTCCATCACGACAATGCCAGGCTACACACGTGTGTAGTGACTCGTCAGAAACTCAGGGAGCTTGGTTGGGAAGTTTTAATGCATCCACCATATAGTCCGGACCTGGCACCAAGCGATTACCACCTTTTTCTTGCATTGCAAAACTTCATGAGGGATAAGAAATTGGGATCAAGAGAAGATTGTGAAAACCAATTGCTAGAGTTTTTTGCCAGTAAGGACCAAGACTTCTAAGAGAGGGCATCATAAAGCTACCTTTAAAATGGCAAGAAATTATACAACAAAACGGTGCATATTTGACCCAAATCGGACAATCCGAAATGTGTTAAATAAAGTCATTAATTTCAGGCAAAAATAACGGATTTCTTTTCCCCCAACCTAATATATGTATGCAATTAAAGGAACATGGCTACAACTGCATTAGAAATTTCTCCAAAATCTTATCTAATGATTGAAAAAACTGTAAATAAGAAAATAATTAATATGTAACCGTGACTGTTGTCTATTCCATGCAGATACATTTATATAACACACATTTAGAATATTTAAGTATTACAGCTTCAAGATTTTGAGTTATCATGTTTTGCAGTAAGCAAAATTACACAAATATCAATTTTGAGAAAAATAAATAAACAAATATTGTTCTGGTAACTGTATATAATATTAATATCTTTAAGTATAAATCCCGTGGTGTCAGATTAGTAATATTTGAATTACATAAGACGATTTTGTTAAATTAACAAGCTAAATAAAGTTTCCAAACGCTTTCCTGTTTTCAAGAGTTTTAAAATTGACTTTCGACTTACATTTAAAATGCTATAACCCAAGTTCTAAGAAGGAAAAAAAGTTTAAGTGGTAATGTATAGGTAAAATATCAGATTTTAATAATATAAAGACATTTAAAAATCTAAATTGTAGTCAGAATTGATGTTTTAAAAGTCTACATACATTTTGAAGAAATTGCTTTTAATAAACTTTATTTTAGGTTAATCGTTTCTAAACAAATAATTAACGAACTCCTTATAGAACTAGAAATCTAAGAGAATTCATAAAATTTAATTAATGCTTTTTTTTTTAAACCTTTTTGCTGAATAACCTATACAAGGAAAATATTTTTCACATTTACACTAATTATTCATCCTTTATGAGGCATATTACACTGATATATAAAAATGCTCAAATTTCTTTCTCTCTTTTATTTTGAAGAATAGAATTTTTTAATTATTTTCTCCATTTGTTTAGCAATGTTATTAATCAATTAGTAATGTTTTCTTAGACACATAAAATTAGAACTAAAGCTGTATTCAAATTGTGTTCTACGGAATACCAGGGTTCAAAATTTGATAAAAAGACATAAAAAAAGAATATTAAAGCACTTGCGTTTGTTGATTAATGCTTACTTACTAAAAAATATTAATAACTACAGAAACTGTTTGGTTACAAATTCTTGCAGGACAAACAAAAGTTTTTCCCACAGCTATAAACATTTAAGTGCCATTCGAATAACGTATTTAATCGAAAAATTTCTCTCAACATATGTGGTAATAAAAACATATTATAGAAACAAATTAAATGCAGAATATAAAATGCGACTGAATGTAACCTGAATGCAGCAAAACTTTAACAGTTTTTGTAATGAAAAAATTGCAAACACTTTTCTGTTACTAAATATGATTCAAGCTAAAACAACTTATAGAGCACGAATTAATGCTATTAATTTTAATTTTACTTTACATTTCTTAAAATTAAAAAATCAATACTTTTCGTTAATAGCCTTTACATAAAGTACCTTTAATATATATATATATATATATATATATATATATATATATATATATATATATATATATATATATATATATATATATAATGTCAGGTTTGGATATCAGGAAATTAAATTTAAAGAATTTAGCCTTAAAATAATAGCGAACTCATTTTTGTATCGGCAGTAATCTGACACGCTCGCTTGTGGCGTAATGTTACAGCGAAAACAAGACCATCGGAAGGTTACATGATCAAATTAATAGGTGAGGTGAGCAAAAATCACTCAGTTGGCGATCGACGTTGGAGCTGGCAACAACCTTCATGTCACTCAGATAGAAGTTTAAACAAAGGAACGAAGCCAGTAATATTTAAAATGTCTTAGAACTTAATAAAGAAACTTAAGATGACTTCAGGAGAGTGGTTTATTTATAAACTTGTCTACATATATATATATATATACATATATACATATATATATATATACATATATATATATATATACATATATATATATACCTATATACATATATATATATATACATAAACATATACATATACATATATATACATATATATATATATATATATATATATATATATATATATATATATATATATATATACATATATATGTATATACATATATATATATATATGTATACATATATATACATATATATATATATATATACATATATATACATATATATACATATATATACATATACATATATATATAAATATATATATACATATATATATATATATATATATATATATATATACATATATATATACATATACATATATATACACATATACATATATATATATACATATATATATATATATATACATATATATATATATATATATATATATATATATATATATATATATATATATATATATATATATATATATATATATATATATATATATATATATATATATACTATTTTAAGTTATATTTTTTGAAAGGTGAGAGGCAGGTCCTCGGAAAATACTTATTTCTAATTACATAGAGAGCAAAATAAAAATTATAGTCAGACAGGAAATCTCTTAACATGAACAAAAAGTTAGTGCTTTGCTTATGCATGAATAAGAAAACTATATTTACACAACTTATTTCTCAGATATACATGCACGAAAGGAATTTGCTTAAAAATATGTGTGTATATAACTCATTACTGAATACAAGACAATTTATTGCCTTGTTAAGTCATTTGTGTATTGTATGTCAAGTTAGGTAATGCATGCGGCTTAAATTACAATCTGCATTAGTTTTTTTCTGAAGCAATTTCCTGTCGGCCGGATTACTTATGTTTGCTATTTCTTTGAACCTTGCATGCAACTTTTCATTGACTTAGTGTTCAGGAACAGGTAATATTGCTTTCATGAGGCATTTCTTTAGGATTTCATCTGCATTCACGATATCACTCTAACGCAGAGTACTCCTGTTGTTATTAAAATAATGAAACTTAAGAATATATCTTTAAGAAAATCATTATGAAGTTCATTTACTCAGTGTTTTATAATAGTTATTAATATTGCCTTCATGGAGTAGTTCTTTTTGTTTTTATTTGCATTCACGATATCACTGCTATACACAATACTCAAGCTGCAGATAAAATACTGGAAAATAAGAATATCTTTTTAAATATTATTTAGCGACTACAAAGTTGACTTATCAGAATTTTCTTTTACAAAACTGTAAAACTCTGTAAGTCTATCTGTATCACACCTTTTGTGTAGGCCAATAAGACACATTTTTAGAGTCTTGGATTTTATTCTGATCAGTAAAAACGTTTCAATAGCCAACTGATTACTAAAACAACAGACCAACTAAGGTTTACCAATAAGGAAAAATAAAAGCATCTTCTATATACTCGGCGTTTTACATCATAAATAATATCTTTTAATAAGAAAATACAGTCGGTAAATAAAATTAAATTCAGTTGCATAAAACTGTTCTGGTAACTGTATATAGTTTTAATATCTTTAAGTATAAACCCCGTTGTGTCAGATCAGAAATATCTGAATTACATAAGACGATTTTGTTAAATTAACAAGCTAAACAAAGTTGTCAAACGCCTTCCGGTTTGCAAGAGATTTCAAATTGATTTTCGACTTACATTTAAAATGCTATAACCCAAGTTCTAAGAGGGAAAAAAAAGTTTTAGTGGTAATGTATAGGTAAAATATCAGATTTAAATAATATAAAGGAATTTAAACATCGAAATTGTAGTCAGAATTGACGTTTTAAAAGTCTACATACATCTTGATGAAATTGCTTTTAATAAACTTTATATTATGTTAATCGTTTCTACATATCTAATTATTGTATATATATCTATTATTATTACCTCCATGTGTTATTGCCTGTATATATTATAACTGTAACTATGACTCTTGTATGTTTAGTAACTTTAACTGTATGATGTATTGAGCATGTTGATGCTGTAGCGGTTTATACGAATTGGTGGCTAGAGTGCCATGCTATGCTGTAAATAATTGTTGCATATTTAATCAAGATAAATAAAATTTATCCAAGGAACTATGTGTTCATATTTGAAGAGTACGAATCTAACAGAAATACAGTTAAATTCAGTCCTGTAGTCCTAATAGTCCTGTTTGTATAATAACTTTTGTGTAGGCCAATAAGACACTTTTTATGAGTCTTGGATTTTATTCTGATCAGTAAAAACGTTTCAATAGCCAACTGATTACTAAAACAACAGACCAACTAAGAATTACCAATAAGGAAAAATAAAAGCATCTCCAATATATATTCGGCGTTTTATATCCTAAATAATATCTTTTAATAAAAAAAATACAGTCGAGAAATACAGTTAAATTCAGTCCTGTAGTTCTAGTAGTCCTGTCTGTACCACACCTTTTGTGTAGGCCAATAAGACACTTTTTTAGAGTCTTGGATTCTATTCTGATTGGTAAAAACATTTGAATAGACAACTGATTACTAAAACAACAGACCAACTAAGATTTACCAAAAAGGAAAAATAAGCATCTTCTATTATTCGTTGTTTTATATCCTAAATAATTCTTTTAATCAAAAAATAGTGTCGAGAAATACAGTTAAATTTAGTCCTGTAGTACTAGTAGTCCTGTCTGTATAATAACTTTTGTGTAGGCCAATAAGACACTTTTTTAGAGTCTTGGATTCTATTCTGATTGGTAAAAACATTTGAATAGACAACTGATTACTAAAACAACAGACCAACTAAGATTTACCAAAAAGGAAAAATAAGCATCTTCTATATATTCGGTGCTTTATATCCTAAATAATATCTTTATATAAGAAAATACAGTCGATAAATAGAGTTAAATTCAGTCCTGTAAACCTAGTAGTCCTTCCTGTCTGTATCACACCTTTTGTGTAGTCCAATAAGATACTTTTTTAAAGTCTTGGATTCTATTCTGATTAGTAAAAGAATTTCAATAGCCAACTGATTACTAAACCAACAGACCAACTAAGAATAACCAATAAGGAAAAATAAAAGCATCTTCAATATATATTCGGCGTTTTATATCCTAAATAATATCTTTTAATAAGAAAATACAGTCGATAATACAGTTAAATTCAGTTGCATAAGAAACTTTTTTTAACTTTTCCGTTGATATTCTAACGCAACAAATTACGAAAATCATAAATCAGTAGATTCTAGAAAAAGAATAAAAGCACCTGTCGTACATATTTGCTTTTTTGTCATAAATAATGACTCTTTAACACAAAGAAAAAGGATGTTACAACAGCATAATGAATATTTTTAAAATTTTGAACATTTGATGTTCTTTGCGTAATTTTATAGCTTAATCCGTTTCCGCCCAGCGTTCTATTTATAGGACAGTTCATTTTCACCATTATAAATAAAACTATTCAACGTATTTGCCTATTCATTTCTACCTCTTGCAGAGTAATAGTTTCACCTTACTTACTTAAACCGGTTTGAACCGGATGGAAGCATTTTTCAGTCAGCTGCAGACACGTAAACTTCGCCATTTTCATAATTTTTTTTTTTTTTTTTTTTTTTTTTTTTTTGTGGCTGAATTACATTGCAATCATACGAAAAGGTTTTAAATGTAAGTTTAAATATTTTTTCAGAATTTATATTTCAGATATTCTATTAACAGATATCTTATAACTTTTTAAAATTATTTTTATTTTTATTAGTTTTAATTACAAATTTAAACTACTGTCCTAAAAATAGGACGCTGGGCGAATTCGTTAAATTTTCTGATATTTAGTTTATTTCATAGGTGCTCAAGATGTCGCGGAAAAAAAGTTCTTAAAACTGCCGAAGAAGCTGTAGAATATCTATTTTTAGAATAATTAGAGTCCGAAATGATTGCTTTGCAACCTGAAGGGGATGAATTAACAGATGAAGAAGGTTTTGATGACACTGAAACTCTTGACACAAGTTTAATAGACGTTGCAGGTAGTATTGAAATTTTGAGTTGTAAAAAAATGCTTCAGCCAGTTATCGATCCCTAGAGTCATATAGTTTATTTTGATAATTTTTTAATTCCTATAATTTGTTAGTTGACCTAAGAAAGAGTGGATTTCGAGCAACAGGAACTATAAGAAGTGACAGAATACAGCATTGTCCCCTTGAAATTGATTCTACTTTCAAAAAGACTAGCCATGGTTCACATGATTTCTACTTTGATGTGAAAAATAAAATTATTGCAGTAAAATGGAATAACAAATGCGTTACACTTGGGACAAATTTTCACATACATCTGTTTCAAGGTCTGAAAAATGAAAAGCTGAAAAAAAAAAAAAAATGAACAGCTATGTCTACAATTATAACAAAAACATGGGTGGTGTAGATTCTCATGATTGGCTTTTAGAGAAACATGCCATAAAATACGAGGAAAAAAATGGTATTGGCCAATTTTTATCCGAATTGTAGACATGGCTGTTGTAAATACCTGCGTTATTTACAACATGGTAAACGCAGAGAAAAAGAGTATCAAAGAAATAAGGAGACATATTGCAACAGCCTATCTAAAAAAAGGCAACTCAGAACAAAAACAAATTGGTAGACCAAGTTATACAATTTCATTTCCAGTGAAGGAAATACACACTGTTCGACGTAATGGAGTTGGCCATATAATTGGTAAAAGAAAAAAACAAAGACGCTGTCAAATGTAAAAATTTTTGGGGAAACCTCTTACATTTTGCATGAAATGTAATGTAACTCTATTTACAAAATGTTTTCCAAATTACCATTAATAAAGTTTTAACTTAATGAAAAATGTGAAATTTATTTGTGTTTCATTTTCTTTTGCATTAAATATTAAAGTTCAGTTGTTTGGGAACATAAACGTAATCAAGTAACTAAAACCAAAGGAGAAGTACAAAGTGTTCAAAAACT
Organism: Pardosa pseudoannulata; assembly: GCA_032207245.1. Classification (NCBI taxonomy): domain Eukaryota; kingdom Metazoa; phylum Arthropoda; class Arachnida; order Araneae; family Lycosidae; genus Pardosa; species Pardosa pseudoannulata. Next base: position 142,998,016 of record CM063498.1, on the reverse strand, counting down.
TCCATATCCGCCCATTGTCCTATTTATAGGACAGTAATTATCTCGGATCCTAAATTAATGGTGTGGAGTTTAATTGCATACAATATTTAATTAAGCGTTTGGAACATAATTTTAAAACTTTTTAACAAAATTTCAATTTTAAATTAAGTTGGGCGTTAACGGGTTAATATTATCTTCACAGTCATTTTTAATATATTTTTATATCAAGTACATAATTTACTCAAGTATGATACTGTGGTGAATCAATTACACAAGTAACTGATCCACCATAGTAGCAAAGCTAAAGTGATATTTGTGTTTTTTTGGGGCCGGAGAAAAACACTTTTGAGTCATACATTCCCTAGTTTCAAAACAATCCGTTGATGTCAAAGATTATATAACGCTTTAACGCCATAGAACGCTAAAGGGCAATATGCGCTCTACATATCTATGTGAAGTGTATAATATGTGTTAAATTTAACGGCTTTTTCATATTGATGTAAAAAAGTTGTAACAAGACGTCTACCTTCTTGTTTAAGACAAATGAGTTCATATAGAACTGCAAATCCACCAGTCATAATAAGGAACAATATATTCTGTACTGAACTGTATTGATCTTGTATTGATTTTTATATAAGATAAATTTGTACATCGATAAGGCGTTCTTTAGAACCTTGTCAATTTCAAAACTATTGTTGTAATCACTGAAAATGTTTTTAAGATTCTGTATTAGTTCATTTTTATTTCACATTGCCCTGCTTTTGATGTGTGGCTAGATTTTAATACATACAGTTTTTAAATTTTGAATAATTGTTTATTGCTAAAATATTATATAACACTTACAAAAAGCAATTTATTTTTTATTGCACATTATTTAATTAAAAAGTCTATCCAGTTCTGTTGAACAGTAAAATATCAATTTAATAATATTTTTTTTTTGAAGTAAAGTATTGATTACTTCCCAACCACGACTGGTATTATAGAGTGTGGAAACGAATTTTGTTGTAGTTAAACATTATTGTTGATACGAATAATAAAATGTGTTACTTTTTATATAGAGGTTGACTATTTGCATTATTTTATTTAGATAAAACCTGAGAAGATTAATAAAACAAGATATAGGTCCTCGAAATTTTGTATCAAAACATAACAAACAAAAAGTTTCCAACTAATGATTATAGTTCTTCTTTAAGAAAGAAGCATTAGACGTGATTGTCTCCAGAACACTTCTGAAATGGGAATAAAATGGGATTTATGAAGTGTCCACGAAGGTATTATACGCTCTACTGTAAAGAATGTCCATCATTAGCACTTTATTAGTTAATGTTTTTTGCTGATTTTTACTTTATTTTGCACAAACCGTTGTGTGTTACATTTTCCTGTATATAAATAATGTGATTTCTTACTTTTATTCATTAATGTGTCTAAAATTATGCCTATACTGTAAAAAGGTATTGTACATAGCATGTGAAGAAAGAAGTGATCAGAAGTATTAAATTTAGCAACTGTATTTAGCGGTCACGCAATCTTCGATATCCTCATGTTCGTGTATAACATAAATAAATTAAGCATTTATATGATAAATTTAGATTACATTCACTACTGCTAAATTGTACTGTGACAAATTATGTATGTTTGTCCTACCTAGAAATCTTTCAACATACAATTTATACGGTGGTGTCAGTCTAAGTATGTCACCTTAAAAAAAATTTTTTTTTGAATTAAAACATGATGGAGAAAAATTGCAAAATATTGGTTACAATTTTCTTTCAAATTTTTTTCTTTTTTTTTTGCATAAATAGATGAACTACATAAATACATCAATAGATAGTGTTTACAATTGATTGGTGTTTCTGCAAAGTTTGCTTCGTTAAGAAAATCAAAAGTCTGATTTTTGTTACCGATTCGATAGGTATTTCTGTATGATACATGTATTAGAAAGAAAGCATGCAAAATTGATCTGGTGGCATAAGGTTTTTAAACCCTTAGGTAAGACTACATAGTTTATATCTAAGGTTTTTGGTTGACACAGACCATATTGCTAAGTTATTTATAGCAGTTCCATTCATGACATGTCCTTACTATGATGAATTTCTATAATAATTTCCAAGCATGAATCTTAGTTATGATACAAGAATTAATTTTTAAGTAGTAACTTACCCTTGCATTGACTAAAATCTACTATAGAGCGTATAATTTCATTCTGGAACTAGATCTTCTGGTTGCATTAGATGGTATGTAAATAGTAAGTTAAAACTTAATATATCCCAGTGTTGAACTACTACTCCTGTATATACTTTAATAATTTCCACAATTGCTTGAATGTGGACTAATATTCACTGAAAAGTTTAGAAATAAACCAAGGGACATGAAGAAGTAATATAAGAAAAACTGGTGTAAAAACTTACTAGTCACTATCGCTGATCAAATATTCTTAGAAAACGAAATTGCTCTTTTATAATACGAATGAGGTAAAGAAATAACATTGGTGGTAAAACTTGAAATTGTACTAGGTAGAACTATTTATACAAAATTTAATAACATGTGAATAAGATAATTATTATAACATATTTTAGATGTTTTATGATGGACTCTAAAATTTTGTGATGCTACTTACAAAAATTAATTTTTAGGAAATGTAAATCATTCCTAAAAATCCTTTCACTAGAATTAGCTAGGGAACATATAATTTCTTTCTAGAACTACATATACTGATTTCTTTTACACGGACTTTGGTATACAAATGTTAAATTTAAAAATTATTATGTTCAAATGTTGTAGCACTAGTTTTATGTATTATTTTAGTAATTTCCGCAATTGGAAAATATTGGTAAGTCGTTGCTTGAATAGGGCCAATTCTTTCTTGAACTAGATCTACTGGCTGCTTTCTATGGACTTTAGAAAGCGAAGTGTAAAAGTTAAAATTTACTATATCTATTCCTTGAAGTATTATGCTTGTAACTTTTCATTAGTTTCCATCATAGGGAATGATTGGCCCGTAATTGCTTAAAAGGGAATTAAAACCAACTGAAAATATTATAAATAAGCTACAGGACAGGATAAAATAATGTTGAAATATAAACATTGTGTAGAAAACTACTTATAGTCGTTGGTGTTGACTGAATATTTTAAGAAAGGGAATCTCTTTCACTGTATTGATGATGGTAAGAAAAAAAATTAGAGGCGAATTAGTAAATTGTACAAAAATGAAGTACTTATATAAAATTAAAAAATTGGTAAACATTTTATCCCGTATGGATACTTTAGGAGACGTACTAAAATTTTACGGTTTTACTATAAATCATAAATTAATAAAGAAAATTATTTCTGATAAGTATTTTTTCTATTTTGATTACTTTTATGCTTTCAAAAAAAATTTCAAATGCATATACACAAACATTTTTCTATTACATAATTAAATTTATAGCCTGCACGTTCATTGAATCAAGAATAGTGAAGCTAAACTATTACCCTAATAGGAAGATATTCTCTGAATTCTGAGTTAATCAAAGGATGGACATAATATTCGTAATGCCGTCGAGAAACTGTAATCCTTTAAATAATTGACTACTTTATTGTAAATGCAACACATAGGTGAGCCACCAATACATGTTTTGATAAATGTATGTATGTATATATTTATATATACACATACACACACGCATGTAATATATATGTGTACAAATATATAATCTACAATTTTCCTAATATTTAATTGATATATTGTTACATTTTGAAAATCCTCGTTTAAAATAAGTATTTCTCTTAAATCACACAAGACTGCTTTAGACGGCTGTCACGTATTATGAAGACTTAAACTTATTTTGAAATCTCTAATCAGTGTTAAGCCCCTTTTTGATTGATCACATTTTACAGGGCTTGCTTAAAAAATTATTTTTTCTTCAGTTTCAAAATGGAGTTTTATTTTATATATAAAAGTAGAATCTAAGTAAAACTTTCTCAAATCAAAACTATATTTCATCTCATCTCTGAAATATACGTAATATAATTTTAAAATACAATTTAAATTTCTAATTGTTTAAGTTGAAAACTTAATGAAGTATCAATAGAATGCGATGTATTTTACATTTATTTTTACATACCTATAAACTTTATACTAGTACGCTGAAATGTTTAACTTCTTACAAAAAGAAAACGTGTGTCGTATAACTCTCGTTTAAATTTAGGTATTTACCTATGATCAAACTTATAGTGGTATTTATTTTTGTTAGTCACAAGGACTCAATATTATTTGGGTTGCGTTGTGTAAAATATTTAAGTACTAAATTCAACCACAGGTTCTGAGAGACTACAGACTTAAAAATAAAAAAATAAACTAATAAGCTAAATTAAAAGTGACAGATACCAGCTTTAAAGTAAAAAAATAAGTACATTTATTACAATTATATATACATTACTAATATACAAAATTTTCATTAACTTATCAACGTGATCAATTTAGGTGCCACACTAATTAAGATTTGACAACAATAATTTCCTATAACTTAGCAATCTATATTAGAGAGAGAACCTAATCTCAATTTCAAATATATGTAAAAATGAGTACCTTTGTGGGTCAATATGGTGTGCCCGGAACACTGCTGGTTGAGAGCTATCCAGGACTGGTTATGTGTGGTAGCAATTGTCAATCTTGATTTGGTCTGTTCAGGGGCTTCTCTCTGTGTATTTGAGGTGCAGCCGTAATATTTGACGCAGGAATATTGCTGTTAGCCACGAGATGTTCCAGATGTTTCCGGAGTCTCTGTCAAACTCCAGGCTATTCTCCTTGGATTCCCGAAGTCTTACTGTCACAATCGTCTCCTCCAACTTCTGACCTCTGCCAGTCTGACTTTTCTACTCTACTCGATTCGACTCCACTCTCTAACACCCCCTCTCTAGACTTTTTCTTCTTTTATATTAATTTCATCTTTGCCCCCTCTTACTTCTTATCGTCCAATCGGGAGAGTTGTAAAAATCCAATTGGTCTCCTTAACCCCGCCTTGAAACCGCCAACGTGGAATAACCTTATCCCTTCAAACTGGGCACTGTCCCTTAGGGACTCATAAATAACTCCACAAAGGTACATTCTTATTTAGTGTCATGTACGGAGACGCGATTCTAATCTGGGACTGGGATCAGAACCCCGCCCGAGAATCCCGCACAAGACGAAAAACCGTTGAAATAATTTTTTATTGTCCTCTCCCCTTTACAAAAGATGTGATGAGGTCAGATTTAGATCCCAAACATTTTACTTCTCGTATTAATTAATCAATTATATTACTGATCTAAATCGCCTCACCACAACGTGTGGTTCAGGTATTTCAGGTTCGTTAGTCAGGTTAGCATGAAAAGTACTAAAAAATTCCGCAGTGTTTATAAACTTAAAAACTTCTTACGACTTGCTTTGCAGCTTTCCTGCTGAAGCTTTCGAAAGTTGATGCTAATTCAAATATGTATTCAAGAGTTTTCTTAATTAACCAATTTGTAAAGTTTTGGAAATTACGCAAGAAAACCATCCTAATAGACATTTCTAACGAACAATTCTTTCTGACGAATGAAATAGATGTATAACAGATAACATTTAAGAAAATCAAAACCAACAGCCTATAATCTGATGCAATTGAACATGAAAGAGAGAACATAAAGCAACAAAGTATAGAATGTCGTGTAGCTCTCGTTTAAATTTAGGTAATTACATATGATCAAATTTATAGTGGTTATTTATATCTTTTAGTCAGAAAGACTAAATATTATTTGGGCTGCGTTTTATAGATATTTTAAGTTTAAATTCAACCACAGATTCTGAGATACTACAGACTTAAAAGAAAAAGTAAACTAATACGCTAAATTAAGAGTGACTGAAATCAGCTTTAGAATAAAAAATAAGTCAATTTATTACAATTATATATACATTACTAATATACAAGATTTTGATTACGTTTCATAAGATCTACTTTTCAACCTGATCAATTTGGTGCCACACTAATTTAGATTTGACGATAATAATTTCCTATCACTTAGCTGACTATATATATAAGAGAGAGGACCTAATCTCAATTTCAAATACTTAAAATAAGTACCTTTGTGGGTCTATATGGTGTGCCAAGGTGGTACTCTGGTCGGACGCTCTTGGGAAATGGCGTAGATACTTTACATGCCTTCTCAACTGATGGGACGACAACGTTGACTCTAAACTCACTTCTGGTCTGGGGCCTTCTAAATATCTTTGTTACTGAAAAGCGGATGAGCTGGAAACTTCTGGTCGTTGCGAGATGTCGAGGTCTTTCTTGGGCTCCACTCCTTTGATCCTCGTACTCTGTCCTCGAGTCCTGAACACTTGCCGTCGAACTCTCGACCTTCGAACTCTGACAGTCGAACTTCTCGACTTCTCGACCTCTGACAGTCGGACTTGTCTCCTCGACTCGACTGTCGAACACTCCCCTTGACTTTTCTTTATTTTATGTATTTTTCATCTGTGTCCATTCTTATCTCTCTTCGAGAGCTGTAAAAATCTAAATGTTCTCCTTTACCCCGCCTTGAAACCGCAAACGTGGAAAAATCTTATTTCTTCAAATTGGGCACTGTCCTTCAGGGACTCATAAATAACGCCACAAAGGCACTTATTTAGTGTCATGTACGGAGACGTGATTCTAATCTGGGATCAGAACCCACCCGAGGATCCCTCATACGACGAAAAAATCGGTTGAATATATTTTATGGTTCTCTTTCTTTTACAAAAGATGAAGTCAGATTTAGATCCCAAGCATTTTACTCCTGGTATTAATTAATCAATTATATTACTGATCTAAATCGCCTTATCACATAGAAACATAATCAAACATATTAGAAAAACACAAATAAAAAAACTGTAGAAAAAGAAAATATTCACATGATGATGCAAAAATAGTTAAATACATTAAAGTGTAGGAGAAGAGCAGGCACTCTCCACACAGCTAAAACATTGTTGTAGTTGTTGTTGTCTTATGCCACTTGGTCAAACCAAGCACAATTGAGACACTAGCTACTAGAATTAAAGCAAAGGGTTGCGTCTTTCAGTTTGTAACGAGAACCACAAGTATGAAAGTACGACTTATGCTCAAGTGAGCCTTCGTAATTTTGAAACAGGGACCAAACAGAAGACCCATAAACTTAGCCTGCTACCTCCAGAGGTATTGGTTGAGAACTTGGAGGACATTGTGACCACAAACCTATTTTACGTGCCCCAATTACTTTTAACGAACACGATGGATATTACTCCGGCTCGTGTTCCGAACCCTCAACTCTCCAGTTATGAAAACGTTGCCTTTGCCGACTGAGCTACCGCGGCTAAGACGTACGACGCACTAGATGTATATGAGAGGTGATGAACCTGACTAATCAAGTAGACGTGATAGTTCCCATACTAGCATCAATGTTTCCTATCCCGTATGCAATTTTAGCTCCATAAAGAACTAAAGAAAGATGACTGATGCTAAATTAACTTATATCAATAGAATTTTTTAAAATTAATCTGCCAACCAACTGGTCTTTCTTTAATTTTGAATACTTAAATATCTACCAATGTGGATAGTAAAAAAATGTACATAATAATATACCTATTTATGTGCCAATTAACCCTTTAATGAGCACTGGTTTCGTAGTGAAACCACCAGCTAAAATATTTTTTCTCTTCTTTTTTAAGGTATATTAATGATTTTTTTGGTGTTTTTGGCACTTCAAACTATTAATAAATGGTAGCACAACACACAGTTTATTTTTTTCTTTAAAATATAAAAGTTCAAACCTCTTTCCCTACAAAAAATATTCGATTTTCCTTTGTCACGACCTCAAATAAATATACTTACCCAAAACAGCATCTATAAATTGTTTAGTTAGCTATTTATCTATTACATGTCATTATGTAATATTCTTTCAATATTACTAAAATTTTAAGAATGTAATATTTTCGAACTGTACAAGGGCATTGAGAGTTTCACAGTTAAAAAACACTACTGCACCTCCTCCCACGAAACTACCGAAAAGCATTTTAATATTTTTCACATACATAAGGTTCGTAGATAACATTTATAATCCATCTCCATTAAATCCCAAAGAATTTTCATTAGTGAACTTTAAAGGGTTAATAGTGAGTAAAAAATGAGTAAAACATATGTTACAAGTAAAATAATCATTTTATAAAAAATAAAATGCATGTAAAATTAAAATTTTGTCTTTCTTATTTCACTTTTGTGGGGATTAGTTGATAAAGCACTTGTGATAACTTAACTAATTAATCTTACATTTCTCAATAACTCTATAAGTAACTCTCTCCCTTCAACAATAAAGAACAACCCGGGGTGGTATCTTTGTCGAATGATGGCTGAATGGTCAGGGCGCTGATCTTCGGAACCGGAGTTCATGGGTTCGAATCCATTGTGTAATGGATGTTTGTAGCCCTTCAGAATCGGGTTTAGACAGTACTTCCCAGTCTCATTAGCCATCGTGTATAAAAAAGTAGACAATAGAGCACCAAACCAAACAAAACCATGGTAGCTCGATCCTCAAAGGCAGTGATGTTGCAACCGAAGGGTTACGGGTTTGATGCTTGAACTGGTCAAAGATTCACCGCATTCTTTAGTGGCTGCTGGGGAAAATAAAAGAGGTTCTTGGTCACAATGTCCTCCAAATTCCCAAACTATACCTTTAGAAGTGGTAGGTCAAGCCTTAGTGGTTTCTGTTTAGTCCTTGCTTCTAAATTGCGAGAATCCACTTAAGGTTTAGTCAGTCTTCAGACCTCGTGATTCCTCACTGAAAGAGAAGGTGCATATTACCTTTGGCTATGGACCAGTCTCACATTCGGAGGAGTCTATTGGACCTGGTGTAGGATTTCCTATATCGGTCTCCGAGTAACAACAACAACAATAAAAGACTCATTTCTTACATAGAGTTAGTAAACAATCTTTACTGTTTACTCTCTGACTACCTTTCAGCCTTTTTTTATGAATGACTTTATTTCTGTGTTAGTGAAAGCCGTTGTTAAAAGTCTACTTTATGTAAATGATTTGGCCAACTTGACCAAAATCTTCAAGTTGCAATCTGGATGAATTTCAAATCCTATCTTAAACAGTCTAAACAATTGGTATCATGTTCAAAATATGGAGGTTAACTTAGATCAGATGGTCTTTCATAGATTTCCTCTTATTCATCGGATTCTTGAACAGGTCTTATCACATCAAAGTTAAACTGTTCTTCAAACCAACAATTTTTCTAACTTAGATACCACTCTTTATCGTAAACTGATATAAAAAAAGCACGTTGCAATGAATTTAGAATAGCCTCCTAAGAATTTTTATAAAGAATTTTCGTATACATAACATTAGAAAATGTATTAAGTTTAGATTTCTTTTATGGTTTTAAAGCTCGTGAGTTTAAAATTGAAAATATCCGAATTATTCCTGAAAATTCAGTGTAAAGATATAACATAATTTTTTATCATATAAATAATTAACAAAATAATTATTAAATATGTTAAAACATACATAGTTTAAGGAATAATAAAACAGAATTTGGGAAAGAAAATTTAATTAAAACTTAAAGAGCATTTTAAAAATTAAAAAAATTTAAATTAAAAAAAATATTTGATTATTAAATTTTTAATATGGTTGAGTTAGTTATATTTCAGTTTATATGTGTGTGGACCTTTTCAAAACTCTAAGTTAATATTTTCCGAAACGTTTTGCTATGTGCACGGTTTCAGTAATAATTTCCTTCCTATCGGAGTTCTAGGAAATATATATGTTAGGGTAGTTCAGAGTCTTACTATTTACTGGACAGCCGCACCATTAGTTAGTGGTTAGCGTAACGAGGCATTACTAGATGGGCTTCGAGGTCTATTCTGGATTTAGACTTGAAAGTGAATGTGCATTTTCCTTCCTTGAAAATACTGTTTACTGCTTATTTCATGGTACTGTAGTAAAATGACCAAAGTGCTTTAAATTGGGAGAGAATGCTAGATGAAAGGTAAGTTCTGCTCCATTAGAGAATGTTTATTGCATTGATAAATGGATTTAACTTTCCTTATTGCTAAGACTAAATTAATTACGTGTCTTCATTTATTATAACTGTCGTTATATAGTTCCCAAAATACGTGGTTTTAAATATATAAACTTAAGCCATGATTTAACTATTACACACACACACACACACACACACACACACATATATATATATATATATATATGTTTATATATATATATATATATATATATATATATATATATATATATATATATATATTTATATATATTTATTTATTTATTTAACGAATTAAAGAAACAAATTTTTTTACAGTTAAAGCATGACATAGAGTTATATTAATGTGAGAAATGTGCTTGATACAGATGTATTATACACCCAAATGGCACGCTTTCAAGATTTGATATCTTTTAGTTAATGTGGAGAGAATTTTGTGTTTTTTTTTGTATTGTTAAAGGAATTACGTTTTAATTTGGAGTAACTATTTATCTTATTTCCTTACAGTCACATCAGAAATAAGCTATTTTCTTCCAAGTTAATTGTTTTCCCTCAAATAAGAATCATTTTAATACTAAAGAAATAAGTACAATTACATTCAGAATCAGTTAGATATAACTTAGGTTAGACAAGGCTCATTATAAATTTATTTTTAAGCTAAAAATTTAGAATATTTCTAATTCGTAGAATTTTCTGCTTCACGGATCAAAGGGATAACTTTGGATAGGCGGATCTTCCTCTTACTTCCTCTAGCGATTGCACGAAATTAAAAAACGTGGAGTTTCTAGAAAGCATCTATTTCCATTTTATGATATGTCAAAGTGCCAATATGAAGTAATGTTTTATCTGACCGTAATGCTAAAAAATTGTTTCATTGTGTGTAAAGTAATATAGAAAGGTTAAGAATACCAGAATTATTTTTTAAAAGTTGTATAAAATGTTTAGTATGCAGTCATTTGTCGTTGAAGTTGGCCTTTCTTTAGTTTCCCTTTTAAGACTACAGTCTGCACTCTATGCAAACAAAAAATTTCAACGGACATAAATGTTGTTAGTTTAGAATAAAACAAAAGAAAATCAAATTTCAAATGTATGTAAAGTGTGTTTACATGCATTTGAAACAATGCCTTTCAAGTAAATTGAAAACCAAAAAACCAAAAAGAAAGATTTATTATTTGTAGCGAATAATTTTGAATTCTTATTATTTTAATAAGCTCTGATACGTAGTACAGGGAGTACTGTAATCTCGAAAAATTTTAGTTTATAAACAAATATCTGCCTAAAAAATAATCTGAATATTACCGATATGAGTGCTACCGATCGGTGTCATGACAGGACTTGAGCTTTAGTTTATAACACTACTACCTTCAAAGAGAAAAGTAGCTTCGAACTTATAAGAGAATGCATAAAAGATAGTTCTAATGACTGATCGTGCAATAAAATATGTATAATTTAATAGACGTACTAGGAGATCATCTGTTCGAAAGAGAATTTTTTTAAAAACATCGTTTTGATTCCCTGCAGAATTTAATCTAACATCTTTAAAAGTTTTTACTCCTTTTGTTATTTGGTTATATAAGAAACCAAATAAAATAAAAAACCTATGCTAAAACTTTCTACTTAAACTTGACGCAAACTTTTAAAGTCGATCTCTCCGCTTTTATTCAATAGTAAATACATCTTTTTTTATTACAATAATTCCAACACAGAAAACTTTCATGTATAGTTACATAAAATTTCCATCTTTTTCACCTCATAAATGATTTTTGTAAAGAAATTTACACCTGGTTTAACTCTATGCCATTTTTTAAAAAGAAATCGAGGAACATTTTTATTTTTCCTTCTTTTTTAAAATTTAAATATTTTGTTGTTATTCTATTCACAGTTGAGACTGGTAGTTTAAAAACAGACTCCATTATCTGGGGTGTAAGTGGGCCCTGTTTGAAAACGATAAAATCCTCATATATAATTTCTAATAATATATGAGGATGCAATTTTTAAATTCCTTTTAAAAGTTTATATCATACTTGGGTAATCATTTATCATACTATTTCTTTTAGAAAGTAATAATTATCAATTTTTTTCCTTAATATTTTGGAGGATTTTATTTATTGGGCCTTTAGATATCTTCAAATTACTGTTTCTACATTTATTTTTATTAATGAATAGCAATATTTTTCTTTTAAAAATGAAAAAGAGCAGAATAGTATCTAGACTTTATGTAAGCAAAATTTGAAATTATAAAATGAATATTAAAACATGTCTGGCTGAATTATAAACTGAATGTCTGAAATTATAAAGGTAAGTTCGTCATGATTATCTTAATTAAATAGGATTATTTCAAATAAAGTGAACTAAAAAGTGTAAAGAGACATTGATATACAAATATATGTTTTTTACTCCCTTCCCACTTCATTTATTTAATTGGCTTTTGGTCGGTTTTTATTTAATATCTGGTTAGAATTTTGGAATGTAAATGGACGAAATACCTTCTCTGGATCATTTTTCATGTTTTGGTACTTTTGCCGTCTTTCTGATACCACTAGTTTATGAAAAGATAGACGCACATATATAGATACAATCAGATTTAACTAAATAGTAATCGGAAGTAGCCCTTCAGTAATCTGATATATCAGATGCACTGCTACTTTAACATGTTGACTGCCAACTACGAGATAACTCGCAGATTGCGATCTTTTCTAGGAACTAGGCCAACTACGAGTTATTTCGTAGTTGGCTTGCCACTTTACTTGCCATTTTTGTGCAGATACGGATAAACTCGTAGTATATCAGTTCTAATATCGATAGATCTCTTCTGGGAAAAGATAAAAAAATCAATGCTCTTGGAAAATAAATAATTTGGTTGAATTCCTGTCCACTAATTAGAGTTTTTAAATAAAATAATGTGATTAAATCAAATTTTCATTTTTGGCCAGATTTCTGAAAATTGCCCAGCCATTCAACGCGTTAATAGAAAAAATAGCAGGTATACTGCTATTTTCTGTTGCCGGAAGTAACACAAAAGTTTCTAGAAAATTACAATTTAGTGTAAGTTATGTATTCAAATTTCGGTTTATTTATAAATAGTAGAATTATCGAGTTTGTCCACACACAATTCACACATACTTTCCTTATAATATTTATAAGAGAAAGTAAATAGAAATATCGATCCAATTTTGACAAGTATACATTATATTTGAAAAGATTGACATTTTATTTGAAAAATTTTCTTTGCCTTTGTTTCGTTGCATATATTATAATCAATAAATAAATAAATAGGGAGTAGTAGCTATTTTTGGTAATCATGTTTTTGTTCTTTCTTTTACAAAACATATGAATTTATCCTATAAATCATACCTCAAAATTGATACTTGTAATAGTTTTAGTCCGTAATTCAACAAAATAAAACTAAATAAAACTAGTAACTATTTCATTCACTTTCTTTTACAAAACATATGAATTTATCCTATAAATCATACCTCAAAATTGATACTTGTAATAGTTTTAGTCCGTAATTCAACAAAATATTTCAATTACCTTATTAAAATTTATTGAAATTTATAGAAAGAATTTGTAATATTTATTTATACGCTTTATTCTTCACGTTAAAAACTCTTGCCTCAATAATTTTAATTTCTTCCGCGAAAAAGTCAATTATAAGGAATACTGATGTAATGAATCTAGAAATATTAATTACGAGGCATGACATAAAATAAAACTTTTCTGAAATAAAGTTTGTCTTTAAAATTTGTTTAATTTTAACGCTGCAAAAAACCTCAATTTATGAAAATTTTACTTTGTACAGTTAACTATGAAATATTTTGAGAAATAATTTATACTATTATTTTACACATTATTAAAAATTTCCCTGGGGAAAATTGCTTTTTCCAACCTATTAAACTTTATAATGTGTTATTATGTATTCTGATAGAAATTAATCTGCTAAAAGTTCGGTTCTGTACATTGTTCTGCATTCAGTTTAATCGATCCTTAAAATGACTTTACGCGTATAAAATTTAAATTTTCCGCGGGTTACCCTGGGTGATAAGACATTCAGTGAATCTCATTATTTTACGGCCATAATATTCTCTAGCGTAAAAAAAAGTGATTTTTTTTTAAAGTGGAAATTAGAATTTGTTTGCTAAGAGGAAATGATGCTTTAAGGACTTTAAAAATTATTTGACCATAATTAAATTGTATTTTAAGCATAATAAAGCTGATTTTGAAAATGCTGGTTTGGGTGTTTTTTAAATATACGAAGGGAATTATGCAGAGGTATTATTTTTTTTTAATTTTAGCCTGAATTATATTAAACCTTATTCAACATTTTGCGAGAAATTATCTTACATTTTCACAACAACCATCGTTTATTATGTCCGACAATTTTTATTTATTAGTTATAATTTAAACAAACAAATACTGGAATATAAGGAATTATTATTAAATCTTATGCAACATTTTGCGAGAAATTATCTTACATTTTCACAACAACCATAGTTTATTATGTCCGACAATTTTATATATTAGTTATAATTTAAACAAACAAAATATGGAATATAAGGAATTATTATTAAACCTTATGCAACATTTTGCGAGAAATTATCTTACATTTTCACAACAACCATCGTTTATTATGTGCGGCAATTTTATTTATTAGTTATAATTTAAACAAACAAATACTGGAATATAAGGAATTATTATTAAATCTTATGCAACATTTTGCGAGAAATTATCTTACATTTTCACAACAACCATAGTTTATTATGTCCGACAATTTTATATATTAATTATAATTCAAACAAACAAGTACTGGAATATAAGGAATTATTATTAAATCTTATGCAACATTTTGCGAGAAATTATCTTACATTTTCACAACAACCATAGTTTATTATGTCCGACAATTTTATATATTAATTATAATTCAAACAAACAAAATATGGAATATAAGGAATTATTATTAAACCTTATGCAACATTTTGCGAGAAATTATCTTACATTTTCACAACAACCATAGTTTATTATGTCCGACAATTTTATATATTAATTATAATTTAAACAAACAAGTACTGGAATATAAGGAATTATTATTAAACCTTATGCAACATTTTGCGAGAAATTATCTTGCATTTTCACGACAACCATCGTTTATTATGTCTGACAATTTTGTTTATAAGTTACAAATTAAACAAAAAATACTGGAATATAAGGTAACATTTTGCGAGTTATGCATTTTCACGAAACCATCGTTTAAAGGCTTAAACATAGGTAAACAGTTATGCATCAGCTTAAAGGCAGAAAAAATGGAGCAATTTTAGTGAAATTCTATGATCACCTGAAATCGTCATATTTCAAGGGGAGGAAAATGGAAACGATACATACGGGAAAATGACGGATGAAGAAAATTGATAAAATGCATGATTATTAATGCATCAATTATTTACAACAATAAATTGGAAGTATTTAACATTTTATAAAATATAACTTTTATGTAGAACTAGACGAACCGACAGACTTTGTCCTGTTTTAATGCTATAAATCCAAAAATAGTAAAATGTTTTAAAATAAATTATAAATTGGACCGTTTTGATGGTAAAGTAAGAAAAAAAATATTTTAAAAATACTTGACGCCACCACGTGCATAGCCATCACAAACGTAATTAGATTAAATTAAAATTTCCATATCGCTTGTACGGGGTTTGGACCTAAGACTTCTCGTACTGAAGCTCGTTGCGCTGACCACTGCTCCACATATACTTTGGTTGCGAGAGGTTTCAAGGGGCATTACAATAATCTCAATAAGCTCGCAATTCTGTATTTTTATTAAAAATATTTTCTATGGATTAAATTGTGAATCTAAATCATTCTTGAATCAACTTAATGACATTCACAAAATTTCATCAAAATCAGTCCAACAGTTTAGTCAGGGTTCTACTACAAACACACAGACAATTTTTTATATAAAGATGGTATCTAGTGGTATTTAAAAAATATTGTGTAGCTGATATCTTTACTTTGCACCAGTTGATACCTTGATTACAGAGAATGACAGCATTTTGTCACTAATACTTCTGCAAGTGAGCTTCGTGTATGAATTATTTTAATAGTGTGTACGTGTATGAATCATTTTAATTTTAACTAAGTCTGCAATAGGAGAAAGTATTTTGTTGTGCATATCTACTTTGTACAAGTAGATTATCTGAATGCAGAGAATCAGCGGTCTGCTGCAGGTATCTATGCAAATACACTATCACTGTTATTGTGAATGCATATAGATTGTTTTAATTTTGACACATCTTACGCCTATTTTAGAAAAATACATTGTAGTTGATATCTCCTTTGTACAAATTGACTGCAGCAAATTAGCGTTCTGTGGCCCGTACCTCTTCAAGTACAATATCACTGTCAATGTAAATGTGTATAAATTAACAGTCTTTTAAATATTAAATTCAGAGCGTTTAATTATGTATAGAATCCATTAAGTACATTTTGTGTAGCAAATAGATATTTGTTTAAACAAACTAAATTTGTGGAAAGTGCCTTAACAGTGCTTTCATTTCATTAAACTTGATAAAACTCAGCTCAACAACTCTCTCATGGTTTTGTCAGTCTTAGATACCGAAGAATAACTTTAATATAATCTGCTCCATAGAATTGATTAGGAAATTATTGTGTTACGAAAATGTATATTTAGAACATACTTAGAAAATAATTATTTAGTTTAATAGCCTTTATATCATAGCCCTCATATTAATTCTGAAATTAATATATTAATTTCAGATTTTGGTGCTATATTACTGCTTTTGTTTACCAAATAATTTGTAATTTTTGTAAAATTTGAATGAAAAATTGTACTTGTATTCAGTAAACATTGAGCAAAAAAATACCTTTTGTTAAATTTACGTTATTTTACCATGTCTTAGTATAATATGTATAAATTAATTTCTATGTAAAAATAACAAACAAAATTTTAAAGAAAGATATATTGAGACTGCTCACATCATAACCAAGAATATTGCTATCTATTTTAATCATTTTTTATATATATAAAGCACAATTTTAAACTTTTAAATAATGTTTTTGTTCTCGTGAAAATACATGCAACGATTGCTTATATTAAGGTTCACATTTGAAAACATTTAGCGATCATTCGCAACATTTTTTTTTGGTATAGGTTGAAGGGTGAAATAATTTTTGCCCTTTTTTTTAATCTAGATATCTTTTAAATCTACATATTTATACTTAATTGGAACTTATTTTTTCATTTAAATGTATGTTTTTAAATGTTTTACTTAAAAGTACTTTTTAAATGTATTTTTTATTTAAAGGTATTTTTTTTTATTTAGATGTACATATTTTTTCATGCTGATATTGAATTTATGTTACGAAAAAAATCTTCTTCTAATCTTCTCACTACACACTTTTTGCCTTAAAGCTTCATGTTCTTTTATTTTTTTTTAATTAAATTTTTTTTTAATTTGAGTTGTTACATTTGGAAACTGTGAAAAACAAAAATCTAAACAGACTAATAAAGTTTTTTTTTACCAATGCTGGGAATTTGACTTTATTAACATTTTTACATGCAATCCATTGTTTTGGGGCCCTTTTTATTATGGGAGCACCATACAGGTAGGGAAACATCGCTCCCTATGAGAGGAATATACATAAAGGGGAAAAAGACCATAAGACTTATCTACCACTATTTTATTTACAAGATATTTACAGCCTTTACATTAGCGGCAGCAAAATGGCCTAACCACTTCTAACCGCCGTGCTACTAGCGATTGGTGCTGGGTATTTATACCCATAGGGAAAGGTCCTTGGCGTCTTCACTCCGGAAATTTGCATTTTCCACATGGTGAAATTTGCATGTCACACAACAGAAGATGCAACCATGGTGAAAGTGGTTTACATTGAAGAGTGGTGCCACATACGCAACCAAGCCTTATTCAGGAATCAAACCCAAAACTATGGGGTGTGGAGCACAATGAGGTAACCACTATACAGTCCCGATGCCTTTTAGAAATAAAGTATTCATATTGTGACGCCTTCAATGTTCTCAAATGAGAGGTAACGTGAATAATGGATCACAGTCAAAGAATAAAATTGGAAATTCACTTTAATTCTGGATTAAATACGGCTATTTACAAAGGAACGTTAATTCCTAAATCATCTAGATCTGCAAAGGATGGTTGCCGATAAAACTTCCTCACGACAATCACAGTCGAAAGAAAAACAAGAGAATTAATAATCTCTTACAAATGGGGAGGCTTTTCAGGGTGCAATCAAACCCAATTTATCCCCCGTTCGGTATCGAGATTCTGCCGCTCCCTATATGAGCGGACTTTACGAATCTCCCGAACTAGCAAGCTGTCGCTGGAAAAAAGGCGAAAGCCTCCACGAGGTCAACACACCTCCGAAAAAAATGACGAAAAGCCCTGAGTCGCAAAATTGTAGGCTTTTTATACCTGGGGGGTCAGTTACGGTCCCGCCACTGTTTTTTTCTCAGTTAAGATCCCAGTTACATGAGAACTCCAGCTAAAGTTACAGTTATACTTTTTAACTGAATTCTCATTCGCTGGTTCTTTCTTCACGGAATTCCCGAGCATTCATTAACGAGATCCATCATTGGTGTATTCGCCTATTCAGTCCGATTGTCAAGATCCCCGACGCCATGCTATTGTCCAGGTACAGGTGCACTACGATGAGCTGTTTTGGCGCGTGCTCGGACAAAGGGGAGTCTTCATAATATAGATAATTTATATATATTTGTTTCAATGCAAACATTTTGTGTTTTATTTTGTAACAAAAAGTTACAGTTCAACAACGCCATCGCGAAACTGGCCTAGATTCGAAAGCGATGTGAGCGACCCTCCTTCAACCCCATTGGTTAAGAGGGGTTGCTAACCGTGGAGTAGCCCTCTTTGGCCAAGGCAAAGCTGCCCAACGAACTTTTTCATTGATCTGCAGGCCCCATCGCAGAGACAGCAAGGAAGAAGGAGTGTGGATCTTAATTTCTTCTGCACCAGTTTTTACACCATTTCTTTTTTACACGAAGACGCCAAGTTTGGCATATCTTCGACCGAGTGTGGTCCCATTGGCATAATGGCCTAAATAGCATTTTTATTTCCTATTTAATTATGGATAGAATAAAGTATGAAAAAACTTTTCAGAATTGAACAAGTAGGTTTCAGAGGGAGTAGTAGCACATTGCAACACATTTTTATATGTTACATTATATCAGGAATATCATAGAACATTCTCTAGAACATGATGCTACATTATATTTAAACTTCATAGATCTCAATAAAGTCTTTGACTCTGTTATTTAATTTACTTAAAGTTTAACGTTTAACGACATAACGTTTAATTTACTTAATTATTTTAATTCTATAAGTTTCCCTTAAACAAAAATACCCTGTTTGTATCTTCCCTGACAAGCTCCCAATTATCACGTTGGTGAGTCGAAAACTTAATTTTTTTTATCTCATAAGCCACTCTGGATTTTCAATCAGATGACTTCACGCATAACAGGAGCGTCACTTGGCGTTCTCTTTGGCGAACGCTGCGTTGCAATAGTTCCATAAATTCACCACTTTTTTGATATGACATATCCCCTCTCCACACATTGGCGTGTTTTTAGTGCTGTTCTTGGCGGTGTTCTACCGTGCAGCCAGGCCAGTGGAATGTAGATGAAAAAGACACAGTTTCTGTTGTCAGCCCAGCAGAAACAATCTATACACTTCACTTGCAGACTTGTAGTTCTCATCCCGGTAGACAGGATGGAAGAGAGAGAAAGACCTGGATCCCGTGAAAAGAAGAGGAACTTGGAGTTCCGTCTTCCATAATTGTCTTATTTTTTCGTCCATTTTTGTTTTCTCCTTTCTTTTTATTAATTTTTTATCATTTAAAAAACTCAATCAATTGGCTTCGATTAATTTTTTTTTACATTCCATTTTAATATCAATAAAATCCATTAATTCAGTAACTTCTAATCTCTTTTTTAATGCCTATTGTGTTTTTACATTAAGATTTAAACTTAAGTTGGGAAAAAGCCAAATATAATTTAAATATTAAAAAATTTTTGGTTATTGCATAGCGCGTACTTTCACTGTACATCACCTCTCATCAAATAATATAATTTTTTACTGTCTTTTCTGTGGGTTTCTTTTT
Organism: Pardosa pseudoannulata; assembly: GCA_032207245.1. Classification (NCBI taxonomy): domain Eukaryota; kingdom Metazoa; phylum Arthropoda; class Arachnida; order Araneae; family Lycosidae; genus Pardosa; species Pardosa pseudoannulata. The sequence goes on along the minus strand of CM063498.1, from coordinate 142,977,856 downwards.
TAGGTACCAGCCTTTTATGTTTTTCTCAACACGTACATCCCCATAGAAACCCTCCTTTCACACTGTCAATTAGAAATAAATTGCAGCAAATTTTAAAACTTAATGGGATTATACAAAAGATTATAAATACAGTAAGAGAAATGCACAAAAATAGCAAAACATCCCTTGAGGTTTATGGAAAATGAACAGATTTCTTTTTGGCAAAGAGTAGCTTTCAGCAGGAATGTATTATGTGTGGACTTCTTTTTATTATGATTATTGATTGGACCATGACAAAAACTAAAACAAAAAAAAAACAACGAATGGGAATAATATAAAAATTTACATCTATGTTAGAAGACTTCGACATTTCAGGTGATATTGTTTTAATTTCATCTAAATTGGAAGACTTGCAGAATAAAACTGATCTTTTTTCTGAAAATGATAAATTGGTAGTATTAAGAATAAATTAAAACAATTTAAAAGTTTTTAGAAAAAAATTCTGTAATACCAATCAGGGGGGGGGATAATAAAATAGAAAATGTTGAGATCTTCTTCCACATGGGAACAACAATGAGCAAAAATCATCAAAAATGGTGGCACTGATGAGGATATCAATCGTGGAATTTTCAAGGCCCAAAATTGCTTTAGAAGCCTTAATAAGCTATTTTAAGTAACTAATATACCAGTAAAAATTAAAGTAAATCTGTACAATTCACCACTTTCAATTCTTTTGTAAATTTGGAGATTCTGCAGAAATTTGGAAAATATTTAAAGAACAGTGCAAAAAATTAAATGTTTTCAAAATGAATGCCTGAAAATAATCCTTAAAATTTCTGGTCTTATAACATTTGAAATGAAGAACTTTAAACGGGACAAGGTATAATGAAATCGATAAAGAAACGAATTACAGACGATGGAAATTAATAGGACACATTTTGAGAATGAGGGGCAACAGCATACCGAGAGTCGCATATATTTGGGTCCCTGAAGGGAAGGATAAGTGTGATCACCCACATCTCAACTGGTAGTTCATGAGGGAAAAAGAATGGGCTGAGATTGGTGGGGTGGATTTCGGTGAAGCAAGATTAACTGCAATGGACCGTAATCTGTGGTGATATACAGGGTGTCCCAAAACGACTGCATACATTCTGGACAGCTAGATTCCTCTTTGGGAGTACATAAAAACTGGCCAAAGAAGCTTTCCTGTACGATTCATAGTTTACGAGAAAAATATGAAAACAAAGTATGACGTTACTGC
>CM063498.1:142924116-142971616 GCA_032207245.1 Pardosa pseudoannulata | reverse complement strand
TCCCTAAGGGACAGGGCCCAATTAGGAGGGATAAGGTTGTTCACGTTGGTGGTCTCAGGGCGGGATTGTCAGACCAATGAAATTCTGGCAACTATCCCTATTGGAAGACAAGAAGGAGGAGGGGACAAAGTTTGACATAATAAAATATGAAAAATCTAAAAAAGGAGGAGATGGATTAGGAGGTCCCAGAGTAGTTTGGTTCGGAGGTCCCAGAAGAGATTGGTTCGGAGGTCCCAAAAAGAAGGAGCTCGATAGTCCAGACTAGGAGAGTCCAGCCAAGTCCGCCAGGAAGTGTTCCTGCACAAAGTAGTACGGTCGCACCCCAAAGACTCAGGAGAAAGCCCCTGACGATGTCTGTAACAGATCAACGGATGATGTATAGATTCCCTCTCCTGATCAGCCATTGATACCCTTCAACCAGAAGTTTTCCGGGCCCAACATTTTAGACCCACAAAGGTACCCCTTTTGTATTACATTTTGAAATCAAGATTAGGTCCTCTCTCTACTGACAAAATTTACCTAAGTGTATAAAATTTTGTCAGAACTGATCCTGAAGATATTTACTAAGCTTACTTATTTACTTATTACTTATTAATTATTGCTGGTTTTGTAAATAGATGTATAAATATTTTACAATAAATTTACTTTTTTTATATTAAGCTAGTCTCGCTTGCTATCATTTTAGCGGTTAGTTTATTCTTCATATTTATGTCTGTAGTTTCTCAGAACCTGTGGTTAAATTGTAGTAAAAAAATATTTAACACAACGCAATTTAAAATAAATCCCACTATATATTTGATCACAGGTTGATACTTAAAATTATAACGAGGACTACACGACACCAAGTTCTATTCAAAGAGAAAACATAAAATTCACTATATTGTATAAAAAATATTCCTTGTGGTATTTCAGCTGAAAACTATTTGAAAGTCTTCAGTATATTTGTTTGCAATCTGTATGCATGCATATATACTTATAAAGGGAACAAAATATTTCTCTGGTATTTACTAAGCATTTTCCTTTTGTAAACTGAATTGTTTGAACTGAAATATTTTTTTATGTAATCTTGTCTTCACTGTAATAATTTATTCTGATCCTTGTCTTATTTGTAACATATACGATTCAAGAAACATGTGACATGAAGATTTCGCATTTTAGACATGTATATACATTTATTATAAATTGTTGTTCGAGGAATTACGAATGCTATATATTATTTGCATTTCAGGAATACGAGATGCATTTCCTATGAAACATTAGTTTTTTTATTATTTGATTCCATTTCAGATACTGAGGCTTAGTACAAAAATGAAGTTTTTTTTACAATACAGGTCACACGTCTATAGACATTTAACTTCTAACTACCATATTAAATGAAAATCAAAGAAAAAGTCGTTTAGCATAATGTTATACTTAAAATATAATTCTAGATTATATAAAATGGTTTTTTAGTATATTTATTAACGTTTAAAAATAAAAAAAGCATTGTAAGAGGTTAGAATGATTGCACAGGGGTGATAATGGAAGTACCTCGTGGCCACAAATAAACTGACATGTCTCACAGTGTTCTGTAGCGCGATCTATTTGCGAGAATGACGTCACATTTTGTAGGAAGATTAAACAAGACGGGGGAAGAAGGATTCCGCGAAAAAACAAAACAAAAAACAAATTAGTTCCAAAAGTCACCGCTAGGGGAATATTTGACGCTGTGTTATAGAAAATAGAGTGTTAACAAATGCAAATTAATACGGAATAAAATTACCTTTTATTATGCACATTTTCTGATTTAGTTCAAGTGCAATATGGCAACACTTTAAATAAAGCGTAAAATCTACATAAACACCGATAAAGTCTCTTGATCTGCAACATCACGTACGCTGAGCAGAAAAAGTTCTTTATTTAAATTTCACTTTACATCCATTGGCACAGTTAAGAATTTAATTTCCGTATTGATTTGCACTCTAATTAATATAGAGTGTTGATATGTTAACACTCTATTTTCTATTGCACAGTGCCAAATATTCCCCTAGCGGTGACTTTTGAAACTAATTTGTTTTTACACGGAAACCTTCTTCACTCGTCTTGTTTAATCTTCTTACAAAATATGGCGTCATTCTCGCAAATAGATCGAAATACAGAACACTGTGAGCACTGTCAGTTTAATTATGCCCCCCGGTATATTTAGAAAAATTATACCAAATAGATGTTTTAGATGATTATCTAACTTCTATATTGCTATAAACAGTATTTAAAATTCATGATTACTGAAGTGGCGAAATTCAAACACATACATACACAAAAGTTTTATTCCTGTATTAGCTTCTTCAAGAAATTTGAGAGATCAATTTATAAAACTTGTATTACAAACTGTTATATAGTGACTAGATTTATTAGAGGTGTGATAGATGTCCTAAGTATTATTAAAATAAATTTAAGCAAGAAATGGTATATATTTTAATTTTTCAAAATTTTCAGAAATATAGGTTTATTGAAAAAATATTTCCAAAGTATTTACGCTATAAACCCACATTTATATACATACATGTGTATTTATTTTTATAGCAGAAACATAGACTCCACATCTATTCAGAGAAAAACACAAAATTTTTTGCATTGTATAATAAAATTAATTGGTGTATTTCATCAAAAAAAGACTTGGAATTCTCCAGTATATTTGTCTTTGTAGTGTGGATGCATGTATGTACACTACGTATGTACACATGCATGCACTGCATGAGAAAGAAGTATTTCTTTATTATTTCCTAAGAAGTTTGCTTTATTAATTTTAACAAATCTCTTTTAGCATCTCGTACTTAAATTTTCTTTCAATTAATATATCTTTTTCTTCTTAAAATCATTAAAAAAATTACTTATTTTTACTTTTAATTTCTTAAATTTATGTAACTTGTAATCTTCACAACATTTAATCTTTTGCATCTTATATTAATTTTTATTATATAACTGTTTAGGGCCCCGAAACCTAAGTGATCTAGTCAAGTCTTTGTACTTAAAAATTTATTATGTTGCATTTTAAAGAAGGACACTGAGTAAATAATTGATATCTTCATAACAGTGGTATTTTCATAATAGGCCTTTAGCCTAGATAAATAGAAATACCTCTATAATGTTGGAATGTTTGCTTTATAGACTTAATTGTTTAATTTTTTTTAGTGTGTACGTGGGCCTGGCTTCATACAATAATTTATTCTATCTCTTGTATTGTTTGTAATATATGCGATTCAATAAAAATGTTACACAAAGGTTTCACAGTTTACACATGCATACACTTTTAAAATAAATAGTTGTTCGACGAATTACGTTCCGAATATGATTTCATTCATTTCAGAAACACAAGATGGGCTCCGTGTGAAACGATATCTTTTTTTATTTCATTCCATTTCAGATATTGACGACGCATAAAAGAAATTTTTCTTACGAAACATTCAGTAACTTTACAGATATATTAACCTTCTAGCTCATTTTAATTATAATCAAAGAAAAATATTGTTGTTATATCCAATGTATAATTATAGGTTATGTCAAAGAAATTTTTCTTACGAAACATTCAGTAACTTTACAGATATATTAACCTTCTAGCTCATTTTAATTATAATCAAAGAAAAATATTGTTGTTATATCCAATGTATAATTATAGGTTATGTCAAAGAAATTTTTCTTACTAAACATTCAGTAACTTTACAGATATATTAACCTTCTAGATCATTTTAATTATAATCAAAGAAAAATATTGTTGTTATATCCAATGTATAATTATAGGTTATGTCAAAGAAATTTTTCTTACTTAACATTCAGTAACTTTACAGATATATTAACCTTCTAGCTCATTTTAATTATAATCAAAGAAAAATATTGTTGTTATATCCAATGTATAATTATAGGTTATGTCAAAGAATTCTTAATATGATCATTAATACTGAATGTTTAAAAAGCATTGTAAGCGGTTCAAATAGATGAAAATGAAAATTGTACCAAATAGAAAATTTAGATGATAAATTGTAGTTTTATATATATATTATTAATATCAATTTAAATTTAAAATTAGTTAAGTGACGAAATTCAAACACAAATATAAAATATTTTGTTCCTGTATCCACTTCTTCAAGAAATTTAAAAGATGAATTTGTGAAAGTTTTGCAACAATCTATTATATACTGCCTAGATTTGGTGATATTTTTAAGGTGAAATGGAAGATAAGTTCTAAGTATTATCAAAATAAATCTAACTAAGCAGCGGCATATATTTCAGTTTATCAAAAATTGCAGAATCTTAGGGATATCGAAAAGGTATTTCTAAAGTATTTACGTTATAAACTCATACACACTTATATGAAAATATGTGTATTTATTTTAATAGCAGAAACAATGACTCCACCTCTATTCAAAGAGAAAATACAAAATATCTTATATTGTACAATAAAATTACTTTTGATATTTTAGCTAAAAATTACTTGAAATTCTCTAGTATATTTGTCTTTCAGTAAAACATGTACATTTATAAAAAGGAAATATTTTGTTATATCCAAAGCATGTTTTTAGGTAGATTTTTTAACTGAATTGGTTTCTGTGTTGATGACTGGCTTTCCTGCAATAATTTATTTCACATCTTATTTGAAACATGCGATTCAAGATACATTTTACCCAAACGTTTTACAATTTAGACATGCATATACATTTATTATAAATTATTATTCAAGAAATTACGTTTTCGAATGTGATTTATTATTCACATTTCGGAAGTACAAGATGAGTTTCTTGTGAAATAATAACTTTTTTATTATTTTATTCCATTTCCATTTTGATAAAGATGTTTAGAATAAAAGAAGTTTTTCTTAAATAACATGCAGTAAGTTTACAAACATTAACCTTCTAGTTAATTTTAAAATTAATCAAAGAAAAAAATTGTGTTGATTTAGTTAGAGTATAATTCTAGATTATGTAAAATAAATTCTTTAGCGGGATTATTATTTTTTTTAAAATTTAAAAAGCATTGCAAGAGGTTTAAATGACTGAGAAGGGTCTGATAATAAATAGGCATTTAGGAAAATTATACCAAACAGATAAGTTAGAGGATAAATTAGCGTTTTATAGTGCTATAAATAGTATTTAAAATTTATAATTAACAAAGTGAGGCAATTCAAGACACATTTTACACAAACGTTTCACATTTTAGACATTCATATACACTTATTATAAATCATTATTCAAGGAATTACGTTTTCGAATGTGATTGATTATTCGCATTATGAGATGCAGTTCTTGTGAAACAATAACTTTTTTTGTTATTTTATCCCATTTCCATTTTGATGACGATGTTTAACATAAAAGAAGTTTTTCTTACAAAACAGGCAGTAAGTTTACAAATATTAAACTTCTAGTTAATTTTAAAATTAATCAAAGAAAAAAATGTATTGCTTTAGTTAGAGTATAATTCTAGATTATGTAAAATAAATTCTTTAGCAGGATTATTATTTTTTTTAAATTTAAAAAGCATTGTAAGAGGTTTAAATGACTGAGAAGGGTCTGATAATAAATGTGCATTTAGAAAAATTATACCAAACAGATGATTTAGAGAATAAATTAGCTTTTTATAGTGTTATAAATATTATTTAAAATTTATAATTGGCAATATGACACAATTCAAAATATTTTGTTTCAGTATTCACTTCTTCAAACAATTTAAGAGATGAACTTATTAAACTTCTTTTACAATCTGCTACATACTGTCTAAATTTATAAGAGGTGTGATGGAAGATAAGTGTCGTGTAACTCTCATTAAATTTGGGTATTTTACCTGTGATTAACTACAGTGGTCAATATTTGGTTAGTCTAAGAAAAAATTTATTTGGATGCGATGTGAAAGTTATTTAAATTTTAAATTCAACTACAAGTTCTGAGAGACTACAGACTAATTTTTAAACTATTAAGCTAAGTAAAAGTTGCTAAAAAATATTGCTCACTAAAAGAAATGTATAACAAAGCTTAATAGTTTTAAATAAAAATTAAGAATATTTATTGATATACTATTTATATACATGTATATATAAATATATATATATATATATATATATATATATATTTTTTATATATTTATATATATATATATGTATACAAAATATACATACACACACACACACATAATATATATATATTTATATATATATATATATATATATATATGAATATATATTATATATATATGTTTATATATGTATATATATATATATATAAATATATATAAATATATATTATTATATATAAATATATATAATATATATAATATATATTTATATAAATATATATATATATATTATATAATAGTTATTAAAATTTAAAAAAATTGCCTTTCAAAATTCTCTAATATTTTATGCTACCTTATACAAAATTCAAAATAAGCATGCATTAAACATTTATGGGAAAAGAAGAAAGAGGACCTAAGTTTAAATTTTGACAACAAGTACCTTTGTGGATCTGCAAAGACTGTACGATGCAGGAATGTGCAAGGTCTGTATGCTGGTCGGGAACTCTTTAGACTTGGAGATGGTCAAAATATGTAAACACCTTTGCAGGTAATGCCGACTAGAATGGGAATGCAGACTTCAGTCCCACCCCTGGTCTGAAGCTTTCTTTTCTTTAACGTTTCTGGTAGCTGCAAGATGTCCTACTCGTTATCTTTCCGGAGTCTCTGTCGGACCCTAGATTATCCACTTGGTCTCCCGAAGTCTGCTCTTCTTTTCTCTTCTTTTTCTTTTTTATATCCTTTTCATCTCTGCTCTTTCTCTTTACTCTTACTAATATATAATATATATATATTGGTCATTATCCTATTTATACACAAACATGAAAACCTTATTCTAGTTGGGCACATATATTCACAAATTTTAACTTTTGTCCCTTATATTTGTTTGGTTTATATATGGTTTTATCTATTATTTTTGCAACACATAATTGTCCCTTAGGAATTCATAATACAAAGGTATTTTTTATTTATATAACGAGACATATTTTAATCTATACATTAGAATCCCACGCACGATGTATCCATTCAATTAATATTTTATATATATATCCTTTACAAAATATGTGATATCAGATTTAGATACATATTATACTATTATATTATATATAAATTAATTATATTAATTAGAATAATAAATATACAACAATAAATATATAAATATATAAGATAAGTTATATAAGAATATATATTTTATTTTTTAACCAATTGCAGAAACATAGTTATTGAAAAATTCTTTACGGAGTATTTACGTTATAAATTCTCACACATTTATATACGCATATGCTTGTATGTACTTTTACAGTAGAAGGAAAGACTCCAACTCTATTCAAAGAGAAAACACACAATCCTATACATTTGAAAACAAAATAACTTGTAATTCAACTGAGAACATGAAATTCCCCAGTATATTTATGTTTGAAGTGTAACTGCATAAATGCACACTTATAACGAGAAGGAAATATCTCTTCAATATTTCCAAAGCAGTTTGCTTTTCAATGTAGATTGTTTGAACTAATTTTTTTATTTATTTTTTTTGTAGGGACATGGCTTTACAGCAATGATTTATTCTGTCTCTCCTCTTATTTGTAATATACGCTTTTCAGAAACATGTTACACAAAGTTTTCACATTCCAGACATGCATATACATTTATTATAAATTGTTGTTCGCGTAATTAAATTTTCGAACGGGAATTATTATTTGTATTTCAGAAATACGAGATGCATTTTGTATGGAGCAATAACTTTTTATTTTTATTTTATTCTATTTAAGATGATGATGTTTAGTCTAAAAAAGTTTTTCATACAAAGCACGCAGTAAGTTTACAGACATTAATTTTCTAGCTTATTATAAATATAATCAAATAAAAATTATTGTTAAACTATAATTTTAGATTTTGTAAAAAAAATCTTTACCATGATTATTGTTATTGAAAATTTAAAAGCTGTGGTAGGAAGCCAGAATGATTGGAGAAAGAGCGATATGCATGTAGACTTAGGAGACTTAAATAAAACAGGCAGTTAATTTAAATATACGTTTTATACTTATATTAATGTTTTATATTTATATAAATAATATTTAAAATTTTTTATTAAGTGTTAAAATTTAAAACTATTTAAAATATTATTCTTCAGCAATCAATTCTTCAAGAAATTTCAGAAATTAATTTATCAATCTTGGTTACAAACTGTTACACACGGAGTACATGTATAATATGTGTCACAGTACAAAATTTCTATGTATTATAAAAGATAATAAAGAAGCTTTGTATATTTTAAGTTAGATATATTTCCAAAAATTGTAGAAATATGAGGTTTACGAAAAATTATTAATTATTTCAGTTATAAACACACAAGCCCACATATAAATCCGTATATGTGTATTTATTTATTTATTCTTGCAGAAACAGGCTTACCAGTTCTATTCAAAGAGAAAATACAAAATTCTTTACTTTTCTAATAAAATTACTTGTATTATTTCAACTAAAAACCACTTGAAATTCCTCAGTATATTTGTCTCTGCAACGTGGGTGCAGGCATGTACACTTATAAAGAGAAGGAAATATTTCTTTGATATTTCTAAAGTAGTTTGCTTTTTAAGCTGAATTGTTTGAACTCAAAAAGAAAAAAAAAGTGTGGGCTTGATTTTACTGCAATAATTTATTCTATCCCTTGTCTTATTTGTAACATAAAAGATTCAAGAAACATGTTACATAGATATTTCACATTTTAGAAATGCATACACATTTATTATAAATTGTTCGAGGAATTACGGTTTCGAATGTGATTTATTGTTTGCATTTCAAAAACGCGATATACGTTTCGTATGAAACAACAGAGTTTTTTTTTTATCATTTTATTCCATTTCATATGATAATATTTAGAGGCAAAAGAATGTTTCTAACAACACAGACAATAATTTTTTAAGTATTAAAGTTTTCTCTTACTTATATGTAAATGAAAAAATAAAAGTAGCTTTGTAAATTGGTATACATGAAATAGAATTAATGTTAAAAAATAACTGCATATTAATATTCATAAATTAATGTTAATATTTGATAATACATATTCATAAATTAAAAATTGAAAGGTTAAACATTTGTAACTATAAATAGATACTTATATTAATGGTAATATATATATATATATATATATATATATATATATATATAATTTAATATATGTATATATATATTGTATATATATATATATATATATATAAATATATATACATATATATACAATATATATATATATTATATATATATATATATATATACAAATATATATACATATATATATATTTATATTATATATGTATATATATAATATATATATGTATATGTATATATATAAAATATATATATGTATATGTATATATATATATATATATATATATATATATATATATATATATAAAATATGTATATGTATATATATATATATATGTATATGTATATATATCTATACAAATATATATATACAAATACATATAAATATTTATATATTATATATATGTGGTATATATCAACTAAAAACTATTGATATATATACATATATTTATATATATTATATATATATAAATATAATAAATATTTGTATATATAAAGTATATATGTATTTTAAATTGTATATGTATATATGTCAATAAATGAATATATATATCTATATATATTTATATAATATAATATTATATATATATATATATAATATTAAATATAACATATATAAATATATATATATATATAAATAAATATATATATATATATAATATGTTGTGTGTGTGTGTTTTGTGTGATTTTTTTTGCATTTAAAAATGTGGTTAAAATGGTTAAGAATGAGTTTTTAAAAATATTAGAACTCATTAAAGATATGTATAAAAGACACAAACATATACAAGTGAAGAATTAATAAAAAAATTTGCTTAAAATGCCAAAAGAGTAGTTTCTAAAATCAATGATAACATCCTATTTGTCGTGGAATTTATAGAACAAAGGATGTAAAATGGCATAGCCATACAGAAGGATAAAAAAAGAAGTTTTTATATATAAACGAAATGTATCTTTCATATAACCACTGTCCATGTCATAAATATATATATAATATAAATATATATATATATATATATATATATATATATATAATAATATTTATACTAATAAATAATACAAATAATATAATATGTTATATTTACAATAACCATAAAAATTTGTTTAATTATTATTTTTTAAGGATTATTTTTAGCATATTTCTTAATATGTAGCATAAAATTTTCAAAATATGATTTTTTAAAATTTTAAATACACATACATTTAAAAAAAATTGCTTATATTTTTAACTTTAAATGCTTCGAACGATGGCCGAATGGATAGAGAGATACTACTGGAGGTCGTGGGTTCGAATCCCTTCTTTGGAATGGACGCTCGTATCCGTTAGGAATTGGCTTTAAGCAGTAAATCCCTGTTTCATCAACCCGTATGCAGCAAAACAGAAGACCTAATCCTTAACTTTAAATAAAGCATAGCTTTCTAAATCAAATAAAAAAATTATGATTCAACTATAATACTCTTTTGTTTTTGTGTTTACAATGTTATTGAACACGACTCCTTTTCCGGAGGTAAATATATATTATAATAAATGTTTCTCATATAAATAATTTTATGTAATCAATGTTAAAATTAAATTTGAGAGTAGAGCAATAAATCTTACTTTAGTTGTACTTTAATATTATAAGGTGGTCTTTACAATAGATTAACATATTGTAAATTGTATCAAATGGTTTCTTAACATACGAATACTATCAGGAAGTGCAATTAACTCATAATGTGTTTTTCAAAACTTATCAAATTCAATTTGATAGATCACCAATTATATTTAAATTACATGACTGAAATTTTGTACATATTCTGTAATATAGATTTTTGATAGATTATCGAGATATTATAGGTTATAGAGATATTATAGAGATATTAAAGATTATCGACAATATTTTGAGATCTATTGAATTAATTTAAATTCAATAGATCTCAAAATATTGTTCTCGAGACACCTGAAATATCAAACATTTTTACTTTGTGAATTATTAAAAATATTTGTAAGCAATAATTTTACAAATCGAGAAGATAAATTTATTATCTTTCCTCTTTGTAAAAATAGAATTTTTTTTTTAAAAGATTTATTTGTTCATGAGTTATATCAAAATTAAAATGCATTTAAACTTTAAATTTGTTGAAACATGCAATCGCTCTTATAGTTTGCGACTTAGTGTTTTGGCTGCTTATTATTATTTAAGTAAAAGCTCTCTCGGAAGTACGAGGTTTTCTTGAGTTGACCCTATTGGGTTTTCATTGCTTGTGTTTGATTAGTTTTGTCTTGTGTCAATTTGATTGGCTGGGCTCAGGATCTTTAAAAACTATGAAAAACCAATGTACCTCGTATTTTTATCATTACTATCAGTATTATTATTATTGTTATGATGTCATTGTCTTTAATAAAAGTTGTTTAGCGATTTGCGGCTATTCATTATGCTTCAACAAAATTTTTAAAATGGAAATTTTAAAAATTTCAATAATTGTTTTTTTATTGTTTTCATTGCAGCTGGCGAAAAAGACAGATATCTTTATGCCAAACATAGCTACAAAGTTGCTACTTATTTAGCAACACCTTAGTAGCACTTGTAGCTGAAGGAATACTTGCACACCAGTAACATTATCCCCTTGAGTCCTCGTATTTTAGAAGAAGAGCTCCAGGCATGGACTGCCACCTTCAAAAGTATGATTTGAATTTGGAGATATTACGACCTGGAATTTATTTTACTTACCCCAAGCGTCATTAATGAACACATTGGATGTTTGACCGGCTGAGCCTCGAATTCCCAACCCTCCGGTTATGAGTTCAACGTCTTTGCAGAATGAGATACTGTGGTTCCTAAAGAGCTGTTTATATGTATAGTTAATCTTATATAAACATATACAGGGTGTTTCAAAAATGACCGGTATATTTGAAAAATCAATAAAAGCTAAACGGACAGGGATAGAAATTCACAGTATATTGCAATGTACTTGGGACAATTGTAAATTTTCAGTCAGACACACTTTATAATTAGTTACACTATTCCACAACAGATGGCGCTGAAGTCTGTAAATCTAAACTACGATATTTGTCTGTGGAGACTCTTAAAAGACCAGGTGTACCACTACTATCCAGAAACAAGTGAATAACTGGAACAGTACATCTGTTCTGCATGTGAAGCCATCCCGCCTGAGACGTTTACACGGGTTTGGGATAATTTCGTTCTGAGAATACACCATATTATTGCTACTCATGGCGGATACCTGGAAAATATCGCAGTTTAGATTTTTCCAGACTGCAGCGTCATCTGTTGTGGAACATTGTAACTAATTTTGAGAGTTTGTGTGCCTAAACATTTAATATTGTCCTAAGCATATGCAATAAACTGTGTATTTCTATCACTGTACGTTTAGTTTTTATTGAATTTTCAAATATACCGGTTATTTTTGAAAAACCCTGTATTTCGAGGAAAAAAAATTCATTTCAAACCAATTATAATTTTAAAAATAGTATTTTGTGTAACGAACTAACCTAATAGTGTGCTATTGCTTTAAGGACAAAAGATAGGTGAGTGTAAATTATTAATAAACCTCTTTAGCAGTGACGACAATTACACCGTATAATGAATCTATGACACTTCTTAAATTATTAGTAAAATCCTTTTCCTTACACAACCACTTTTTAGTCCTTTCAAGCCATTTTTAATTTATTCTCGATCGTAATCATCTAACAATAATTAGTCTCGTAAGAGTAATTCATCATAGAAAATAGTTTTCATAAAGTGATGAAAGTAACAATCTCTCTTTTATAATTTGAAATGTTTATATAGTACTGAGGTGCTTAGTATCATAAAAAAATTTCGTGAAAAAAAAGAGAGTAAAATAATTTTAAAAAATTAATCGAATTCTTACGGAATCCTTTTCCCATTAAGTTTTGGGAAAATGTTTAGCTAGAAATTTTTCTCCAAAAGTTGAAGTATCGCTCTTAAATGAGAGATTTAAATTTCTTTTTTTTTTCTTACTCTTTCTCTTACTCTTTTTTTTCTTATCTCTTTTAAAGCATGGATGCAAATTAGTATCCTTTAGATTAATTGAAAATTTTGCGAAAGATTTAGGAGTGAGGAAAAAAAACCGTTCCAGAAATGTGAAAAATCTTTCTATGAAAATACAGACATAAAAGTTACCAAAATTTATATTAAACGTCAGAATTTTGCATTAATTTTGAACAGAGTGGTACTTATACAGAATTTAAACAAACCTTGGAAACTAAAGATATTTTTTTGTAAATAAACCTTAACTCATGTAAGAAGAGCTATGTATTAAATAAAATACATTAAATTATGTTATATTATAAAACTAAAATTGATGTTTTAGAAACGTTTTAAGTGTGATTGTATTAAAATACTCAGTATAATGTAAATTTATTAATAAATTTGTATTAAATGCTATTTACATATAAACTAAAATTTAATTTAAGTTCCTAACAATAAAAAGAATTATCTAAAAATTTCGTCATTGAATAAGCAAATATGACTAGATATGATTCATAGTCAAAATTTTCTTTTAATTATTAAAGGTGTACATAAGTATAGAATTACTCAATAGCTAGGATATACAAATAGCTAGGATACAAATAGGATACAAAGGCTAGGATACAAATATATTGAAATGATATTTTAAATGATAATTCTGATTAAGATGGTTTTGGATAGCAAAGATATATTCGGGACTTAGATTTTTTTAGGGGAATTCATGCACACAAGTAATATTATCCCCCTGAGTCCTCGTAATTTGGAAAAAGAGCTCCAGGCATGGACTACCACCTCCAAAAGTATAATATTAACTTGGACATTGATACCTGTCACCTATTTTACTTGCCGCAGGTGCCATTAATGAAAACCTAGGATGTTTGACCGGATCGAGCCTCGAATTTCCAACCCTCCGGTTATGCGGAAAACGTCTTTGGCAGCTGAGATACCATGGTTCCTAAACAGCTGTTTATAAGTATAGTTAATCTTACATAAAAATATATTTTGAGGAAAACTTTTTATTTTAAACCAATTATAATTTTAAAAATATGCTATTGTCTTAAAGACAACAACTAGGTTTGTGTAATTTATTAATAAACCCCTTTAGCAGTGAAGCCAATTACACCTTATAATGAATCTATGACACTTCTTAAATTATTAGTAAAATCCTTTTTCCTTACACAACCGTTTTTTAGTCCTTTCAAGCCATTTTTAATTTGTACTCGATCGTAATCATCTAACAATAATTAGTCTCGTAAGAGTAATTCATCATAGAAAATAGTTTTCATAAAGTGATGAAAGTAACAATCTCTCTTTTATAATTTGAAATGTTTATATAGTACTGAGGTGCTTAGTATCATAAAAAATTCCGTGACGAAAAAAAAGAGTAAAATGATTTTAAAAAATTAATCGAATTCTTACGGAATCCTTTTCCCATTAAGTTGTGGAAAAATGTTTAGCTAGAAATTTTTCTTCAAAAGTTGAAGTATCGCTCTTAAATGAGAGATTTAAATTTCTTTTTTTTCTTACTCTTTCTATCTCTTTTGAAGCATGGATGCAAATTAGTATCCTTTAGATTAATTGAAAATTTTGCGAAAGATTTAGGAGTGAGGAAAAAAAAAGCGTTCCAGAAATGTGAAAAATCTTTCTATGAAAATACAGACATAAAAGTTACAAAAATTAATATTAAACGTCAGAATTTTGCATTAATTTTGAACAGAGTGGTACTTATATAAAATTCAAACAAATCTTGGAAACTAGAGATATTTTTTAAATATACCTTAACTCATGTAAGAAGTGCTATATATTAAATAATTTTTTATATAATAATGTTATAAATTATGTAATTAAATTATGTTATATTATAAACTAAAAATGATGTTTTAGAAATGTTTTAAGTGTGTTTTTATAAAGTGCTCAGTATAACGTAAATTTTTAAATAAATTTTATTAAATATTACTTATATATAAACTAAAATTTAAGGTCTTAACGATAAAAAAGAATTATGAACTAATTTATTGTTAAAATATTCTTTTAATTATTAACCCTCTGACTGCTCATCCCGCGATTTCCACGGGAAATTCAAATGCAGCAAAATTTGCTCATCCCGCGATTTTCGCGGGCATGTCTTTTTCTTCCTTTATTAAGAAGCACATTCCGCCTTTACACCGTTTAGCCAGTGGAATAAATTATCTACAGTATTAGACATTTAAATAGGTAATAAATAGAATTATATGACTAGAACTATAGTTATATTAAGTAATAGAATTATAGATATTATGATATAAATAGAAATTAACTGTATTTCAATTGAAATTTATTAAAAAATAAATTTTTATGTGATAACATCTAAAATTAGTTTTTCTGAAAGCTTAGTTTCTCATGATAAAATTCAATATAAAAAATCTTTTCTAGAAAAAAAATTAGTATTTCAATTCTCCTTTATATATATATATATATATATATATATATATATATATATATATATATATATATATATTTATATATGTATATATATATATATATATATATATGTATATATATATATATGTATATATATATATATATATATATATATATATATAATATATTTATATATGTATATATATATATGTATATATATATATATGTATATGTATGTATATATGTATATATATATATATATATATATATATATATATATATATATATATATATATATATATATATGTATATATATATGTATATGTATATATATATATATATATATATATATATATATGTGTGTATATATATATATGTATATGTATATATATATATATATATATATGTATATATATATATATATATATATATATATATATATATATATATATATATATATATATATATATATATATATATATATATATATATATATATATATATATATATATATATATATATATATATATATATATATATATATATATATATATATATATATATATATATATATATATATATACTTAAAATATGCAACAAAAAAATACGCAATTTTTAAAGAGATCTCGGTTTACAAATTGAGCAGTCAGAGGGTTAAAGGTGTTTACAAGTATACGAGGCGCATCCAGAAAGTATGTTTCCCTATTTAAAAGAAAAAAAGCCTGATCTTAATAGTGTCAAACCTTGTAAGGAGCAAACTCTACAAAGGTAAGCTCGAGACTACAAGAATAACTGAAAACCTAGATCACTAGGGAACCTCGGGCTCGAGACCCCGTTATATACCTAAAGGAGATATACCCCTTAGATGTCTCATTTAGCCCTACCCAGATGACACGTACGGCTTGAGCTTGTGGACGTGGACACTAGAGACTTGTCCCCTGGAAAAGTATGTAAGTGGGACATTATTTAGTGTGGGTCTGTAGTGCAGAATCTTATTACCGATGTTATAAAAATATTAAGCCTTTACAAATACCTTTTAAACACTATTCGGAAATAACATATTTAAGGTAAGTGAAATTTTTAGATGTTTCAATTAAATTAATAGATGTTTTAAAAAAGACTAAATTAAATATGTGTTGAATATTTTTACACTTATTATTTTTTAACTCTATGTAGATGCATAGTTTTAAAATAATAAAAAAGGATAATAAGACCTATTTTTGGAATTAGAAACTATTGAATATTTGTGAAATTATTGGTTCTAAGCAAGATTATGTATAAATTATCTACAAATTAAAGTAAGATTATATGAAATCTTCAGATGTTTCAATTGAATTAATAGATGTTTTAAAAGATAAAATTAAATATGTGTAGAATACTTTTACACTCTTTATTTTTTAAACTTTAAATACATACATAGTTTTAAAATAATAAAAAATAGTAATAGGATTTTTTTTTGGAATTAGAAATTATTGAATAAAGAAAACACCGATACTAAATTATAAATTAGGGCATAATTTTGGTTCTAATTTCTTATATTTTAACATGAAAGAAATGCAACAAAACTGATCTTTCGAGATGTTGGAAAATGAATTTTTGAGAATGAGAACATCGATGATCACTATCCTCTTCTTCATTCATTCATACAATTTTGTTTTATAATCTTAACAGTCTAAAAATTGAAAGGTGAAAATATCTTATACCTTGCAGGAATTGAATTTTTAAATAAATGTCACTTGACATCGTTATAATAGAGCGGTTGGTTTGGTTTGGTTTGGAGTGCTACGGTTTACTTTTCTTTGCGACACGAGGGCTAATGAGACCGGGACCTACTGCTTGAAGCCGATTACGAACGGCTACGAACATCCATGCCACATTCAAACCTACAAACACTAGTACCGAAGGCCAGCACTCTAACCATTCAGCAAAGCTCGGCAATTAGAGCAGTGATTCTCACTTTTTGATAAGCGGACAAAATATAATAAAAAAATTATATGCAAAATTATAGGGGTTTAAAGAGTATTATTAAAAGAAATATAATAAGTGGCATATTGAACACCTGAAAATAAGAAACCATAATTTAATTGGTACACCAATAAAAAAGTTTCACCATCCCTGAACTTGGAATAATATAATCTAGTAAATTTAATTGCGTCTAATTAAATTTGAAAAGCATTTTACCCTTACACTTAAAAGTGTATTATAAAAATGTCGGAGACACACAATAGATTTTACTAGAACATACTTTAGAGGAAAAGTAGGACTCCTGTTTCATTTTAAAATAAATGCTGAAGGTTAAAACTTAATTGATTTAATGCGATAGAAATTAAAAGAAATATTTGTACAGTAACTTATATTTCTCCATTTGACACGCATTTCCACTCTGTCATTCTATAAATACCTTAATTAACTTTAATGCGACGCTCTTTTAATTAAGTGTGGTTTTTTCGATAATTTGTGCTCTCTCGTCCTCATAAATCTTTCAAGTGGCATTAGTGCTATTTAAGACAAATGATGAAATGCAGAACATCAGAGTTTAAAAATACCAGAACGTTTTAATAATTTGGACTAGAGACTCATGAACTGCTGTAGTGCAGAATCTTATTACCGATGTTATAAAAATATTAAGCCTTTACAAATACCTTTTAAACACTATTCGGAAATAACATATTTAAGGTAAGTGAAATTTTTAGATGTTTCAATTAAATTAATAGATGTTTTAAAAGATTAAATTAAATATGTGTTGAATATTTTTACACTTATTATTTTTTAACTCCATGTAGATGCATAGTTTTAAAATAATAAAAAAGGATAATAGGACCTATTTTTGGAATTAGAAACTATTGAATATTTGTGAAATTATTGGTTCTAAGCAAGATTATGTATAAATTATGTACAAATTAAAGCAAGATTATATGAAATCTTCAGATGTTTTAATTGAATTAATAGATGTTTTAAAAGATAAAATTAAATATGTGTAGAATACTTTTACACTCTTTATTTTTTTAACTTTAAACACATACATAGTTTTAAAATAATAAAAAATAGTAAGAGGATTTATTTTTGGAATTAGAAATTATTGAATATTTGTGATATTATTGGTTATAAGCAAGATTATGTATAAATTATGCAAATAGTTATGTATAAATTATGTATAAATTAAAGCAAGATTATGTGAAATTTTCAGATGTTTCAATTGAATTAATAGATATTTTAAAAGATAAAATATGTGTAAAATACTTTTACACTTTTTATTTTTTAACTTTAAATACATGAATACTTTTAAAATAATAAAAAAATGTAATATGATATATTTTTGGAATTAGAAACAATTGAATATTTGTGAAATTATTGGTTCTCAGCAAAATTATGTACAAATTATGCAAGTAATTATGTATAAATTATGTATAAATTAAAGCAAGATTATGTGAAATTTTCAGATGTTTTAATTGAATTAATAGATGTTTTAAAAGATGAAATTAAATATGTGTAGAATACTTTTACACTTTTTATTTTTTAACTCTAAATATATGCATAGTTTTAAAATAATAAAAAAGTGTAATAGGATCTATTTTTGAAATTAGAAACTATCGAATATTTGTGAAATTATTAGTTCTAAGCAAGATTATGTAGAAATAATGTACCGTATTAGGTTTTCAGCTATTGGTGTTGTACTCAATTCAGATTGTTAAAGGCACATAAAATAAATTTCCAATAAGTACTACACAATGTAAGTGAAATTTTCATTTGTTTCAATTGAATCAATAGAAACTAATGATACTTTAGAAGAAACTTTGAAATAGAAAATAGTGATACTTTAGAAAACATAAAAATAAGTTTTTATAGTATTCTTTTACACTTTTCCATTTTTAACTAGTGAATATTTGTAAAATTATTGGTTCTAGGCAAGATTATATAGGAATCAGGTGCCGTATCAGTTCTCAAATTATTGGTATTTTGCTCAATTCAGATTTTTTAAAGCACATAAGTGAGATTTTCGTATGTTTCAAATGAATCACTAGATACTTTATAAAGTAAAATTAAATTTGTATAGTTTACTTTAACATTTTTTTTTCACTTTTAACTCTACAGAGATGCAAAATATAAAATAACAAGAGTAGCAAGAACTGTTTTTTGAAATAGAAACTAGTGAATATTTGGGAAATTATTGGTTCTAAGCAGGATTATGCAGAAATAATGTACCGTACTAGTTCTCAAGTTATTGGTGCTTTGCTCAATTCAGATTGTTAAACGCACATAAAGTAAAACTCCAATAAGTACTATACAATGTAAGTGAAATTTTTATCTGTTTCAATTGAATAAATATATAGTTAATAAGATAAAAATAAGTTTTTATAGTATTCTTTTATACTTTTCATTTTTAGCTATACATAAATCATAGTATTAAATAATAAAGAGCAAACTGGATTATTTTTAAAATAAAACTAGTGAATATTTGTAAAATTATTGGTTCCAGGCAAGATTGTACAGTAATCAAGTGCCGTATTAGCTCTCAAATTATTGGTGATTTTCCTCAATTCAGATATTTAAGGCACATAAAGTAAATCTCCCATAAGTGCTTCTCTGTGACTTTTTTGTATGTTTCGAATCAATCAATATATACTTTATAAGATAAATTAAATTTGTATAGCATACTATTACATTTTTTCATCTTTAATATGCTAAATAGAAATAACACTAGTAGTAAGAACTATTTTTTGAAATAGAAACTAGTGAATATTTGTAAAATTATTGGTTCTAGGCAAGATTATATATCAATCATGTATCACATTATGTCTCAAATTATCTTTGCTCTTGGTCATTTAAAATTTTTTTAAACTCCTAAAGTGAATCTTCCATTAGTGCTTCGCAATGTAAAGTGAACTTTTCATACGTTCCAAATGAATCAATATACTTTAAAAGATAAAATTGAATTTGCATTGCATACTTTTATACTTTTTAATTTTGAACTCTACATAGATGTATAGTTTTAGGTAAAAAAAGTAACAGAAACTGTTTTTTTAAATTAAAAACTAGTGAATATTTGAAAAATTACTGGTTCTAGGAAATATTATGTAGCAACCATATACCGCATGGGTTCTTGAATTATTGGTGATTTTGCTCAGTTCAGATATTTTAAGGCACGTAAAGTAAATATCTAACAAGTACTTTTTGTTAGGTTGGCCATATATTTTTAAATAAGTTAATTTAAATAAATAAAAGTAATTAGTTTATTTGAAAATTTAGTGAATAACTTTTAATTAATATAAAAATTACCTAAAAAAGTAAACTTAATCACCTCCATATATTTTTATAAATCGTAGAATGATTTAACTTTGACAAAACT
This sequence comes from Pardosa pseudoannulata, assembly GCA_032207245.1. Lineage (NCBI taxonomy): Eukaryota > Metazoa > Arthropoda > Arachnida > Araneae > Lycosidae > Pardosa > Pardosa pseudoannulata. The sequence goes on along the minus strand of CM063498.1, from coordinate 142,950,733 downwards.
ATTACTATCTTTTTTTTCTACTTTGATTTAGTATGCTTAAAAAATTATCTCTTAGCGTTCTTTTATCATTTAAAATTACTATTAAAGCCTCAAGTTTTTATCAATTTCTTTGTCATGTTCATTGAATTACTTTAAGGTCATGAAACATTGCATCACGTATAAAGGCTAAAGCGAACTCAATGTTTGTTCATTTTCAATAATTCTTTTGTCTATAAAGTTGGGCAATTCTTATTACAAACATTAAGTTAAACTTTTATACAAGTATTAATTCCCGAAGAGATTATTTTCGCACGTGTTCCATCATGCGCTACACAAATTAATTCTCTTAATAACTCAAAATCACTATCTGTACGATTTTTCCCTTCGTATTATGATTTTAATGGGAATAATTTCATTACTACCGCACTATACAAAAATTTCAAATAAATCAGATGTATTATCGCAATATTATATAAAAATTGGTATGATTTGTTTAGAAAAACATATTCATCCTCACTTATAGAAAAATCTTCATCGTTGTAATAAGATTTAATTTTCAAAGAGTATAAGACTTTTTCGCAATCTAGAAGTTTGCTGAAAATACATCTTCATCTTATGTAATTTTATATTGGCATTAGATCTTGGCAGTTATTATCTGTAATATGATTAAAATGTTTCATTGCAGATAATTCTACTAACGGAAAATAGTGAATACTATCACACAATTATGGAGTTTATTCTTCTACTGAATACCACATTATATTTCCATTTTTACTTATCAATAAACAGTACATTTCAACACTTTAATAAAATATCTCGTCTAGTTCACTTATTTCTTAATAACTATGGAAAAACAAATATTATCATTTCCAAATATTACTCCACTCTAACTCTTCTACTCGATGGGCAGATTTGTGTCAAAACAACACATTCCAAGATTTGATGACTAAGTGTTTCAAACATAAAACAAATAAACATCTAGTTAATAATATTTCAAGCATGTTATTCCCAATATCTTACGTAAAAGCAAGATTTTTCTTTGATTCTCATAGTAGATTTTTGGAAACACGGAAGTAAAATTGAATTGAGGTCGAATTCATCCAAGATGCGTCATGTGTATATTAACAGCAGATAATGTTCTGCTGATGTTCTATTTATTTTTAAAGCAATTCATTTAATATTATTGAGGTGATGAATGTTTTTATGTAAGAATTTCTTAACCCATATTGGACCGCTGTCCTATAAATAGGGCAGCAAATAATATTCCATTGAATAATAAAGTTATAAATATTTTCTGAGTGGATTTTATTTTAACACCTTTAAAATAAACACATTTTATCAAAGTAACACACACAAAAAAAAAAACCCTGAGAAATCAAATTATATTGTATTGTAAAATTCATTTTTAGCAACCGCTTAAAAATTGACATTTTTTAATCTTTAATTTTATATTTATTATTATTTTTTTTCAAACATTGTGGAGATTACTTTTAGTTTAAAAACAGAGCTAATAATGTAGCTGAAAGGTTTTGTTGAAAAATATATTTTACAAGTGTGTTTTGTAAGTTAAAAAAAGGTGCCCTAAAATTAAGACGGCGGCCCAATCCTGATTATTTTTCAATGAATTCGATATTGCATTGATAGCGCACATTATTTTCTTATCTTACAATGAAAACCAGTTCAAACACCTGTTCACATGCCTGGACACAACAAGGGGTAAATATATGTCTATTCTATTCAGAAAAACTGGAGATTGCAAAATAAACTTACTATCTTACAGCCAGTTCAATAACTGCAAGGGAAAACCAACAACAGTATGCTTAAAATGTAATGTTGGATTTTGTTTAGACTATTTCCCAAAATTTGAATCAGCCTAATGCAATGTAAGGGGTATTTGTTAAATTTTAGTAGTGTATTGGACCGTTGTCCTATTTATAAGACAGCCAATTACATAAAAAAATTAAAAATATTTTTTTCAAAATTTTGGTTTTATATACTTAGTTACATCATATTAATGATATGGATTAAGTTTTAATAACTTACAGAAATATTTAGTTGGTGTGGTACAATATGGGTTAACCCTTAATTTGACAAGATATTTTTTCAAATATTTTTTTTATTTCTGTTATTTTTTCATGTCTGTGTAGACATTAGGATCTCTGTAAAATAAACAAAAAATATATCATTTTCCATTTTTGAGATAATTAATGTCCGCTGTGGCGAACACTGACAATTATGTTATATAGTAGTTATAAATATACATGTCTGGTGTAGCGGCCTTTGGTTTTTTACTCTTTTTTGGGAACTAATATTTCTCTGGTAATCTGCATTTTATGGAAGATTTCAATTTAAAAAAAAGCATGTATTTCTCTTATCCAATCATAATTATAATATTCCCACAGAATTAAAAATTCCTTTAAAGCAGTTCCCAGGATCAAACATAGGATCTTAGTGGAACATGTTGAACCCTAATTTCTCCAATAAAAATATTACAGATGTGTCTTAATAAAAACATGACCACCCGAAAACGTGGAACTGATTTCAGAAATGGCATGGGAAAAGTCCAGCAAAAACTTGTTATTATTATTATTTGGTTCCTTGGATAACTTTATAAATAATCTATATAAATTTTTTTTATGTGTTAGAAGAAATAACTAGAATATTTATAATAACCTGGTTTATTTTATTTTATGATTTATTTATTTTTAATTTAAGCTCATTTAATTCATAATATTTAATTTTACAAAACAAAGAAATATTTTTATTTAGGGCCTAACATTGCTAGTACTCACTTATGTGCGAGCTAAAAAACTGTCAAATTATCTCTTTGGAGAATGAGGATAATCATACTATCTTTCATTCTTGAAAAAGATAATCTGTGCTCTCTTAGATGCTGCATTTGATAGCCATAAATTGATATACCGATAAGCGTAATGTATACTCGTTACAGCTAATAGCTGAAGGAACTCAAAGGATATAAATACTTTCGTTTATACAACATTAAGTAATAATAGGAAAATTGAAAATAAAATTTCCTCATGTATTTTAACTAAATTGCAGAAAAAAAGAAATGAATTAAGTAATTATTTAGATGAACTTATGATATTAAACTAATCCTATCTGTGTGTATTATACATATATGGTTATAGTCCATTTTATATACCTATAGAAGTATCAAACTTACTCGACTTTTTTTAAATGGGAAAAGGATATAAATACTTTCGTTTAAACAATATTAAGTAATAACAGGAAAATTTGAAAATAAAATTTCCTTATGTAATTTAACGAAATTGCAGAAAAAAGAAAAGAAATATATTAAGTAATTATTTATACAAACCTAGGATATTAAACGAAACTCATCCCATCTGTGTGTATTATACATATATGGTTATTGTCCATTTTATACACCTATATAAGTATCAAACGTACTCGACTTTTTAAATGGGAAAAGGATATAAATACTTTCGTTTAAACAATATTAAGTAATAACAGGAAAATTTGAAAATAAAATTTCCTCATGTAATTTAACGAAATTGCAGAAAAAAGAAAAGAAATAAATTAAGTAATTATTTAGACGGACCTAGGATGACTAAACTCATCCTATCGGTGTGTAATATACATATATGCTTGTTGTGCACTTTATACACCTATATAAATATCAAACTTACTCGACTTTTTAAATGGGAAAAGTATATAAATACTTTCGTTTATACAATATTAAGTAATAATAGGAAAATTGAAAATAAGATGTAATTTCCTCATGTATTTTAACTAAATTGCAGAATAAAGAGAAAAAATGAAATAAGTAATTATTTAGATGAACCTAGGATATTAAACTAAACTCATCCTATCTGTGTTTATTATACATATATGGTTATTGTCCATTTTATACACCTATATAAGTATGAAAATTACTCTACTTTTTAAATGGGAAAAGGATATAAATACTTTCGTTTATATAATATTAAGTAATAATAGGAAAATTGAAAATAAAATTTCCTCATGTATTTTAACTAAATTGCAGAAAATAGAAAAATAAATTAAGTAATTATTTAGATGGACCTAGGATGACTAAACTGATCGTATATGTGTGTAATATACATATATGGTTATTGTGCACTTTATACACTTATATAAGTATCAAACTTACTCGACTTTTTAAATGGGAAATGCATATAAATACTTTCGTGTATACAACATTAAGTAATAATAGGAAAATTGAAAATAAAATGTAATCTCCACATGTATTTTAACTAAACTGCAGAAAAAAGAAAAGAAATAAATTAAGTAATTATTTAGACGGACCTAGGATATTAAACTAAACTCATCCTATCGGTGTGTAATATACATATATGCTTGTTGTGCACTTTATACACCTATGAAAGTCTCAAATTTACTCGACTTTTTAAATGGGAAATGCATATAAATACTTTCGTGTATACAACATTAAGTAATAATAGGAAAATTGAAAATAAAATGTAATCTCCACATGTATTTTAACTAAACTGCAGAAAAAAGAGAAAAAAAATAAATTAAGTAATTATTTAGACGAAACTAGGATATTAAACTTAACTCATCCTATCTGTGTGTATTATACATGTATGGTTATTGTCCACTTTATACACCTATATAAGTATCAAACTTACTCTAATTTTTAAATGGGAAAAGGATATAAGTACTTTCGTTTTAAATATAATAAAAAATCAAAATAAAATAATTGTGCATATTTGAATTTATTCTTGAAAATAAAAAGTTGTATACCAGTACTATTTAATATTTGTACTAAACTAGATTAAGAGAAACTTTTAAAACATTTCATGTTTTTGTTGGTTCAGTGCGGAAATGCTTGATGTATATCATGTACCTCTTTTCAGATGCTGTTGAAAATGAGACATTAAACACGTCTCTCATTGTCAAAATTAACTCCAAATTATTCGGTATTGTTACCAGATGCCACATCTCCTCTGTAAAATATTAGCCTCTCTAAATCAGGGGTATTTAACATGAGTACTCGAGATTTCTGTTGTCAACGAATCGCTTTATTTCTGAGACAGGGGTATTGTTAAAATGTAAGCAGCATGAAAAGGGCATGAAAGGATAAACACTCTTTAAATATATTCACAGCTCGAGATAACAAAGTCACTGAGATACTTGGTGTTAAGGTGTTAATTAAGTAAAAGAGAATTAAACTATTTTAGCTAATGTTGTCACTATTTACAAGTTTTGTAAAGAAATCCGTGGGACGAATAATCAATGAAATATTCTGCAACTGACGGAAAGTTAATTAATGACACTTAATAACCAGCATTTTATATATTTAGAAAATTATGTACAAAACATTTTTAAATTCATCCTAATTATTTTCATTCAATTTGAAGGTTAAAAATTCCTCTGTATAACAAATTCTTTTTTATTGTGCATTCTTTTATTTCAATAATTTTTGACACTTTTTTTAATTCTGAAAAAAATATATAATGCCGTCACTATCTGAAATGCTCTTTATATGTATTTTTTTTACAGAATTTATCAGAAAACTATTTTACTTGGTGTAGGAAAAGAAATTATACAATGAAAACCTATATAATTTTTCAGTGAATACTTTTACATTATTCATAAATTTTTCTTCAAATCAGTCCTAATCTTAAAAAAGGAATTTAAGAAATGGAATAAAGTATAATTTTTTTACTCATTTATCTCAGAAATTGATCTGGTGAATTTGTGGTGAATTTCGTGGGTATGGTGAATATTTTACCAGATCCACTGAAAGATATCGTGCAGATGTAATAAACTATCCATTGTTATATTTTTGATTGAGTATTTTTTTACCTCATTCATCAATTTCTTTAATATTAGATATAAATGACATTCTTACAGAAAATATTAACTTCAAAATATTTTAACTCGAACTTGAAATAATTTATCTCTTCATCTGACTACCTACAAGAATATACCAAGAAAATATATCAAAAACTTATTGCCCCTGTCTTCCTCTGTTTTACTGTTTTAATGTAGTTTTAATTTTTCCTTAATTTTTTATAAGTCAAAATTATCAAATTCATCAAAATTCATTCAAAGTGATTGATCCGGAATTATTATAATTAATTTCAAATGCTAAGACTTAATTTGTATTTATAGTGATGTATTAGACATAAGTGAATAAATGCTATTTATGTTTAAGATGATTATGATAATTCCATAGAAAAGCATAATATTACAATTATACATAAATTTACAATTACAATTATATTATTACATTTAGAATTACAATCATACATAAATTATAATTTTATAATTATATATAAAGCTTATAATATTACACATACATTGACTATGTTTGTATTTATACTGCTTTATTAGACATAAGTTACTATTCGGTAAACACTACTATATTTGTAGAAGAACTAGTATTATTATATTGAAAAAGCAGTAGATTCTTAACAAATATTACTCATACATTGAGTCAGTTTATATATAGACTGTTCTATTAGACATAAGTCAGTTCTCATTACTAAGTAAATACCATGGTATTTGTAGAATATTTATTGTCACTCCAATGTTAAATATTAGATGGTTACCAAATATTACTCATATTTGATACATACTTTCATATTTCAGAAATGAAATTTGAACCATATAACATCTATCTAAACTTTTGAAATTAGACCTATAATTTAAGTACATTAAATTTAATTAGGATATTTATACTTACCTTTTTTTTGAAATCTTTTATTGTATCTTCTGTGATTCGTGGTAAGATATTTACTTTTCAGTAAACACTACTATACTTGTAGAAGAACATAATTTGTATATATGTAGAAGAGTTTGTAGAAGAATTTCTATTGAAAAAGCATTAGATTCTTAACAAATATATTGAGTCAGTTTATATATAGACTGTTCTATTAGACATAAGTCAGTTCTCATTACTAAGTAAATACCATGGTATTTGTAGAATATTTATTGTCACTTCAATGTTAAATATTAGATGGTTACGAGGTATTACTCATATTTGATACACACTTTCATATTTCAGAAAAGAAACTTGAACCATATAACATCTATCAAAACTTTTGAAATTAGACCTATAATTTAAGTACATTAAATTTAATCAGGAAATTTGTTCTTACTTTTTCTGTTGAAATCTTTTATTGTATCTTCTGTGATTCGTGGTAAGATATTTACTTTTCAGTAAACACTACTATACTTGTAGAAGAACATAATTTGTATATATGTAGAAGAGTTTGTAGAAGAATTTCTATTGAAAAAGCATTAGATTCTTAACAAATATATTGAGTCAGTTTATATATAGACTGTTCTATTAGACATAAGTCAGTTCTCATTACTAAGTAAATACCATGGTATTTGTAGAATATTTATTGTCACTTCAATGTTAAATATTAGATGGTTACGAGGTATTACTCATATTTGATACACACTTTCATATTTCAGAAAAGAAACTTGAACCATATAACATCTATCAAAACTTTTGAAATTAGACCTATAATTTAAGTACATTAAATTTAATCAGGAAATTTGTTCTTACTTTTTCTGTTGAAATATTTTATTGTGACTTCTGTGATTTGTGATAAGATATTTAATTTTAGTATTTCTACACATCGCATAAATTTCTTTGGTTTAATCTTTTGCCCTCTTCGATTCTACAACAGCTTTTTTGTAAGGAAATTAATAAAAGTGCTGTACTCTTGAAATAAAACATGTCCCTAGAAATGTTTTTTCATTAAATGGGAATTCTATTGGACTGTCAAACATACTCTCCTGCGAGTAATTTAGTATAGTAGTTTTAAATTATACAATTAAATCAAAGAAATGAACTGAAATAAGATTAACATTAGCTTTTATGAAAAAAAAACTAAGAAATTATTTGCTAGAGATCAATGTCCTAATAGATTAAAAAAAATAACATACGTTCTAGTATAAAATCAAAAAACCAGAAGGTATGAAAATCTCTTAGCTTTCCCATTTTTTTGTGGTAATATTTTCAAGTTAATTTTCTATGCTAGATTCAAGCTCCGGCACAAAACGCTTTATTTTATTGGAATAAAATTAAATTCCTAACGATATTGGAGCCGGATTCATTTCCTTAACTGACTGAAGCATAAATCTCCCGAAAATGAATCTAATTAAAAAAGAAGATGACAAAGACTTGCACGACTTAGTCTCGTATCAATAAGACATTGATTGAGAATTTATGACTCTCTGGAAAGATCTCACGCTGAAGTAAGAGCGCAATAAATTGAAAATCTGTTGATCCATACGAGGACACAAGAAAAAGAAGAATATCTGTTAATGTGCTGCAGATTGTAAGTTATTAAAATATGACTGAATTATTAATGCCGTCTTTTATCGGGGGATTAAAATAAATATATTTTTCGTGATTTCTAAGGTATGATGTATTAATGAAATAAATTGAATATTCTGCATCTTTCAATGTTATATTATCGATTGTTTACTTAAAAATATTTTATTTCAGTAGGTGAATATTTGGTTCATTGACTGTTTATATCCTGTTAAAGCGAGTCATTTATGTCAAATGTAAATTGATGAATATTTTAAGACTAAGTTATGGGTCCCACAGAATAAAACGTATAGGAAATTTAAACACATTTCGATATTTTTTTTATTCAATGTTGGGGTACTTGCCTTTCTTATGACTGGTTGATCAAAGCTCCAGATTTTGTTGTGGATTTTATTTTGAGAGCACCACATAGCGGCTAACATTGCTCTCCTCGAGTTGACAGTAGAATTGTGTCCTAGCTATACTCGGAAACCGAAAACAAGTTCATCGGGAGTGAGCTATCAGCTAACCTCTATACAATCTACGCTGCAGAGAATTGAATATTACAGCCTGTCCTCATTAGCGATAGGATGTCATTTTAAACACCATGGGATACCATGGATTATACTATATATATGTGCACACATTTATACATACATATACATGTCTTTCCTCATGATTTGGTTCAGGTTTGCACTTAGTTCTTCTACTGCTGTAACATCACTAGTTGTTAGGTAGTATACCTTTTAGTTGAATGCTAACATTTTAATAAATAGACATCTATAAGATCTTAAGGCATTCATTTCAACAAAAAACACTCGCAATTCATTCCTAATTATAATTCGAAAAAAAAAAAAAAACTTTCAGGAAGGCAAAGAGATGGGACCAAAATTTTTCGACTCAGATGGCAACCAGCATGCTGCATTTCTTTTCGCTAAAGGTGAAGATTTTGTAGACTCGTCCATTAGCATTGGCTGGATGAAAATTAGTTTGTCGTACTAATATAAATTGGGATAATTTAATTGGTATGCGTTGTACATTCTGAAAATATTGCTAAAAAAGTATTTCCATGTGATTAAAATTGTTTAAAATGTTGTACATCTTAATATTTTTATCTGCAAATTTTGCTAAAATTAGTACTTCTTGTGTTTTAACCCTCTAAGTGGTTCGCACGTACAATTCACGTACAATTTTCGACCTCCAAAAAAGTTCCGAAAATGGATGTAATGTACATTTCTGCCAGTATTTTCCCCCATGGAGTTTTGAGATAGGAGGATCAGGTCGATTGTTTAGGAACTGCACCCCTCTTTGACTGACATTTATTGAGGGATGCACCCCTACACAATGAAGCACAAAGACGCTGATAGCTTTTCATGGCGTTGTAAATCTCTATTTCGAAGTATTTCGTTTGTAGGAACAGATTTATCTCTCATTGCACCCCTTAAATATCTTGGATGACTTTCGTAAAAAAAAATATAAATAATTCTCTCAAAGAATATTTTTATTTGTACTTTTAGAATCCATTATTTCTTATGGGATGATCTTCGAAACTTGACGAGCTTTATGTGTATTGAAAATTAACAATCTATAATATCTATTTATATATATAAATATCTATAACTGGTAGTAAAGGGACAGTAACGAGGGTGGGTTTCCCGTATTCCATTCTAGTCGACAAAGGGTGAAGTAAAAAATCATAGAACGCTTTGGCCACTGACACAATAAATCTTTAGCGTATTTTGGAGACGTTTTTTTCCTCGGTGTGTTCCACTGGGAGGGTTAAGTAAGTTTTAATTGTAATATTTCTTAGCATTTTCACTTGCAAAAGATTGCATAAAATGTTAAATTTTCTTAACTTTGAGTTAATATGTAATTTACGCCATTTTACTATTTGGAGATCAATACAAATTACCAAATTAATATGGTCTGAAAAAAACATGGTAGCGGTGACGGGCGGGGATTGGAAGATATGTTACATTCATTTTTTCTAACTCTACAACGAAAGATGAGGGTAAACGTAGGATGGGAGAACGATGAATACGGTATGTCGTATGGGATGATAAATTATAGACTGAATAAATCGAACATAAAAAGTAAGTATACGAATAGTGAAGGCACGATATATCCATATTCCACTTTATTAGGTTCTTAAAACTTTACTGCAGCAAAAGTTGTATAATATTTTGTACTAACCAATTCTATTTGACTCAGATGAGTTTGGATATACTTCCAGGGAGTTCCATAACTATGCAACTTTTGAGAAACTCAGTAGAATAGTTTTAAAGTAACTAAACAAATAAATATAAACAAACTTTATATTTAGGAATGAAGAATGAATAAGTTATTCGCATGCCTTCAAATGAATAACAGAAGAACAAAACATTTGTATTATCGTACGTTGTTTGATGATATTTTGAAGAACTCTGCTTTGTCTTAGAGATTCAGGCATAAATTGAATTTAAAATAATAAGGAAATCTTGAAGTTATTAAAAAGGTTGTTTAGACTCATATAATTTATATTATAGATAAATTTATATAAACTTTTACCCCAAAAAGCATCTACCAGCTTAAGGGGAAAGTGAATATTACAAAGTTTTTTTGTAAATTATTTATTTTGAGATGTGATACTTTGTACATACATATTGAAAATTCCGTTACAATTTCCTATAAAAATCCCAATGTAAAATCTTTGTAAACTTTACCAAATACTTCTATTATATAGTTAAGTAAATTTGCGATTTCATTTTCGGTTTGGACTTCATTAACATTATTAAATCTCTATGTAAATTTAAAACAGAAGAATTTTTCATGAAAATGAAACTTACAGATCTAGATGTAAATGATAGAAAATTGCTATTAAATCATTAAAGTAATAACGAAATAATTTAACTCTCCATTTTTAAGTGCTACATTAATACAAAATTAGAATAGAATAAAATTAAAGCTTGGGGAATATTTTAAAAATTAACAAAATATTTTAAGTAATTAAATTAAAAATATTATCAGCTTTTTCAAAACATTTATTTTTGTTCCATTTAAGTTTATATGGGTGCAAGTTTCAAAATTTTAATTTAATAAATTAAAAAATTCGAAATGCCTACCTTCTCATTCTTTTTACAGAACTAATTTTTACATAAACAGAAACATTGAAAATCGTACCAGTAATTTTCAGTTCTAGCCATTTTGAAACAAAAATAGTTTTAACGGCTTTTTAAATCACTAAATTAAAAATCTAAAAGAATAATTTTTAAAAAATTATTGTAACTTGTGGTTTTGTACATTAAATGTATATTTGTATTCATCATAAATATTTGGTAACATAAGAAAATATGTTATTTCACTAAAACTGAAACTAATGAATGTGAAAATAAAACTAATTATGTTATGGTGTATTATATTGTACTCTAGATTTGATTTGTTGTAATGAAATGCAATTTTTAAAACTAAAAAAAAATGCTGTATGTGTTGATAATAAATGCAGTTAATAATAAAATTTTCAAATATCTCACTAGTTATTTTGACCGAGTCACAACAATTTAGTAAGATGGATTCGAAGTAAGAAAATAAGAGAGAAAGATTCTGAATGAATTATATTTAAGAAAGCGTCATTAAGGAAGAAATCTTGTTTATGAGTGGTTTTATTATTTTCGGTATCCTGCAAGGTCACTTGCATGAACATGAATTTCGAATAGCTGAAATCGCGTGTTCTTAAGAGAAAACAATTTCCATCTTTCTTATAAGAAAATTAATATAAGAGAATTTCTTATAAGAGCATTGCCTATTTTGAAGGGACATTGTAAAAAAAGTATCACATTTTTGTTGCAAATTAAAAAAAAATATTTCGCTTATTTACAATTATCTTTTTTTATATCTTATTCACACACAAATCAGTAGGTTCTAGTGGAGTAAAATGAGTAAGAAAAAGCTCGATTTCTGATACCGCACTATATTTTACTATATTTTTATCATATAAATTTAGATTTTTTGCACAGTGAAAGGTGGAAGGAAACTTCCTGTCTCAGATAAACAAGACAGCCATGTAAACACATGTGTTTTTAGGGTTACAAGCTGAATTTCACTATTGTTGTATTAATTTACTGTATACTCCAACAATTAGATTTTAAAAAATACTATGTAATATTATTTACACCAAAGTTGAAGGTCATTACGTCTAAAAATTTAGAATTTTATAATAAATTGTTAAGCCTAAACAATACCCATTTTCCCCCATCACACAAAAATAATCATTAAACATAAAATATTTAAATATTCCTTCCTTGTTTTTGATTAACTGTTTTTCAGAAACCCTTCCAGTTGATTATTGAAAAAATATTGACCATAAAAGAAATAAAATATTACTTTTTTCAAAGTTTTTAAGACCTTAGTAAAGAAGAATTTATTCCTGATTTGCAAATAAGGCAACCTATGTTGACAAATGAAAAATATAAAACTTCTTAAGGAAAACAAATGTTTACCAACAAATGTTTAAAAATATACAAAAAGCTAAAATATAATTGTTAAAAGTTATGATGCATCTTTTAAGTAAATTATAATAAATACCCATTTTACACCACCAGACCCTATATTATGTTCTAATCAAACTTTGCTATGTTTAGTTACTATACAACGATGCTTACAAGTATTTCAAACACATGTAAGCACTAATAAACAAAAATAATTATATAAAAATTATGACTTATTTCATTATAATTAATAAAATACCGATCTTAAAACCTATTTCCTAAATTCTGTCTATCTTAATAATAAATAAATTTATAGCTAATCTTCTTCTGTTTAATTTTGTTTCGTACTTAATGAGTTTCATCAGTTTAGTTACTATACAACGATACTTACAAGTATTTCAAACATATGTAACCACTAATAAACAAAAATAATTATATAAAAAGTATGACTTATTTCATTATAATTAATAAAATACCGATCTTAAAACCTATTTCCTAAATTCTGTCTATCTTAATAATAAATAAATTTATAGCTAATCTTCTTCTGTTTAATTTTGTTTCGTACTTAATGAGTTTCATCAGTTTAGTTACTATACAACGATGCTTACAAGTATTTCAAACATATGTAACCACTAATAAACAAAAATAATTATATAAAAATTATGACTTATTTCATTATAATTAATAAAATACCGATCTTAAAACTTACTTCTCTAATTCAGTCTATCTTAATAATAAATAAATTTATAGCTAATATTCTTCTGTTTAATTTTGTTTCGTACTTAATGTGTTTCATCATATCACAGTATTTATTTTGATTGAATTACTAAGGTTGCAAGATATATTGGGAGAAAATAAGAAAGGAATTGCCTCCATGAAAGAATCATTACTGGGAGAAATCTTGTGAGTGAATTTATTATTTTCATAATTCCCCAAGTCATTTGCATGTAAATGAATTTTTAATGGCTGAAATCGTGTGCATTTATGACTAAACTATTCAAGATTTAGCTCTTTTCATAAGAAAAATGCCATACCTGAAAGAACACCTCATATGTCTGTTTTAAATAACGAAATTATGTTTATTTCCATTTATTGGATTTTTCCTTTTATTTACTCTTCTATTGAACTATTATATTGTATTTACTCTTTAGGTTTTGTTTTGGAATTATGTAGTATGTTTACTAACTCTAAACCTCTTGTAATAATCCAAAACATCTATACAAAGTATAGGACATAAAAATTTATTTCTATAGTACAGATCCATTTGCAGGTCTCTTCCAAAATAATTTTTAAGACTCGCGGTTTCATGTAAAAAGAAAGTTCCCTTTGCAGTTCTTATATGAACTATCCATTTATAAATATTAATAATTTATTAAAAGATTCAATATTTCTATAACTGCATTTTCCCCATATTCTCCATTTTTAAACTGTAGATGTGTGTTAGTAGTTCAGAGGAAATGAGTATATTTTAATTGCTGAAGACATGTTGTTAAGTATTTTTCTTTGTTTACAATTCGTTATTGCTATTGCACTCTATTTTAATGGGTAATAGAATGTATGCTATTATAATTTCCCAAGTTTTATCGGAAAATTTATTTTATACACACAGATATATTATATATACATATATGCTTAATGTTTTATTATAGAAATAAAATGAACTAATTTACTACCAGTATATAAACTAATATTAATAATTTGTTAAAAACCTCAAAATTTAGAAGTCTTGTTATTCTGTGATTTGACTTTAAGTGTGATTTGGTGAATCAACTATAGAAGAAATCAAAATCCTATAATTATTATTTTCGAAATATAATTATTTTTAGATGGTCTCATTCAGTTTTAGTTGATTTTTATTTCATTAGTCTCATTTGCATATTTCCACGGAAGTCGCTAATACGAGGCCATCTGTAGGTTGTTTTTGAGTCTCTGTTTAAAAAAAATCCCATAACCAAGCGATACTAACCCTGCAAACCGTTTTTATTTTGGTTATTTTTCCGGTTATTATGAATTTTTAAAGTTTATACGGAGTTTTTGATCACCCAGTACCTCAGAAGAGTCAAATTAAATTTCTTTATCATGTAATATATTTGAAAACTTAATTTTTCGGGAAGTTTTTTTATTAATTTTTATACGGTTTTGGAGTATTAATACAAAATATTTACCAAACACTTCTGTAATATACATTAAAATATATCTGAGTATCAGTTTTGAATTTCGACTTTATATAGAATAAGAAATCTCAATTTTAGTTTAGAAATCTCCCTTTTTCCTAAATAAAACTGAAATTTGTCAATACCTTAATTTTCTGTGTTTTTCGTGGATATACATCGACAGACATACGCATTTTCCCTTTAAATTAACAATTTGTTATATTTATAGAGCAGCATTAAGATAATGTCTGTATCACCTGCTGCGTTGGAAAATATATTTATAGAATGGTATACAAAATGTTAAAATATATTATTAAATAATAAGTAAACAAATATAGAAGAAAAGATTGTCGATTCATGTGCTAAAAATCATGCTTTAAAAATTAGAAAAATATTATAATATATTTAATTTATAAACAATATTTGACTATTAAAGGTTATTTATATGTGATTAATTTAGCTATACCTCAATATATAAACATACAACGTTTCATTATTCTAAGTGAATAATCTTCAAAAACAATTTGCAACATCTACTGTCATTTTAGACGAAATAAATGACTTGAAATTTTTTTTTAAAATTTTCACCCCTTATAACTAACGCTTTTCCCTTTGAATTAACAATTTATTATATTTATAGAATGATATACAAAATGCTAAAATATATTTGTAAGTAATAAGCAAACAAAAATAGAAGAAAAGTTTGTCAATTCATGTGCTAGAAACGTTTTAAAAATTAGAAAAATATTATAATATATTTAATTTATAGACAATATATGACTATTAAAAGTTATCTAGAAGTGATTAATTTTGTTATACCTCAATGTATAAACATACAACGTTTCATTACTTTAAGTTAATAATCTTTAAAAACTCTTTGAAACATCTACTGTCATTTTAGATGAAATAAACGGCGTAAAATTATTTTCAAAATTTTCCCCCTTTATAACTAACTCTATAATAATGTTCATGACTGAAGTTTTACAGCATAGAAAAATATTTAAAGCACATTTTTAACTACCTTTTTTATGACACACCATTTTTCATTGTTAAGAAGAAAAATTGACTTTTCTGGACGTAGTTTCCGATAGGTATTTTCTAAAATACACGAAATTAATTTTCAGTTTATTACGATTTTGTAAACTTTCATAAATTTGGAGATTTAATATAAAAATGCTTTATTTCAGAATAAATTTTACGAAACACATCAAACAAAATGTAAGAAATGATACCTCTTACTAAAATTGATGGATAAGTAAATTACTTTTCATAAAATGAGAAAAATGCATATATGATTTTTATCATAATTTAAAAATCTAAGAAACTCTGCCTCCCGAACAGGAGTTCTGAATATATTTTAAATGGTGTTCATGATTAAATCTTCCTAAACTAAAATAAATGTTGATTATTTTTTCCTTTTACACGATTTTGAATAATTTACGCAAACTTATGTCAGTTTTCCAATTTTTGTTTATTATACACATTGATACGATGGATACAAGAATCATACTAATAAAACTTTTGAAGATAATGCTATTTAAAATTGATTTATTGAATATTTGAAAATTAATGCATAACACATGGTACCGTTTTTTAAATTCATAATAAAACTATAAATTGATTTTTTATACTCTCCTAATAAACACCTAAAGAAAAGAAGAGTTTATTTTAAAAATTGCTTATACTTAATATCATTTCTGCTAAATATTCTTAAAACTATATTCAATAAAAGTAGTACTAAAGACTCTTAGAAAATGTTTTTTTTTTTAAATTAAGATATATCTGCCAAACAAGTGGAAGGTTTTATAAAAATAAACACTTTACTCGAAGCACTACATTTTTCCTTTAGAATTCGTTTAATTTTTTGTGGTATTCTTAACTGGAGTATAAACAAAGTTATTATATGATTTAAGATATGGCACTAAAATCTATGAGAAAATGCTTCGAAAGTATAAAAAAATTGCACAGAGTTTGAGTCATATAACCCCAGTGTGTAAAAATAATTCCAGCTCTCTGTCTAATAAAATATTTTTCATTGTTTTATTAACATTTCTAGAAAGAACTGAATGGAAAAGAAATTTCCCCTATAAAATGCTATTAATATAAAAAATTATATACATTTGTACAATATGTTAATAATTTTTGCTATACTACACATGCTGTAATTTAACAAAACTATTAGATTTTTTATATCGTTTTAGAAAAAACAAGAAAACTTTAGAATTTGTTTTGAATTTTCAGGTATTGATAGTTTATAAGCCTGGTTCCAAACACACTGATAGCGGTTTAAAACACACAGCTTTATATCTTGAGCAGTGTCTAAGTTCTAGACCAGGAATGGGCAAACTTCGGCCAGCCGGAAGGTTTTATCCGGCCCATGGATAGAATTTTAAGTTGCCGGTCCGAGGCAAATTAAAAGCAATATATATTTATATATTATATATCCATCTCCTTTTTTACTTTGCTTAAATATTATATCGCAAATTTATTATCTCACGCCCAGAAGATCAGCGGTATATTTGCTTCTTATAGCTGAAGAAGTGTTTTCAAGTTTGCACCCTAGAAAGAATAATTTAAGAAGTAGACTGACAGATGAGCATTTAGCACTGTTCCTTAAAATCAGTACATCTCACTTCGAACCTCAGTATGAGGAACTTTTAAAAATGAAATTTCAATTTCATTCATCTCATTAACGTGTTTAAACTGTTAGGTACTTGTATATTGTTTTTAAAATTTTAGAAAAAATTATTTTGGCCCTCCAAACTACTTTTCTTTCGATTTTTGGCCCGAGCCCGGAAAAGTTTGTCCATCCCTGTTCTATACTATTTAAAAGGCACCCTCTGTATAGGAAGAAAGATCGAAAGCCATGAAAATCAGGTGTGATAACATTAATCGCTATTCTGTACCCGTTCAAAAGAAAATAAATGTTAAAAAATAAACAAAATTTGAACTAGCAACACCTTTTATTACATTTTTATACTCCTTGCTAGAACACTATATT
This sequence comes from Pardosa pseudoannulata, assembly GCA_032207245.1. Classification (NCBI taxonomy): domain Eukaryota; kingdom Metazoa; phylum Arthropoda; class Arachnida; order Araneae; family Lycosidae; genus Pardosa; species Pardosa pseudoannulata. The sequence continues at coordinate 142,932,844 of CM063498.1, read as the reverse complement.
ACTCCATGAAACATAATTTTCGAATCCTTTAATCGGAGGAGATATTAAATTTTATTGATCTTTAAATATTTCCTTTTGAAAAAATGTTCAGTTTTTAATGGTATTCTTAATTGGACTATAGACATGTAAGACTAGAGACTTATTACATGTGATATGGTAGGGCACTAAAATCTAGAAAAAAATGTTTTGAAAGTACAAAAAAATTGCGTAGACTTTCTGTCATATAACACCATTCTGTAAAAATATTTCTTGCTCTCTGAGTAATAAAATATTCTTCATTGAAGTATTAACATTGCTAGTAAAAACTGACTGGGAATCAAATTTTCTCTATAAAATGTTTTTAATATACAAAAATTATATACATTTGTATAATATGTTAACAATTTTTGCTATACTACGCATGCTGTAATTTAACAAAACTATTAGATTTTTCAGATCGTTTTAGAAGAAAAAGAAACATTTAGAAAAATTTTAGAATTTTGAGATATTGATAGGAGATAAGCCGGGTTCCAAACACACTTTTAATGGTTTAAAACACACAACCTGTTTGATGATCTTGAGCAATGCGTAAGTTGTAGACAATTTAAAAGGCACCCTCTGTATAGGAAGAAAGATCGAAAGACATGAAAATGTGTGGTACTATTATCCGTTATTCTGTACCCGTTCAAAAGAAAATAATTGATAAAAAATAAATAAATTCCAAATAGCAACACCATTTATTTCATTTTTATATTCCACGTTAGAACACTATTTTACTCCATGGAACATATTTTTCGAATCTTTTAATCGGAGGAGATATTAAATTTTATTCATCTTTAAATTTTTTCTTTCAAAAAAATGTTCAATTTTAATGGTATTCTTAATTGGAGTATAAACAAAGTTATCACATGAGAGAGGGTATGGCACTAAAATCTACAAGAAAATGTTTCGAAATTACAAAAAAATGGCATAGTGTTTGTGTCATATAACACCAATGTTGTAAAAATAATTCTTGCGCTCTGTGTAATAAGATATTCTTTAGTAGTATTAACATTTCTACAACAAACTGACTGGGAATTCAATTTCACTTATAAAATGCTATTAATATACAAAATTATATACATTCGTTCAAATGTATATAAATGTTAATAATGTTTACTATACTACACATGCTGACAAGACTAATAGATTTTTTAGATCGTTTTAGAAAAAAAAAGATAACTTTAGAAGATTTTTAGAAGTTTTAGGTATTGATAGACGATAAGCCAGGTTCTAAACACACTGCTAATGGTTTAAAAGACACAGCTTGTTTATATCTTGGGCAGTGTCTAAGTTCTAGACCAGGAATGGGGCAATTACGGCCCACCGGAAGGTTTTATTCGGCCCGCGGATAGAATTTTAAGTTGCCGGTCCGAGGTAAATTTAAAGAAATATATATATTTATACATTATATATCCATCTTCTTTTCTACTTTTCTTAAATATTATATCCCAAATTTATTATCTCGTGCCCAGAAGATCAGAGGTATATTTGCTTCTTATACGTGAATAAGTGTTTTCAACTTTGAACTTTAGAAAGAATAATTTCAGAAGTATACTGACAGATGACCATTTAGCACCGTTCCTTAAAATCAGTACATTTCACTTTGAACCTCAGTGTAAGGAAATTTTAAATGTGAAATCGCAATTTGATTCATCTCATTAACGTATTTAAACCGTTAGATACTGGTATAGCGTTTTTAAAATTTTAGAAAAAATTATCTTGGTCCGCCAAATTTATTTTCTTTCGAATTTTGGCCCACGGCAGAGAAATTTGTTCATCTCTGTTCTAGACTATTTAAAAGGCACTCTCTGTATAGGAAGAAAGATCGAAAGACATGAAAATGAGGTGTGGTAACATTATTTACTATTCTGTACCCGTTAAAAAGAGAATAAATGATAAAAAAATACCAATTTCAAATAGCAACACCTTTTATTACATTTTTATATTCCACGTTAAAACACTATTTTACTCCATGAAACATATTTTTCGAATCCTTTATTCTGAGGAGATATTAAATTTTATTCATCTTTAAATTTTTCATTTTGAAAAAAAAGTTAAGTTTTTAATGCTATTCTTAACTGGATTATATACAAAATTATTACATGCGATATGGTATGGAACTAAAATCTACAAGAAAATGTTTTGAAGAAATAATAAAAAAATTGCATAGAATTTGTGCCATGTAACATTTGTACCATTGTGTAAAAATGTTTCCTGCTCTCTGCGTAATAAAATATTTTCATTGTAGTATTAACATTTCTAGAAAAAAACTGACTGGGAATCCAATGTCCTCTATTAAATGCTATTAATATACAAAATTATATACGTTTGTACAATACGTTAATAATTTTTGCTATACTACACATGCTGCAATTAAACAAAACTATTAGATTTATTAGATCGTTTTAGAATAAAAAGAAAACTTTAGAAAATTTTCAGGTATTGATAGACGATAAGCCGGGTTCCAAACACAATGCTAATGGTTTAAAACACACATCCTGTTTGATGATCCTGGGCAGTGCGTAAGTTGTAGACAATTTAAAATGCACCCTCTGTATAGGAAGAAAGGACGAAAGACACTATTCTATACCCGTTGAAAAGAGAACAAATGATAAAAAATAAACAAATTTCAAATAGCAACACCTTTTATTACATTTTGATATACTACGTTAGCACACTATTTTATTCCATGAAACATATATTTCGAATATTTTAATCGGAGGAGATATTAAATTTTATTGATCTTTAAATTTTTCCCTTTGAAAAGATGTTCAATTTTTAATGGTATTCTTAATTGGAGTATAAACAATGTTATCACATGAGAGAGGATTTGGCACTAAAATCTACTAGAAAATGTTTCGAAATTATAAAAAAAGGCATAGTGTTCGTATCATATAATACCATTGTGTAAAAATATTTCTTGCTCTCTGCGTAATAAAATAGTTTTCATTGTAGTATTAACATTTCTAGAACAAACTGATTGGGTATCAAATTTCCTTTATAAAATGCTATTAATATACAAAATTATATACATTTGTACAAGATATTAATAATGTTTGCTATAATACACATGCTGTAATTTAACAAAACTATTAGAAATTTTAGGTAGTTTTAGAAAAAAAAAGAAAACTCTAGAAATTTTTTAGAATTTTCAGGTATTGATAGACGATAAGCGTTTTATTGATTTTTAAATTTTTCCTTTTGAAAAAATGTTCAATTTTTAATGGTATTCTTAAATGGAGCATAAACAAAATTATCACTTGAGACATACACTAAAATCTACGAGAAAATGTTTCGAAATTAAAAAAAAAATGGCATAGTGTTTGTGTCATATAACAACATTGTGTAAAAAAAATTTCCTGCGCTCTGCGTAATAAAATATTTTCATTGTAGTATTAACATTTCTAGAAAAAAAAACTGACTGGGAATCCAATATCCTCTATTAAATGCTATTAATATACAAAATTATATACGTTTGTACAATACGTTTTTTTTGCTATACTACACATGCTGCAATTAAACAAAACTATTAGATTTTTAGATCGTTTTAGAAAAAAAAAGAAAACTTTAGAATTTTGAATTGATAGACGATAAGCTCGGGTTTACACACTGCTAATGTTTTAAAACACAGCCTGTTTGATGATCTTGAGCAGTGCGAAGTTGTAGACAATTTAAAAAACCCTCTGTATAGGAAGAAAGGACGAAAGACACTATTCTGTACCCGTTAAAAAGAGAACAAATGATAAAAAATAAACAAATTTCTAGCTATTTTATTACATTTTATATTACGTTAGCACACTATTTTATTACATGAAACATATATTTCGAATATTTTAATCGGAGGAGATATTAAATTTTATTGATCTTTAAATTTTTCCCTTTGAAAAGATGTTCAATTTTTAATGGTATTCTTAATTGGAGTATAAACAATGTTATCACATGAGAGAGGATTTGGCACTAAAATCTACTAGAAAATGTTTCGAAATTATAAAAAAAGGCATAGTGTTCGTATCATATAATACCATTGTGTAAAAATATTTCTTGCTCTCTGCGTAATAAAATAGTTTTCATTGTAGTATTAACATTTCTAGAACAAACTGATTGGGTATCAAATTTCCTTTATAAAATGCTATTAATATACAAAATTATATACATTTGTACAATATATTAATAATGTTTGCTATAATACACATGCTGTAATTTAACAAAACTATTAGAAATTTTAGGTAGTTTTAGAAAAAAAAAGAAAACTCTAGAAATTTTTTAGAATTTTCAGGTATTGATAGACGATAAGCGGGTTCCAAACACACTGCTAATGGTTTAAAACCCACAGCCTGTTTGATGATCTTGAGCAGTTCGTAAGTTGTAGACTATTTAAAAGGCACTCTCTGTGTAGGTTTGGTTTGGTTTGGTTTAAAGTGTTACGATCTACTTTTTTGCAACACGAGGGCTAATCAGACCGGGATCTACAACTTAAAGCCGATTCAGAAAGGCTTGTACATCCATGCCACTGTGGAATTCGAACCCACGAACTCCGGTACCGAAGGCCAGCAACCAAACCAATTGGCCATCGTTCGGCTCCTCTGTATATGAAGTAAGATCGAAAGACATGAAAATGAGGTATGGTAACATTATCCGCTATTATGTACCGGTTACAAATAAAATAAATGCTATAAAATAAGCAAAATTTCAACTAGCAATACCTTTTATTACATTTTTATATTCCCCGTTCGAACACTATTTTATTCCGTGAAACATATTTTTCGAATCCTTTAATCGGAGGAGATATTAAATTTTATTGATCTTCACTCCTTGCAACCGTCAGGTTTTTCTCTCTTCTTCCGATTACGAAATGAGCTCATCGTGGCTTAATTTCATCACGGCGTAAATTAAATTTCGAAAAATTTCGATCTTCGGCGAAACCTTCTTTTAAAAAAAATATTGTACTTATGATATCTTACAGCCGTATTCTTCTCCAAATTGGTTTTAAACGAAAGAAGGAGCAATAATAATTGCATCCCATCACGAGAACTACGCAGTCGATTTATCGATTCCTTCGTTCTTTCGTTTAAGAAAATAAATTGCATCCGATTCTAAATAGCCTTAAAATTTACGATCTCTTTCTATTTCTCAACAAAAATTTTCAAAGCAATTCTTTTCACTGAACATTTACTCAATATGTTCTTAAAAATGAACTTTTATTACATAAGTTAACACGTACTTTAGTTTGGGACTAGATTGCCATTTTCTTTTTAGTATTTTCTTTCGGGAATTTCTAAACAATAAGATTTCTCTATTTTCAAGTTAACATTATCAGTTTTACTTCCAAGTGGAAGCTTCTATCGAAATGTAAGATGTCAATAAAAGGTTTGATCAAATTTGTGTTTAATAATTAATAAAATGAAGCCCAGTGGCGTTGAGGTAACTTCGCTTACATACTTTTTGATCCCAGGCTAATTAACTATCCTTTCATTCCTTCTGGTAGATGAACTGAGACCAAGCTGCTTGGTAACTCACTTTCCCAATTAAACTTGGTCCCTTTAGCCCTTGGTCACGTAAATAGATTCGCACCGTAAGACTGACTTAGGGGCTGTTGCTCCCGAGGAGATTAGTTTAGTTAATTAATAAAATAATTAAGATAGATTAAATTATTAACATTGATTGTTAGATAAGTTCATAACGTTAGAAAACTCTTGCTAATCAATTTTCAAATGTACACCCTGCATCGCATAAAAAATGAAGTCTACTGTTAAAATTGCGGACAAGCGGACCCAAATTGCTTGGATTGTTTGACAGCATTTGATTAATAATTAAAATTCTTCATTATTTAAACCTTTCTTGGACCGTGGGATGATTACTTCTCACCTACACGATCTTACGAAACACAACTCTGGGAAGCCAATACCCATTCTAATACATTGGTCTTGCTATTGGAATGAGTATCGTTTTCTGTACCTTTTGGCTTTATTTTCTTAATTTTACAATTTCCAATTATTACTTCCTACCTACACGATCTTACAAAACACAACTGTGGGAAGCCAATACCCATTCTAATACATTGGTCTTGCTATTGGAATGAGTATCGTTTTCTGTACCTTTTGGCTTTGTTTTCTTAATTTTACAATTCCAATTATTACTTTCTACCTACACGATTTTACAAAACACAACTCTTGGAAGCCAATACCCATTCTAATACATTGGTCTTGCTATTGGAATGAGTATCGTTTTCTGTACCTTTTGGCTTTATTTTCTTAATTTTACAATTCCAATTATTACTTCCTACCTACATGATCTAACAAAAGACAACTGTGGGAAGCCAATACCTATTCTAATACATTGGTCTTGCTATTGGAATGAGATCGTTTTCTGTACCTTTTGCTTTGTTTTCTAATTTTACAATTCCAATTATCTTCCTACCTACACGATTACAAACACAACTCTTGGAGCCAATAATTTATACATTTTGCTATTTTATCGTTTTTGTACCTTTTGGCTTTTTAATTTTAACAATTACAATTATTACTTCCTACCTACATGTCTTACAAAACACACTGGGAAGCCAATACCCATTCTAATACATTTCTTGCTATTAATGAGTATCGTTTGCTGTACCTTTAGGCTTTGTTTTCTTAATTTTACAATTCCAATTATTACTTCCTACCTACACGATTTTACAAAACACAACTGTGGAAGCCAATACCCATTCTAATACATTGGTCTTGCTATTGGAATGAGTATCGTTTTCTGTACCTTTTGGATTTGTTTTCTTAATTTTACAATTCCAATTATTACTTAACCTACACGATTTTACAAAACACAACTGGAAGCCAAAAATTCTAATACTTGGTCTTGCTATTGAATGAGTATCGTTTTCTGTACCTTTGGCTTTATTTTCTTAATTTTACAATCCAATTATTACTTCCTACCTACATGATCTTACAAAACACAACTGTAAGCCAACAATTCTAATATATTGGTCTTGCTATTGGATGAGTACTTTTCTGTACCTTTTGGATTTATTTTCTTAATTTTACAGTTTCCAATATTTTGGGTATCGTATCATTCCGTTACTTTGTTCTAGTTTATTTTTTACTTTGCGTAACGTTTTGTCTTGTTTTACGTTTATAAAAATAAAAAAACTGAAAAAATGCTTAATAAAAATTTTAAAATTTTATAAAACTCAAAAATATATCTTATTGTTAGTGTTGTCAATTTTGTTTATTTTTGTTGCTGTACCAAGATGGACATTTTTATAGTCCCTGTAATATTTAATGTGCTATTTTTTTGTTATTTCTGAGCTTCATGTTGTTAAATCCATGCATTGTTATTAACCATACCTACTGGTTATTGTCAAAGTTCCAGTCTAATTATCCCCTAATTAGACAGCGCGTTGGTTACTCATTTTTTTCTGAGAACGTACTCACCTCCTCGCTTTCTTTTGAGCTGGAGTGTATTAAATTTTAGTTTGGATCACTTTTTGCCTACAGGCCTAAATTTATGTTTTGATCTGCTTACGTTCGGAGGTTAAAGTGAAGACCTTCCACTTTGCTAGGTACTCCGTTAAACCCAATTACTTTGGATCACTTTTTGCCTACAGGCCTAAATTTATGTTTTGATCTGCTTACGTTCGGAGGTTAAAGTGAAGACCTTCCACTTTGCTAGGTACTGGGTTAAACCCAATTACTTTGATCTTGACTTTGATAGGAAGACTAATTCCCGCTTTGGTTTTTCGCTGTCATCCATTATTCGAACGATTGAATAAAATTAGTAGTTCTGTTTTGAAAGTTTGGAAACGTGGAGTGAGAAATAAATAGCTCACGAAAGGGTTAATACTGCCTCATCAAATAATAAATATTTATCATTCAATAGTTCGTCATTATTTTATTGAATATTAAGTATGAAAATGTGTCAGAGAGTATAATATATTTTATACCATTTCTAATTTCAAAAAATGAGAAAAAATATATAATTTAAAAAATTATACTTCAAAGTTTTAAAATACACAGTAAAGCAATTTATCTGAATTAGACAGGCACACCCATAACAAAAACATGAAGTAAAAAAAATAAAAATAACCTAAAATCTAAAGTAAACTAGAGAATGTATTTATGCTCAAAATTCTAAAACTTATTGCTGCTTAATATTGCTTAACTGTTTACTGCTTAACTGTTTAAATCAATAATTTATTGTTTTGTTTAAAATTTAGCCTTAAACCAGTTGGAGTTTTTCATATTTAACTTATCGTATACTACAGAACCTAATACTAAATATTTAGAATTAATAAATTTCATAATTAATTAATTTTTCGAATAAGTATAAAAAAGGTGTTCTGAAAATCTTCACCCGTCTTGTATGTTTCTTTAAAAATTGCATATCCTTTGTTAGTTACAAAATATTCACTTTAGATAATTAAGGTTATATTGTGCTTTAAAATAAAGTTCATTAATCATTTTATGTCATTATTAATAATATAAAGCATTGTTTTATGCAATAAATTACATTCTGGGGTCTATAACAAAGCTTCGAATTTTTATTTGGTTGTAATTAATCTTCTAATCAGTTTAGTTTTTCTTATCAAATGATCTTTTTTCTGCATATTTTACAAAACTTTTCTGAAGTCTATTTTTCATTTTTCTAACAACTTGCTATGGTATTTTTCTTTTAAGTAATTGGTTATAGGAAACTATTAAAATCTATTTGCCAAGTT
>CM063498.1:142914116-142921616 GCA_032207245.1 Pardosa pseudoannulata | reverse complement strand
ATATATATACAATATATATATAAAATATATATATATATATATATATATATATATATATATATAATTTATATAATATACATATACATATAATATATATACATATTATATAGTACAAAATATATATATATATATATATATAAATATATATATATATATATAATATGCACTAAGATACGATATACATACTGTAGCACCATAAAAAATGATGCAATACTTTAATATATATAAATTATTTTAACCCCTAAACGTGAAGATTTTTGTACTTATGCTACTGTAAATATTCAAGAAAAGAAGATATTAATGTTTAACTACCGGAATCCCATTTCTTTCTTTTGCGCACTCAGGAAATACATTTTATTCCACTTAATGGGTGGAGGAATTCGAAACTACCTTTCTTCAAGATAATCACATTAAGATTCAATACATTATCGATAAAAAAGGAAAGTTTTTAAAAGAATACAAAAGAGAACAGGTCAGATCGATATCAAGATGGCAGAAAAGAGCCGTGTGTTTTACGATTATTGTCAATAGTTTATTATGAAAAATGAGGTAGAAATGAATAAAGTCGAAATCTGATTTTTTAAAGACATCACGTGAACACATCATTTAGAGACTCTCACTTACGAGTCATGAAACCTGTTGGTACAATTTGACAAATTATGTGAGCAAAGTACTTGGTTTCAACAAGAAGAGAAAATTTAACTTTGTTTTAGTTTGTCAAAAAGAAATTAAATAAAAAGGTATTTTTACTCGATTTTTTTATAAGTATTAATATATAGAGTAATATTGCACTAATTGTGTGCTAAATATCCCCAAATAAATTTTGCTTTAAAAGATTTTAATAATATTTTATATTAAACAGCCATTATAGATAAATTTTATTACAGTAAAAAATGTTGCTTTAAACGTTTTTAATAATATTTTATATTAAACAGCCATTATAGATCAATTTTATTGCAGTAAACTCTATCTCATATCTGTTTAATCGATCTCTGCTTTAACCAACATTAATCAATTAAAGTTAGATAGTAAAAATAAGCAAAATAATTACAAAAAATCAAAATTTCTTTATTATGTATTGGAAATGGTTTTATGATATGAGGAACAACAAGCATCGGTAACGTTCATTGATGATTTTTTTCGAAAAGGGTGATATTATGCAGCTAGTTGTCGAGTTTTCAGCTATCTGCTGAAAAATAATATTTCTCAATTTTTTTAAATATTCGTACTAATGATATGATGAAAAACTTTCGTAAACTTATGCATTTAAGAAGTAGCTACATTAACCATACGTTTTTATAACTTATATAATTTTTTTTAATTCTTCGATTTAACTGGAATTCTACTAAACGTTTTAACTGCGGTTTCATTTAAGAGGTTTAAAAAGGAACCCAGTGTTTATCTGAAGTCAAATATCGATTCTATACTAAACAGTATCCATTTCTATGCCAGCCTGGCGCTATAATGAAGTAGACTATGTATCGAATTATACGTTTATATATGTTGTTAAAAACTGATTGAACAATGAAGAATGAAATACTCACTGGTTTCTAAACTATTTAATTCTTGCTTTACTGCGTGAACATCCTTTTATATAGTCTATTTTCATTCTTTAATCTTTTACGTCACATTTTTACATCTTTTATACCTTTTTCCTTTTTTACATACTTTATTTTCCTCGTAAAGTCAAAGAACTGACGAAGAAGTCTGACCCAGGTGAGATACATAACGATACGCAATATATAAATTTCACCCCCCTTCAATTCACACTTACTAAATTTCAAAATAAAATGAAAAAACATTCTTATATTCACGTACCTTTATATTTATGTACTGTATATTATCCTTTAAAATATAAGAATTGTATACATAATTTAAATTGTTGGTTGTCTACAATTTTTTCTAAGATCACTGATAAATTGTTCGTAATCATACTGTTTAATAAAGTCATAAGAGCGCTGTTGTACTCCACTTTTCAACACTTTCAATGCATTTATCATTTCAGCTCTTGTAGGAGGTAGCTCAGTATCAAGAGATCAAGTCTGATTCATCAGTTCCATCATTTGTCTGTTTTTCTAAGACAATCTGACGAACTTCAGATTATGTTAATGTAGAAGCTACGGGAATGGTTTGGTCTACTTTCACCCATGACTCGAACTCTTCAGAGGTCATATCAGAAGGATTTTCTATCTATTTTATAAAATTATTTAATCAAGACCTATTTGTCCATGTGTTATTTAATGAGTTAAAATTTCTTCTTTCTCAAACACTAGGCCGAAGAAACATTATTTTTACAAGCCAAGGCAAGAACCAAGGCATAAAATGTGAATACTATCCTTCTCAGTTCCGATAACAATGTGTTACCTTCTGCTTATTTGACAAATTTGACCAACAGCAGGGTTTGCGTATTTCTGAAAAACTCCAGGAAGGTGTACCTCCTACTCCTTTGTTCATTCTCCATTTCCCTAAGCGGATGAGGGAGAATTCTCGGAAATTCAAACAGCAGTGAAGGGAAAGAAAAGAATGAGTATCTTCTGAATAACATTGTGAATATCCCTTTGCCAGTTAAAATGCGGTTCGGAAACTGATAACATTAACCATCGTAACGATCACATAAAGCGATAATATTAACATACAAATGAATAGAGAAAATCGGGACCAAGTGATTCCGATAACAATAAGCGATTGATAACATTAACCGCAATCACATTAAGCGGAGTCCACTGTACTAAATTTTCACGCAGGTTGATTGAAGTCAAAATATATTAGTTTAAATAGCCCAATATAGAATTGGGCAAAATTTGTTTCGAACCTGACAATATTCTTAAGAAATAATTATTTAAATGAATCGGTAATGAATAGGTAAATAATAGAAATATCTTAAACTCATCCATTTCCTCCCATATTAAAAATAAATTTTATTTCTTCATCTATATAAATGATTAACTGCATAGCGAATAATTTAGATCTTGAAAATTTTGCCATTTGTAACAATGAGAGTTAGAATCAGGTTAATCTGCGGTTGGGATTATATCAATAAATGCTAAAAATATTTCAAATTACATCACTTGGTCTAATAATATAAACTGATCGCTAATTATAAAACTTAATCAAAGTTAAATGTTTCTCTATCAAACATATATATATATATATATAATATAAATATAAAATGTATGTTATAATTATGTATATATTATATATATATATATATATATATATACATAAATATATATATATGTATATCTGTATATATGCATGTATATATATATATGTATATATATATGTATATATATATATATATATATATATATATATATATATATATATATATATAATATAAATAAATATATATATATATATATATGTATATGTATACATATATGTAGAAATATATATATATATATATATATATATAATATATATATATATAATATATATATATATATATATATATATATATATATATGTATATATATGTATATATATGTATATATATGTATAAAAATATTTATATATGTATATGTATATGTATATGTATGTATATATGTATATATGCATGTACATGTATATATGTATATATATATATATATGTTGTGTGTATATATTATATATATATGTATATATATGTATTATATATATATATGTATATATATTTATATATATATATGTATATATATATGTATATATGTATATATATTATATATATATTATATATATATATATATATATATATATATATATATATATATATATATATATATATATATATATATATATATATATATTATAATAGTAAAATTTTCGATCTAAAATTTATTTAAAATGTTTTATTAAAGCTTTCAACATTAACGCAACATTTTTCATCGTGATATATAGTATAAGAAGAATTTAAAGAACAGTGGTAAACAATTAGTTGCTAATTACCATGAAATATTCCAGATACATGTACCTAAGGAAAACCATCAAATTTATATTTGCTTTGTAAGATTCACAGGATAAATGAACAAAGATTTGTTTGCGGTATTTGTTCAGAACAAACTTGCAGATGAAAGCGTGATTATTTAGAAATGTGGAATTGGTTCCGAAATTGTTTAGATAATAATGCGAAATGCATCATTTTCATGTTTCTATTGTTTGGAAGAGAACATATTTTACCTAAGAGGAAGTAATAAAAAAGCAACTTTCATATCTTTCAGATTATTAGTAGGATATGTATTGAGACTGAAAATAAATGAAAATGTTTTGATTTAATTTACTAAAAATATTTCAGAAGCGTAGGTGATAGCGTAGGTGGATCTAAATAAACTAAAAAAGAAAAAAACTAAAGGTACCAACAATGCGATATTTATAAAATAGATAAGTTTCACTTCATTACTAATTCGTATTTTATACGAATGAATTTATTAATATATTTCCATATAAATTATTGTCCTATAGTATCGACTCATTTGTAGAAAAATTGTTTGGATTCCCTGTATTCGGTTTTCTGAAGAAAAATGACAAATTCCTTTTGAAAATTCATTTGAGTTTATTCATACGCCTCTCTTCGTAGATTGTATCTGTATATTTGTGTTCTATTTTTTGATACTACAAGTGTGGAATATGTATATTCTCTGCTTGCGTATGAGTATTCATTCATGAAAGTGCTAATTTTCATTGCTAGCAGAGAAGTAAAAGATATACACGTGTTTATACAACGTGAAATATAATATTTCGTTGGATGCTAAGAAATAATAATGCATTAAATTTTGACGCTTATTTTTTGCCATGAAATATTGTTTGTGGCCTATTGATTTTGATGTAATATTTATTGAAATTTTAAAGTGAAATCGTGATTTATTAATTATTTTTTGTGCAATTGAAAACACCAGTATATGGAAGTCGACAACTTACAAAAGTGTGATTAAGGTTCATTTAAACTGCCAGTATAACTCACTTTCATGTGTTGAAAAATTAATATTTATAACAAGAGACAGTCCCACGAAAGAACACATAAATTTAGGTTCTCAGTCAAAAGTCTTCATTAGATACTTTAATATTAAACAGTATAAATCAGTGTTTCTAAAATTTTGAAAATGTTCCAACAAATTTAAAGTATTTTTGTCTTTTAATGAATAAATAGGTAAAATTGTATATATTTTAAATTACATGTCATATGTCATATGATATATTTATACTAGAATATAATCAGTCATATGAAGGAATCAATAAAATTCTAATTTTCTGAATTGTAAAGTACCGTATGAGACAAGTTAAAAAATGGTTTGTCTTTTGGCTAAGAATTATCTGGTACATTTTCAATAATATGTGTATCTTCATACTCCTCTAAAGTCTTCCGATACCGTGAAGGCAGTTTAGAATCACTTTGAATTCTTTCATTTGAAAGATAATTCAAAATTTTCGAAATTATCTTTAAGTTCTTCCTAATTTTTTTTTGCCACAATATTAATGGAAGCAAATTAATAAAACTATCATTTCCACTACACCCTTTAGGTAGATATTATACAGCATTTTTTATTTAGAAGAGGTCCGGTAGGTCTATATCCTCTTCAGAAAAGAAATAAATTTGGAAAATAAGACCTTATATTTATAGAATTGAAAAGATAAATGTTTCAAGTCCAAATGCTAACAAAAATGGAAGCAAGTTCAATACTTTATTCGCTTTGAGTTTTGCTAACCCTAACTCATCAAGAATCAAATATGGATGTCTCTATCCATTCCAGGTCCAATCGCTTCATAAATTCGAGGACAGACGACACAATACTCCCGAAACATAGCAAAAAAGATTTTTTTTTCCATTTTTGTTTAAACATTTGCAGTACGAGCTGCAGTAGCTCTGTTGGCAAAGGCATCAATCTTATAACTCGAGGATTGGGAGTTCAATCCTTCCAGTTGGACAGTGTTCCACCTTCTTTGTGAGTGGTGGCTTTGGCCGGTAAAACAATGTCCTACAAGTACAAACGAAGCCTCTGGAGGGGGTAGCCTTTAGGTCTAGATCCCGAGAACACAGATGAAGCAATGTTAGTCGCAACCGTAGCATTCTTTAAGATACAAGTGTCATCTGATTCGCGTTAATTGAGTAACAACTAAGAAATTGAGTTTGTCATAAAGATATCTATCTGTATTGTAAAATGAATTGGAAAAATAAACATTTGATGGATTTCGTGAATACTGAAGACAAACATGACAAACCCTGGTAACATTGGAGATTAAATTCGTTAGTATTCATTAACACATATATCGACTAGTAGGGTATCCTGAGATAAACAACCTAAAATCTTTCATATATATTTTTCATTTATTCTTACATTTTTAAGTACTTAGACTTTTTCAATTGTTTCTGTAATTTATGCAAAGATTTGAAGTGCCCTTAAAGGATTTCTTCTTTAGTATATTATTATATAAGGGATAATGTGTGGTGTAAGCGGGCTTATTAAATTATTAAGGTACAGAGCTTCCCCATGTATTTTAACTTACGCCTGGCTACTGTTTGTAAAAGGCAGACTATAAACATAGTTGTTTTCAGTAACATTAAGATGATCAAAAATTAGTTTAGAAGTTACATATTATACTGATTCTATGAAACGGTTGGTTGTACAATTTTGTGTTTCCTCTTACTTATTTATCTTAGCTTTATAATCAAATCAACTCTTAGTTATGGGTCGGTGACTTTAAATCGTTAACAATCTTTAAATCAAAAACATGGGAAGTTGTAGATAACCCGGAAGAGAAAGATTTTGAGAGCAATATTTAGACCCAAAAGTGAGGTTGATGTTTGGAGGAATCATTACAACCTTGAAATAGCAGAACCGTTTGGAGAAAAAAGATATAAATTAATTAATGGCAAAGCGAATTGAATGGGTAGGACACAGGGAGAGAATAGATGGCTATAGAGGCACGAAGAAGGTTTTCAAAGGACAGGGACAAGGACAAATGAAAAAGAGGAAGTTCCAGAAAGACATGGAACTATGAATTGGTGAAGGATCTAGAGGCTCCTAAGATCAAAAATTCTATGAAACGGTCGGTTGTACTATTTTGTGTTTCCTTTCCCTTATTTATCTTAGCTTTATAATCAAACCAACTCTTAGTTATGGGTCGGTGACTTTAAATCGTTAACAATCTTTAAATCAAAAACATGGGAAGTTGTAGATAACCTGAAAGAGAAAGATTTTGAGAGCAATATTTAGACCCAAAAGTGAGATTGATGTTTGGAGGAATCATTACAACCTTGAAATAGCAGAAACGTTTGGAGAAAAAAGATATAAATTAATTAAAGGCAAAGCAAATTCAATGGGTAGGACACAGGGAGAGAATAGATGGCTATAGAGGCACGAAGAAGGTTTTCAAAGGACAGTGACAAGGACAAATGAAAAAGAGGAAGTTCCAGAAAGACATGGAACTATGAATTGGTGAAGGATCTAGAGGCTCCTAAGATCAAAAATTAGAAATTGAAGGCAAGAGACAGATAACTTTGGAATAGTATTGTTAAAGAGACCATGG
>CM063498.1:142896616-142906616 GCA_032207245.1 Pardosa pseudoannulata | reverse complement strand
AAGCTATACACACATACACATATATAAATATATGAATACAAATGTATGTAAAAAAACATAAATTTTGGTTTGGAACCCTACAGTCTACTATTTTGCTTACTAGTGCAAATGAAACCCGGATATATAAATATACATATATTTATATAAAAAACTCTTCTGTCCGTGTGTTTGAAATAGAACTCCTACTAAATGACTAGACTGATTTAGAGGAAATTTTGTATATGTAATTAAGTTGATTCAAGAATTGTTTAGATTCGCAGTTTATTCCAATACAATTTTTTTATTAAGCTGCATGGTCATTACATTTGCATCATAAATTCATTTAATGTTGTAAAGAAACTTTATGCAAAGTAAAGACAGAATTTGGCTATTAATTCCAGCGCGAAAACTGATGAGGAAAGCTATTTCTTTATATATCCTGATTAATGGCAAATTTCTATAACTTTAAAATGGATTAAAATTGAAATGGGGATAGCAAAAAATATTTTTAAATCATTATAAAAAGTTTCCTTTTCAGTAATTCAATGGGATAAAATATTGATGTATACTATGATGCAAGCTAAAATCCTTCTTGAAAATGTTTATTCAGATTCATAAAAGTGACGGTGGAAAATTTGAGTATCTTTTTGAGAAAGAGATAGACATTGCCTTAAGTGTAAATGGATTTCAACATTAGGATATTTTTTTACATTGTCTAACCGTTTCTTTAGAGTATAAATAAATGAGCAATCATTTTAACAGGTTTATGGGATTCTATTACATTTATAAAATATTCTTTTAGAAACTTAGATATCAGCATAAATAAACTGTACACACACACACATACACATATATAAATATATGAATATAAATGTATGTAAAATATCATAAATTTTGGTTTGGAGCTCTACAGTCTACTATTTTGCTTACTAGGGAAAAAGAAACCGGGATATACTGTTTAAAGCCGATTCCGAAAGGCTGCGAATATCTATGCCAGCCACGGGATTCGACCTCGATCTCCGGTACCGAAAAGCAACGCTCTACCTTAGGAGCATCGTTTAGCCATCATGAACTTTGCGATGTTTCACCATTACATTATATTAAATACAGAAACCATTAAAGACTCAAAAGATGACACATTATTTTAACGGCATCAATACTTTAAGAAACTGTCCGGCGTACAGTTTCACATTTCAGACTGAGATACAAAAAATTAGAGCGAAATATCTCACGATGGTCTGATATATGCCATATTAAACAAAAGGAACTGAGAAAACATCCTTACACCTGTATACAAGAATGTATTTAAAAAATCTTTTTCTTCTATATTTTATCTTTTTCATCTATAAGAAGTCAAATTTGGTGATTCAATTTTGAAGACGAGTTCAGTAATAAATTCTCAAATTTAGTGACTCGAGAACGTTTTTGGTGACATTATGTGTTTGTAAGAGTACTAAGTGAAGTACTAAGAGTACTAAGTGACGCTTAGCAAATTATTCCTGCTTAGATATAACCGAGTAATAGCTGAATGGTAGAGAGCTGCTGTTCAGAACTAGAGTTCGCGGGTTCAAATCCCGAAGAGAGCATGAGTATTTGTAGCAGTTCGAAATCGGTTTTAAGTAGTAGGTCCCGGTGTCGTTAGCCCTCGTGTAGCAAATCTGTAGAGCTACAAACCAAACCTATTTACACACAATATACAAATAGATAGATATTTAAACATTAATTTTTATATTCTATAAGTAATTTGTTTTTAATATAAATGAATATATATTTTATACTTCCTTCAGAGGTGGACCGAATAAATTTTAGGATTTCGTTATACTAGAGTTTTAGCACGGGTGAATTTCTGTTGTTCTTTTACATACAAGGAATGTTAACAAATGGGAAGAAAAACTGTCTAGAGCAGTGGTAAATTTCCCTTTCATTTTGAAAGCAAATGATTAGGTTAAGAAAAGATAGTAAAAAAATTCTCTTATAATGTTTAAAGATAAATCCATTATTTGTGCCTTTAAACATGATTCTACAGTATTTTAATTCATATGCCTTTTATTTTAAATTTTTCTCAAAGTTATCATGTTTGCAGAAGACACCTTTTTCTTTTCATAAAATATCCTGACAGTGATAGAAACAAATATATTGAAGTCAGATGGTAGCCGAACTGTTATGATGCTGTCTTTCGGTGCTAAAGTCTGCTATTTCGAATTACCAGTTTGACAGTAAATATAAATATATATTTATGTGATAAAGGAATAAACATTTTATAATAACATCGCATTAATAATTCATGCATTATCTAGAGTTAAACATTCTTCTGATTAAATATGGAAATAGGGGAAAGAAATAACTAGCATTTAATGTTTGACGATTGATCACCAGCGATTTTGCAACCAATCACTTTTACTTCGGAATCTTAAACCTTGAAGACTGAGATATGACTTCAAGCATCTCTCTCTCTCTAGTTCTTTGACATGCGTGTTTTACTGTACCCGGTATTTCTTTTAGCATATTGTTGGGTAATAAACGTATTGACCACCTAATATTTTTGGGTTCAACATTATTTGCACATCTGTGGTAGTGTTTGGTTTGGAGTGCTATTGTTTACTATTTTTGCCCTTAAGGACTTTTGCTACAGGAACCTACTGAGTTAAGCCAATTACAAACGGCTACGAACATCCATGCCAGCAGCAGGATTTAAACCTCTGTATTCGGGTACCGAAGAGCAGTGTCCTACCATTCGGTCATCGTTCAGCCATATCACATTTTAATAGCTCAAGTTCCTGATTATAATGTCTAATTTATAGTAGTTTACAGTTTGATTCAAACCAGTTGCTACTGATTATTTAAAAATATGTTTCCTTTTCGAACAAACAGTTTATCTTTTTCATGTATTTCACCTATGAGTGTAATTTATTTACAATTCATGCAATAAAAGTTAGATATTTTTTTCCGATACTGTTTTTGAAGTTTCTTGAACTGGTAAATGGTTAAGAAGCTTGTTCTATCTTGCTGGCAGAAAAATTCGACCATAGGAGTCCAAACCAAACAAAACTAGATATATGCATTAATGCTTCAATAAAATGTAGCACAAAATTTAATAAATCCTTTTTTTTTCATTATTAAGAGTTCATTGGATATAGTACGTAAATGCTAGTTAACTGTCTATGATGAGTATACTCGTCAGGAAAAAGTGGACAATTTTGATTTTTTATGGATATATTCAGTTTTAGTCAGTTGAAGTGTAATTTACAGTTTATTTACCGTTTAAATCGAAATTTTAGTGAAAAGTGAACTTAACTGCTTATTTTACAAATTTTTTTGGAAAACAAATTGCAAAAAATCATCACATTTTTTATTTTATTATTAAATACGAGGAAACCAAACAAAACAATCTGGTCTCTTTTCTTACTTTTGGAATCTTTTTTACGGGAGTACAGAGTACATTGTTTCGTAGGATTTGATTTTTTTTGCAGTAGCAGGAATAACGTCGGAAAAATGCCATGAGGTTAACCTGAGAGGTGAAGGACTAATGTTGGATCTTCCTGATGTGGCAGAAAATGAATTACTATATTTTCTCAATTACATTTCTTTATACTTTACTAATTCACAAGCCGACATATACTATAGAATAGGGAAACATGTGACCAATTCCACCAAAAGAACTGTGTAACCAACAAAACTACCAAAAAAGCTGAATATTCCCTTTCATTTCCTCCAAGACGAGTAAAACCGTGATAAAACAAATCATACTGACAAATCGTGCTTCGCCCGAGTTTTCTCGGGATAATAATTAACTGCAATATATACGAACTCGAGCTAACTAGCGATGCTCAGCAAGGGGTTACAAATGTACCAAACTATGGTTATTTAAGTAAATAAATAAATGGTAATAAAGGTAGCAAAATAAAAAAAAAGCCATTGCGGTAGAATTATACATACCAAGTGTTTGACAAGTATATTAGTTATTTACTTAATTTATTTGTTTTAGATACACGTTTTCCAAAAGACGTCAATCATTTAAATGATTAATATAGAATATTGTGCTTATCATTTAACAGGTTAATACAGAATATGTAAAATATCGCGTTTAATTTGTGTCAAAAGACTATGGTGAGACAACCATACATATAGTAAGATTACCTCATGAAAAAAGTATATGAGAAACACTCAAAAGGAATTAGATAATTTTATAGTTATTTTTACTTGTTGGAACACTAATCTACACTTGTAATACATAGAATTTTAATTATTTTACCAATTTATATAGCATATTAAATTTTAAAATATGTTTATGGTAAGTATTTTCGAAGCTTATTTCTTTTACATACATTATCCTAAAATTCTTTCAAATAATTTAAACTTGTAAGGATATTTTTGCAATTTTCGATTGCATAAAATGCGCTCCCAAATCAATAGTACCATTGAAATGACCTTTCCCATAGTATTATTTAAACAACTTTGGAACAAATTCTGTATTTCAAAATATTCATCAGTATTAAAGTTTGTTCAGAACAAATAACCCAAACAAATTATTATTCCTTTATTCTGAGAACTCTGCTTGAAATATGAATTTCATGATTTTCCCAACTGTTGTTCAAATATTTCAAATTTTACATATAATTAATGATTAATCGATTGGTATCTTTCTCTAAATTTTCTCTTGATATAAATAATAATCCAATATATTTTATTAATTTTAAAAGTTTAAATAAAACACTGGAGTTTCCTTTCATGTGACATATTTTATTAAAATGTTTAGTAAACTTATTTGATTAAGGCAATTATTTTTTAAATATACCGTGAAATGATCGTGTGAAATATTAATACAGAATTAAAAAAATTCCACATACTCTACTCCTTTATTCACCTAGCAATTATTTCTCAAATATTATTTGAATATGAAACAATATTATTTTCTAAAGGCATATTGGATGAAATATTTTATTTTAGCAGGGTTGTAACTGTGTAGTGTGTTTACAACAGGGGCATGTTTTTTTTAAAGTCATGATGATATTTACAAGCTAGGTTACTCTTTGGAAGCTGTATATAATTTTTTTAATTTATTTGAAACCATGGAATAAATGAATAAATGAGCTATGAATAAATTAGTCCTATTAACATTCTTTACTATAAATTTGATTTGTTTCGTTAGTAAAAATATAACTTGAAAATTATGTCTGCACACACACACACACACACACACACACACACATATATATATATATATATATATATATATATATATATATATACACCTAGATGAACACATAACTATATTGATGAACTGATGGATAAATATATATGAGTGTGTACAAAAATGTACATAGGTTGCATATTTTTGTCATACATTTTTTGTCACAAAATATCACTCATTTTCTGTCACATATCTTCAAACAAATAAAATTTTAACCATTTCAAGTAAAAGGGATGTTAGGTGTATTTAATTTATTTGCAACTACAGAATTATTTAAATAAACTAGGCTATTAACATTCTTTAAATTTTACTTGTTTTCTTTCGTTAGTAATTCAACATAGTTTGAAAAGGATGCACGCTCTCTCTCTAATTAAGCATACACACATATGCATGTTCAACTATAGACAATTGTTATATGAATAGATAGAAAAATGTGTGTGAATATGAGTAAGTAAGTTCGTATGGTAGCATATATTTTTAGTGATAAAATAAGTGATTCTCTGTCCAATACCTTAAATCTAATAGTATTTTGACTACTAAAATTTGTTATGTCTCAGATATATTTATTGACAATGCTTTTCACAGTATTAAAAAGCCACTTTTTATAAATCTACAACTTACCATATGGATTTATAAAAAAATGAAATCTAACAACTAATTATAACTTCTACAAACAACCATATAAATTTTATAAAGAAACAACATAAATACATACAAATAAAACCTAAAGTCACTTAATATACAGAGGCTGTTCCCACATTTTTTGGACGATGTATATTGTAGTCACAAAATTAAATTACATAAAATTCTTATGTTTGAAATGTTCTATTTGTTAGCCGTTATTCTGAACTATCTTGCTACACAGTAATTTCCACGATAATAATGCCTTTTGAAGTATCAGAAGAGGTTTTCTCCTGAATAGCTTTCCAGAGTCCTGAAAGGGTTGTGGGCGACGTTTGGATAATGCAGATTTTAAAAGTCCGAAAGCACAAAAATTCATAAGTTCTGATTCACCGGAAGATTTAGTAGGGATATCAGTGAAAGGTATGGCCTTGATACCGGTTTTTTGTTCCATTTCTTTTAGGAAACATACAGTGGATTTTGATGTGTGACTGCTAGATTTGTCTTGGAGTTCCACAGATTGATGGCACTGCGGGTAAAGCAATAGTATTTCATTCAGAAAAATTGGTGATAAAATATGTTCCTGACAGTATTTGGAGTTAATCTTGACATTCTTTTTCATCTCTCGTTATTTATATCTTGCCATTATATGAAAAACCAGCAACAATTATGTCCCTTAGTAAAACTTTCTTTCGATTTTTTGAACCATGTATTTAAGTTTTTCTCCCCTTTTATGACAACTAATGACTCTTTTTTTGTAGCAATCATTTAAATACACTCCTGATTCATCTATTGTTTCTATTTTTCGTTGGATAAATGTTTCTCAAATAGAATTCTGCAGCTATATGCTTTAGAGAAAGACAATGCACATTGTGTTTTTTCGCTTTCTTAACGTTTAAATCCAGGTTTATCATTTTGTTTACAGTAGACATCGATCATTTTAATAATTTTGCAACTGTCCTTTGACTAGGGTAATTTTCTTTTAAGATCAAACAACGCAATAGTCAAGATGTTTGTTTTTCCACTGGATACTTGCTTGGAATTTTGTTCCACTTGAGGCTCCAATTTGACGTTTTTCCTTTCTTTTTGACGGTATTACCTATCATCGTTTTAGATATCACAAAACCATGACTCTCAAATCGTTTTTGGATAACGGAATATGAATACTGCTCTTCAGAAACAGCATAAATATAACCTTCGAGCCACTGCTTCATTAAAAACGCCATGTTGAATAAAAAGAAGCCTCTCAAGCAGGGGACGATAATTTTGAATTTTAAAATCATAGTACAGTTGCAGTTATTTATTTTCGAACTAATAATTTTTAATACCACTAACCAAAATCGTGAAAAAATGTGCTAACAGCCTTTGTATATAGATATTTAAATTGTTCTGTAACAGTTAATTTATTTAGAAAGATAGCTTCAAAAAGAACACTTTAATTTCTCTCACAATTTGCGTTTAAAAAAATAATGTTTAAAAATAAACCTGCCCCATATGAAAAAACCTGGCTCATACAATAATATTAAGTAAACTAAAGCACAAAACCTTTCCCTATACCAGGTTAGAAAATACTTTGTTCTTATAATTTAGCATATTGTTCCAACATGTTTCATGTTTCGTAAGTTTCATGTCTCTAAATCGTTCTCAGAGGAGAAACGTGACTTTATTCATCTCCCAGCATTTTTCAAAATAGAGGAAAAAATTAGATAATAATCCTACAACACGGCTTTGTCGCATCATCGTGATATCGATCTTTTCTATTCTTTTAGCAACTTTTCTTTTGTCGATAATGTATTGAATCTTAATGTGATTATGTTGAAGAAAGGTAGTTTCAAATTCCTTCTCCTTAAGTTGAATCAAATGGATTTTTCGTCGAGTGTGTCGAGAAAAGAATGTGATTTGGACAGTCAAACAAAAATGTCTTTATCGAGCTCTTTGTTGCTTTAGCTTGTTATTTAAGCTTAAAAGTTCCAAAGGCTTCAAGGGCAAAGTATTAAATCAACTTATACATATAAAGTGTTGTATAACTTTATGATATTACATAATCCTACAATCGTACAAACATATATTATATTTTATTAGGAAGACATGTATGTATTTATTGTTTTTTCACATCTGTTGGCTATATCTAAACTCAAAGAAAATATTTACTTTACATTGAATAAACATATATTTTTATCATATATTGAAAACGGAAAATAATTAAAAATCTTAAAAACAGAAAAACGTGTTCCAAAACATTAGAAAAACTTACTTAGAGATAATGCTATTTTATTCATGTACTGAACGACATCCAAAATCTAAAATTTCTAATCTTATTAATTTTGAAGTAATGTTGCTTATGAGATTTGAAACAAAAGATCTAAAAGGCAGTTTGAAGGTGGAGACTTGTATGTATTTACTGTCTTTTTACACCTGTTGGTTGTATATTAACTCAAACAAAATATTTACTTTAAATTGATTAAAAATATATTTTCCTCATATAGTGAAAAATGAAAAAAAAATTATCAATTTTATAAACAGAAACACATGTTCCAAGAACATTAAAAAAACTTATAAATTAGGCTACTTTATTCATGTACTGTAAAACATCCAAAATCTAAAAATTCTAATCTTATTAATTTTGAAGTAATATTGCCCATAAGATTTGAAACAATAGTTTAAAAAGGCAGTTTGAAGGTGAAGACTTGTATATATTTATTGGTTTTTTTCACATCTGATGGCTATATCTTAACTCAAAGAAAATATTTACTTTAAATTGATTAAAAATATATTTCATCATACGTTGAAAACCGATACAAATTATAAATCTTAAAAACAGAAAAACGTGTTCCAGAAACATTAAAAAAATTACTTACAGATTATGATACTTTTTTCATGTACTGACCAACATCCAAAATCTAAAAATTAGGAGTTTTTTAATTTTGAATTAATGTTGCTCATCTTTTTTGAAACAATAGATTAAAAAGGCAGTTTGAAGATGAAGATTTGTATATATTGATTTTTTTCACATTTGTTAGCTATATCTAAACCCAAAGAAAATATTTACTTTACATCGATTAAAAATACATTTTTATCATATATTGAAAACTGAAAAAATTATAAATCTTAAAAACAGAAGAACGGGTTCCAAAAACATTAAAAAAACTTACTTAGAGATTATGCTACTTTATTCATGTACCAAACAACATCCAAAATCTAAAAATTCTAAACTTTTTAATTTTGAAGTAATGTTGATCATAAGGTTTGAATCAATATATCAAAAAATTTGATTTAAATTGAAGATTTGTATGTATTACCTAAACATTCAATTTTAAACATAAACTTGATTCTAACTGACATATCGATTTAATTTTTTAAAGATAAACATTCCAGATACTTCATTCTATCAGATAAAACAATAAAATGAAATTAGAAATTTTAAAGATTTAAATGTGATCTTTCCCCTTAACGGTAAACATCTCGCATTTAATACCTATTTTACAGCAAAGAAAGTAAATATACCTTTAAAAATTCAAATTTTTCCAGCACATATCTGAGAGACAGCGTGTTTTAAAATTATTCTAATTCTGTCGCTTTTAATGGAGATTTGAAGCCGAACGGAAAACTTCGGTATTTGCATTTTTACCATTAATACATCTTTTAAGCTCTTGGCTGTACTCGCCACAAAAGGAAAATGTGTTGCCCTATTATGTAAGTATGGGAAATTCCATCAAGCGCAAAATAAATATGCAAATACAATTTACGTTAAAGAGATCAAAGATGACACTCGAAGTTCTTTTGTTGATGCCGTTGATTCTAAATATGTTCCTCGGAATTCCTCACACCGTGTTTTAAACTTAGCTCAAGAGACTAGAATATTTATATTTACTAAACACTTTGAATTCAATCTAAAATTAACTTTAAACTAATTTGAATCTGAATGACACATTAAAGAAGCATAGCTTTCAATACGTCTCTAAAGCACAAAATTCATTAGCGACAAGCACACAGACGTGCACATAAATAAATGAATATATATATATATATATGTATATATATATATATATGTATATATAGATGCATATATATGTATATATATGCATATATATGTATATATATGTGTATATATATGTATATATATGTATATATATGTATATATATGTATATGTATATATATGTATATATAGATGCATATATATGTATATGTATGTATATATATGTATGTAT